>OZ014506.1:39804325-40282204 GCA_963966075.1 Aphodius sticticus | reverse complement strand
GTGAAAAGTTAAACATAGTAATGTTTAGTTAGTTTATATGCAAAAAAAATCGATGAAGGCAATTAGGAAACTAAATTGCAATAATTTCATCGGCAACAGGACGATGAATTATAGGTTAAGTGCGGAAAAAGTCCCACTTTTCCATCATACATAAACGAAAAAAGTCTGCCTTTTGATGCTTTGTTTTCATTTTGCTGTGTGGTTTCTACCACCACGGTCGTTCTACCGCACATTTTATTTTCAGACTATTTTTCGAATCTATTGCCGGTGTCTATTGCGAACTTAAATTGATAAATGTATTTTGTTATGATTCGTATGTCGTCAACACGTTTTCAAGGTGTTGTCAAGGTATGCTTTCGTCAAGTATGATGCTATGTCGTCACACTAGACGAAACCATCAGCTGATTGTCAAACTCGCTCAGAAATTAATGACAACCTGCGCAATGCGTAATCTCTTGGTTGGTAGCATTAACTGCTTTGTTACAGAACTGCTTTGTGTTTTGTTCAAGTAATTTGTTTCAATGCCGAAATCTATGTGAGTAAAACGACAAAATGGAAATAAATTGCATATAAATACGTTAGACGTCCAAACACTCTAAGAAATGTTCATTAAATTACGGGACACCCTGTATAGATTGCAAAACGTCCGGCGCCTCCACCTTAGTCGGCGTGATGCCTGAAGATGGTATACAAAGAGCACCTTGGCGGTTCCAACTGCGGCGGTGTACCGGCACGGCCGGCCGTAAATTATTTTTATTTTACCCGGTTAATGCTTAACGGTCCCATAACGTTAAATTTTTAATTTAATAACAAACTGTTATCTGGCCCGCCCGGTCCCGCTCTACAGTTTCAATTCCGTTTATAACTTTTTATTGCAACTGGCTTTGCCCTAGACTGTATTTTTGGAATAGGTTAAGAGAAGGAAACATTTTCCGGAAGAACGTTAATCCTATAACCAGCGTAAATTTAAAAAATAATGACATGGAATTTAACGAATTTGAAATTTAACGCAATCTTAGGTTTTTCTTATTTGAATTTATCTCGCCAAGGCGACTGTTTCGTTGCTACACAATGTAAGCATCCTTATACAGGATAAGCTAAATATAGAGTAGGTTTTGATTTATGAATAACTATTATTAATATTTTCACATTAATTCATTATATTGGATACTATAATGAATGACTAATGTTTCTTGGGAGATTGAAATGACGTTTCGACCGTTGTGCCAAGTTCTTTACACCGTTAACCATTTTAACAGATATTTATTAATTTACAAAGTACAAAATTTGAACAAATTTTAAAAAATAAATACACGGTGGCTTTGCGCCGTGGGCGCTTATCCAAAGTTATAAATTAAAGAGCTTGGCGGGTAAATTAACAAACGACGATAAAACGATAAAAATGTTTTACAAAAATATTTTTGGTGTAAAAATTAAAAATTACGACACGAACACGCACACGCCACTACCGCCAACGTATTCGTCGTCTTCTCCGTTGATCCGGCTCAAAATCATCATCATCGGAAGTACCTTACGCCGACAAATGATATCAATAATAGTAATTTAATGATTATTAACGTGTCACTTGTCACTTTCGTCAGCTTTTTGACGTATCTGCGTGCGATGACATTTCTCTCTGTTGACATGCCTAATAGAAAGTGAATCTTAGTTTGTATTATATTAGACAGCAAATTTTATAAAATAGACTATTACGTCTTAAAGACACCTTTGACACAGCAAAAGGAAACGGAGAAAATATTAATTATTGTTCAGTTATGACTTCGCGTTTTCTTCAAAAGTCGTAAGAATTAAAATATCTCGAAAACTGTTAACATTTGGATCATGCATTTCGGATGAAATAACTTGCAAATGACCTCTACCATAACCTGTTAGGAATACGTTTAGTTACCCATAACCCTGAATATTATGAAAATAAAACGTCGTACTTGACTCGTAAAGAAACACATGTGATTATAATCTTTATACTTTTTTCTACAATTGCATGTTTATGCACTCGCATACGGCTCTTGTACCTATAAACTTTATGCTCGCGATTTATATCATTAATTCGCCTTGCCGACCAAATGTAGAGGGCGCTGCAAAAAATAGTTATAGCCGCTCTATGCGGGATAATTATTAGACAACTAACAGTTGCCAACAATAATTACCGTAGCTGCATATTGGCAAAGGGCAGAAATCGGCTGAACAAATTAAGTAAGTATGTTTGTTTATACACCAAGATTGAGTCGGGCCGTAGGTATATTCCTGCCTAATGTGAATGTCAAGACGGTGATTAAACATCGATAACTCAGTCAAATTTCAACCGATTCTAATAAACAAACTCGTGTTAAGCACACATTTAAATGGGCTTTCAATAAAAAAATAGAAATAAAATATTATGGATTGAAACAGGTCATCAAACTGTCGTTAAAGTTCAGAAAATCTGGGGGAACTTCTGAATTTGAACGTCCATAACTTTTCGACTTTTTATTGGATCTGACCAAACAGTACATCCTTCTAATGGTCTGTATTCACTCTTTCAATTGCATTTTTTATTTTGGAAGTCTAATGGAAAACGACGGAGTTATGCATTTTTATACACATACAACCCCAAAAACAGTTTTTTTAAAAAAAAATCGAGATTTTAGAGGTGTTTGGAAAATTTCGTATATGCCATTATGTTCAGTTCTACCAGCTCAACAACTTAGACTATGTCTCGTCGAAAGTATATTATGTAGGGAATATTACAAATGATGGATGAACGAAGTAAATTCCACTCTGACCTCATACTGGTGCTTGAACACGACTTGAAACTTCCCCGAGCTGCAAAGCATAACTTCAAATCTCTCCGATTAATAAGACCGGAACTTATCATCCAGATACGGCAATTTCCATTAAACTTCACCCTTTTCCGCTAGGGCTTGCAGATTGAAAGTCGGGTAGCTTCCGAGTTCCTCTCTTACCCTACACCCGAACAGAGGCGGATGGATGCCCCAAAACTCCAAAACTAGTTTAGAGCGAGTTACCGAATTGCCGGGTCGGGTTGGATGTTTGCGTTGAGAGAGAGTCGGGGCCCCATTGTTTTCGGGTAAGTCGATGATGAGGCAGAGGCACCAACCAGTAGCAACGGCAGTACCACCAGCAGCAGCACTAATTACAGCATGATTATGATTAGCTTTCGGTCGGCTAAGCCGCTCGGCTTATGAGCTTTACCCTCTAGTGTTTGGATGGGGCTTAAGCGGGGCTTACAGCTCGCGCTGATGTATTTACATGCGTGTTCCGACGGTTCTGTTTGCCGAAATGGGATGATTTTGAGCTCTATGTCGGATCTCCGAACCGTACTAACCTTGCATAAGCATGGATTTTGTCTACTATTTCGATATTTCAGAATTCAGAATTCAGTCATAATAAGGTCAATTAAGAACAACTGTATAATTAATGTCTAAGAACAATATTCAATAACTATGTAATACAGGCAAGAGGTAGTTTTTTTCTGAAAAAAAGATAGTTTTGAAATTCTGTTATCCTAATTAACATACTGAATTAATTATAAAAATATAAAATACTAAGGGCCGATATATTCACCTATCGTCGAACAGATTACGCTAACGTTCGCGTTAAAAATGATTCTGTCTTTTCACCGATCTGTAAGTTATCGTCAGGTAACGAGGACGGAAACATCGCTAACGAATGTTTTTCGGCAGTATAGTATCAAATGTCGGTAAAAAGGATGTACTAAATCAACACTTGGATCATAACTTGACTAATTGCCGCTAGATGTAGCGCCGTAAATGACAGTGATAGACATTGACAAAACGTAACCAAAATTCATTCGCACCCATTTCTAACCGCATCAATTAAAAAAGACGACCAAAAGTTAAAAAAAAAAGGTATGAATGACGAATTCAGCAAATTCGGCCATATCATCTAAATAATGACTTCAATTAATACAGTACCACGTACGTACGTAAATATTTGTCAGTTTGACTTTTTGTTTGACATTCAGTACATGCTCTGTGACCAATCAAAGTGTTCGTCATTAGTTTACGGCAGGGTCATTCGATCGCTAAATAGATTTGATCGTTTAGCGTATTTATCCGGTCGGTAACGTTAACGACAGGTGAATAGACACATTTTTACCATTTATCTTGTCGTTTAGATGACGAACAGTTTCACGATAGGTGAATATATCGGCCCTAAGAAGGTTAGTTTTAGTAAATAAGGCATTTCCAGAAACTCATGCACACAGAAAAGTGATCTCTCGAACGAAGAGAGAATTATTTGGATGAAGTGGTTGGTAGGTTCGTATATACGCGAGAGATTATTTGTTGACTTCAACCAAGAAATTTTGTTTCTTCGAATAATTACTACATTTAAGAAAGTTGTTACTTCGTTGAAGTAAGTAAATAGTGTATTGCTGATTAAATTTTGGTTTTGCAGGGCTAAATTAAACATGTTGTTTTTTCGACCTTTTAATTCTATCCAATATTTCGCCAAAAATTATGGCTTCCTCAGGGACTACATAAAACAAAAGATACAAACAAATTAACCAACACTTCAACAATGCACAGAACCTAATAAATTCCAAATAATAGTCTTATAACACAACTACATTTAACACAGGTGACGGCATGTCAAACACACAAGCTCTAAGTGCGAGCGTACAGCTGATACTGGCGGGAAACGGTCATCGGACCCCTCCATCCAACCAGAAATCGCCGCAACAAAAAATTCACGCAAATTTACAACGAAAACCTTAAAAAATGCATAGTAATATGCTAGCAATTCACAAAATAAAAATAATAATAATAAAGTGGACGGAACAACATTACATTTGCATCGCATATAATAAAAACTACAAGTCAAAAATCAAAACATTAACTCGCTAACATCCCCCACATTAACCGTCGTGTCATTCAAAACCCTCGAGTGATCGTAATCCAAATTAAGCAAAAAACTGTAGATATTACTTAGATTCTCCGTGTCCGATCGCAAATTCATGGCGGCATTAGTTTCTTTTATCCCAATCATTTCAAAGAAAAGCCTTTCTCTGAGGTTACGTTTCTTGTACAATATTTCAACGTTGTCGAAGTCTATAGTATGGCTTTCATTAATGGAATGTTGGGACAATGCGCTCGTTAATTTCCTGTTTCGAATGTCCAACTTATGTTGGTTTAACCTGGTCTTCAACCAGTTTCCCGTTTGACCCACGTAACGCGCCTCACACCCAGCACACGGTACACAGTAAACAACATTGGACATGTACTCCAAAGGAGTCTTTTGTTTTAACTTTGTAAAGAAGTTTCCCACTGTGCGAAGGTTATAATAACCCATTCTTAGGTTCTCTATGCAGAAAATACGGGAGAGGACGTATGACAACCCAGGGATGAAGGGAAACCTTCTGTAGACAACAGGATCACGTGTAATAGGAGCAGTCATATCCGGTACTACTCTTCTTAAGGAGGTGCCAAAAATTAATTTCTTTAAAAAAAGTCTGGGGTAACCATTATTAAGAAACAATCTATAAATCTTATTCTTGTTCTTAGTGTGAAAGACTGGATGTGAAAGCCTTATCACCCTATTATGCATTGCAGTGACTATATTCAGCTTTTGGTTAATAGGATGATTCGAATGAAAATTTAAATATCTGCCAGAATTAGTTCTTTTTTGATACCAGTCAGTCCTTATTTCTCCGTCCTCTCCCCTAATCAATAAAATATCTAAAAACGGTAAGGAGTTGTCAACTTCTCGCTCCACCGTGAACTGCACATGAACATCAAAACAATTAAATATATTCAAAACTTCATCTACAAACTCCGGTGGCAAGAACAGTACCAGGTCATCCACATATTTCTTCATAATACCTAGCTGGCACGGCAATGCGGGCAGAATACGCAACAACATGTAATCTAGAACTATATTAGCGATGATTGGGCTGAGTGGAGACCCCATCGGAGTGCCAAAAATCTGACTGTAAAATCCGTCATCCCACACAAAATAGTTGCTATCAAATAAAAATTTAATGATTTGTAAGAAAAGCTGCTTATCGACTGGCGTAACATCACTAATAAGTTCCCATTCCTCTTCAACTATCTGAAGGACCAATTGAAGAGGGATACACGTAAATAACGAAACCACATCAAAAGACACCAATACGTGGCCCGCAGGCAATACAAAACCTTGGTAAATCTGAACAAAAGCGAATGAGTCTTTAATATTGAATTCCGTGTAACTTTGAAAGGCTCCAGTGAGAATGTCCGCGGAGCCTTTTTAATCAGCAATACGTTTCAAATCAACGGGCAAAAAATACTGCACTGGTTTTGTAAGTAAATAGTCTTCATTGAAGTTTATATTTTTATTTGTGGCAAAAATTTTTAGCATTTTCGATAGAGGAAGTTACTTTTTTGGCTTAAGAAGTTATCTTACTTGCTCCAATTATTTTATATATTTAATTTCACAAAATATATAATGTTTATCTGTATTGTATGTTTCTTGTACTTATATTGTTTTGCAATAAAGTATTATTATTATTATTAAAACAATACGTTTTCTATTAAAATCGAGTAAGTATTGTGAATACATTTAAATGGTGTCACGCATGCGCTTCCACTAACGTAAATGCATAGACAAAGTATATAGTAGCTAGGCGACTCGTCCAGAAGTAGCGGGGATACAGTTTGTAGCGCCATTGGTGGCACGACTCAGAACTAACGCAGTATTACGCGCATTACGCGGGTCGTTTGAATAGGAATACGTATTTACATATTTTTATTTAGAATTGTAGCAACAGTCATGTTTGCTACATTTTCCTACAATAAAGTTGGTTAAGCATATAATAAAGTTTAAAAATATTTTCTAAAAAACACCAAATTGTAACTATGTAACAAAAAAAATGTTTACTACATTTGCGTGCAAAAAATCGGCCTATCTAAAATGTATGTCAACTTTAAAGTTAAATATCTATTGAACCAATTGTCCAATTTTTATGATTTTTTCACTTAATTGAAGGATATTTCCTCAACAACAGCGCTGGGGTAGTATCTTTTATTCAAATTTCAGTTTTATGGATATGCAGGGTTGAAGAATGAAGGTAAGTTTTTTTATCGAAATTTGAAGCGCTCTGTGGCGTGTACCTGATAAAACCATATGTATCAACTGGAATCAGACAATTGCCCCATCTTTTCTGAACATTTTGATTTTAATGATTCATATCATTTTCTCTCTTAATAAAGAAGTTACAATAAGACAAGCAATGACATGACGCGATTTACACAACTCAAACTACTTTTGATAAACTTTGATGGGGTATTTCATGCATCGATTCAAAAGGAAGTAGAAAGAAGACATGCGTGGGATTTGAACCAGGGACCTTTGTTTACATAGCACAATACATAACCATATCTGCTATAATTGCCACTTATTTATCTGTGTTCTCCGATTTATCCAATTATATCATGCTAGCTTCCTTCTTTAGCTAAGAGAAATTAAAATGGATTGGGGGAAGTATTTTATAAGTTTATTTTCTTATACGTATGTGCCGCTAATCACAAAGTCTCGGACGATGACGATGAAAAGCTCGCTAGTATAAGCTCCTTTTGGTTCAAGTAAACTCAAAGAGATTCGAAATACAAACAATTTAGGAGAAATCCAGCCAATCCCAATTTGACACCAACTGTCACAAAACCTGCCTTTCCAATTAAGGCTTGTATTTCTTCATTATTGGTGACACTAAACGTCATTCTGATACCAACAGTATGTTAACTAACCGCAGTTGGCTATTTTAACTTCCTCTTCATCTATTGTGAATGGAAATAAATGGGATTCGAGCCAATTCAGGCTCCTTTACCCCCAGTCACAGTCTTTTATTGGAATTATTTTAGTATTTAAATAAAATGTCGAAAGTTATCCCAATAATGGAAAAGATTAGCGATCAATAATATATTTTGTGTATTTTGTTATTACTTATTATTTTTAGGTCCCTGTTTCGAATTTACAGCTGCTACATCACGTAAGAGTAATTAAAAAAGTAGGATGTACCGTTTTACAATGGTACATCACGACTGCCAAGTCAAACACAAGAAGTATTTAGGTAACTAGACGAAAAGGGCCTTTTTATTTACCCAGCGACACTACAGCGTGTCGCCGAAGGGTTGCGCTGGTGTTAAAAACCCACTTGACTTCCACTACAAGCGAAACAAAAACAGACACAAAGTACAAAAGAAAGCGTAAAAAGTATGTCGAGAGAGAGAGAGAGAGAGAGAGAGAGAGAGAGAGAGAGAGAGAGAGAGAGAGAGAGAGAGAGAGAAGCAGACTTTTCCGGTCCGCGTGGCCCAAGAAGGCGGAGGTGCGAAGATCTGGGAATAATCCCAGCCGTGTAAACGGACAAAGTTCAACAAAGAGATATAAGTTAAAATTATTTTCTTAGTTAAGATTTAGTTTCCGGGTGTCTCTGGCCTAACTGTGCAATAATTAAGTAGGCGGCGACTGCATTATGCATGAAGGAGGCGACAAGACGGCCTCCAGGGGGCGCGCGACTCGTGCACTTCGCCCGGCACCTCTCCCAGAGATCATCCCTCAACCCTCTCTCTAGCCATCTTCTTCTTCTTCAACACGTCCCAACTTTACGTTCCCCCCGAATAAGAATTCAGCGCAAAAGAGTTCTTAAACTCCTCTTCGACGTTTTACTTTGTTAATGCGTTCAAATTCATATTCATGAGCGCAGACACCGGGGCGAAAGACAGGCTGGAAGGCTTCATTGGGGGGTGAAGTCTGGATAATCTAATTGCTTGTAAGATGTAGCAATGAGTTGTATAATTCGTAATACTACTGGATTTTGGATAGAAAGCAAAGTGTAAATAAATAAATTGACAGTGGATGTATGCGTCTACATTATTTCATATCGTTTGAAGTTAAAGTTGAAAATGTTTGCTGTTTATTGTTTGTTGACTTTTCAAATTAGTTAAAGAGTTTTTGAGATATTAAAATTAGAAATAATGTGTATTCATGTATAATAATTAAAGTATAATAAAATAATAATAAAAAATAAAAATGATCTTCATTACTTTTCAAAATCTATTAGTGTAATTTTTGTATTTATATGTTTAGGTTTAATATATTTATATGAGATGTATCAGAGAGTTCCAATAAGTAATAATAATAAAAATAATAAATAATAATAATAAGGGAGTACCCTAGGCTTCAGCGAACCTCGGTACTACCAATTTGCCCCGAGGGTCTTCATTACTTTTCAAAATCTATTAGTGTAATTTTTGTATTTATATGTTGTATCTAAATTATATTATCTAGGTTTAATATATGTGTGCGTGGATGTGAAAAGGGACCAGTTGTCCGTTTCTAGTTACGCAGATAATCGCAAATAAAGTTAAACGGGTGCAAAATACACATTTTTGTTTTATTGGTTAATTACTCTCGTTATTGTGTTTTTTATCAGATGTGTTCGTCTGAAACCCGTCTGCGGTTGGAAAAGCATGAAAAAATGCGTTTTTATTGCGAACGAAAAAGGGACCATTTGTCTATATCACGCTACGCTCTAGCGCATTACGGTGTTGCCGCATACAGTGGCAGAAACAAATATCCGTATGATAGCAGTTTATACACTCGTTTGTATAAAATATAATTACATAGTTATATAATAGTCCGGGACAATTACTACGCTTATATTAACTGCACTTTTTGTTTGTTTGTTTGTCTATTTGATTGTTTGTGTGTTTGTTATGTACAAATTTTGTAATCGATATTATTTCTACTTCCCAGTTTCCAATCAAGTTAAATTTTTGCATGTGTAAAGATTTCCGGTGACAATACAAGAAGCAATAAAAACAATATGGAAACTTTTTCAAAATTGGAAAAAAATTTCAACATTTGGAGAAATTGACCAAGTGAGTTGAAATTTTGCCTGTGGACGGATTTCCGGTGACAATCACATGAAGCAATAAAAAAATTTGGAAAATTTTCTAAAATTTTGAAAAAATTTTGAATTTGTACAAGTCTTGTAATCGATATTATTTCTACTTCCCAGTGTCCAATCAAGTTAAAATTTTGCATGTGGACAGATTTCCGGTGACAATACAAGAAGCAATAAAAAAATATAGAAACTTTTCCAAAATTTGAAAAAAAATTCAAAATTTGGAAAATTTGATCATTTGAGTTGAAATTTTGCCTGTGGACGGATTTCCGGTGACAATGACACAAAGCAATAAGAAAATTTTCTAAAATTTTGAAAAAAAATTTGTATTTGGAAAATATGTCCAATCGGGTTAAAATTTTGTATGTGGACAGATTGCCGGCGACAATGCTCGAAAAAAAAATGGAAAATTTGAAGAAAATTTTGTTAATTTTTTACAATTGTAATTTTGTTTATAAAGCGTAGTTTTAAAAAAATGCACTTTTTATATAAATTTATTATGATTGTATTTCCATGTTTGTGTCCCTAGTTATGTTCGTTTCTTATCATTAAACGTTTAAAATAATTTGGTACTATCTGATTTATTTGAACTCCCAATTTGGATTTTTAACTGACATAAGTGTTGACATCAGACAGCTGCATAATTATGTAACAGGAAATAGGATGACAAAAACTGCAAATTCACGTTAATTTATTATGGCTGCCACATTACTTTCGGTGCCATTTTGAATTATAAACATCTAACATCTGATATTTGTTTTCTTCTGAATCCGACAGTTAATTACATGTTTAGTCGCCATATTGGATCCGCCATTTTGAATTTTATACATCTGACAACAGATTAGGAATCCGTACCCTTCATATATAACATAATTTAATTTTTGTATAAATCCGACACTTAATTACATGTTTGGTACATATTAGATCCGCCATTTTGAATTCTAAAAATCTAAAAATAAATAAGATTTGGAATCAGAGGACCCCCATAAACCCCTTACGAGAATGCTTAAGTCTTCTTAAGACTCGAGAGATGAAGATACCTAGCTTACACTATACATATTGTAGACCCAGGCCAATGACGCTATAGATTAAAAACCCTATAAAACCCAAACGGAATAATGAAATAATAATAAATTCTACTAAAAATCTTGAAACTAATATCGAAATTGTTCCAAAAATGTTGGAGTCAGCGTAACTTCCAAAAATGCGGGAAGTTATTAACTTTTCAACTTTGCAAAAGTCATAGCGCAAAAGTTTAATTTTTGCACCAGCAACTTAAATATTTTTTTTTCAATTTCCCTTTATGGTAATCGGCTTAAAATGTTGGAGTACCTTTGCCATAACTTATTCTATCTAAAAACACTCATAACTCAATTTCGGTCAACTGGTCCCTTTTCATATCCAGGCACACATATTTAATTTTAGTTTTGCATAGTCTTGTTCGGTGCTATTCTTGGATTCAATTCGGTTCAAATCAGCAGTACCCTTTAGAACTAAATATGGACCGAGTGTGTAAGTCAAAGTCAAGTAAAAGTCAAGTCTTTAAAATAAAAGAGTTTTATTTCATTTTATTTATAGGGGCCGCAAAACCACTGTGTACAGTGTGATAAGGATAAAAACAATACAAGGGCGATGATGGGGCGATAAGTATTCCCAAAAAGGAAGAACACGGGACCAGCGATGGTTTCAAATATGTTGATGATTTTGTGAAGAATTCTGTAGGGCAAATAATACAAGGCTTTTTAAATTAAAATGAAATCCTAGCTGTGGACAAAATTTAAAGAAAATGAAGATTTATCCAGTGTTTCCAAAGATTCGTTCGTTACTTTATAATCTAATGAAGTTAATGTCAAGTAAATACCATTATATTACATAGCTGGTGCTTTGTCGTGCTACATACACAAAGTAGCCTGGCTTCATATAGATATCAGCCCTCGCAATTATGTTACGCAAATTAAAGGAAGCATCTAAAAATACCACCTCTAAATTGACGAGCGCCAAACCCCTTTTGTTACAAGACATTCAAAACGTAATGAGCAGCACAAATTGGGAACCAATTGTGAAGACCATCATAAAAGATGAAGAAAAAATGACGTTAGATGTAATGGTGGACAAAACTTTACGACGAATATTAATATTAATGCTGATAGCAATAGTAATTTATTTTGTAGTATGGTTGACGAAGGTGATTGATTAATTATTATTATTAAATATAAATTATTTTAATAAAGTATACATTCTTAGTGCTTGTCTTATTACGCATCACCAATGTCACATAAAAGCTAAAAACAGTGACATTCTAAATTCTGCGGACAGAAAAAAATATTTGTGCATAAGATGTGTCTGTTATGTGAGGTTTCAATGCATTCAGCGATTTTTATTGATGATAATATATTACATCGTTTCTTTTTATTACCCTAGCAAGATGTCGAAGGGGACTACGCACCAACCCGTAGTACAGATAACTAATTTGGTTTATGAAAGAATACTAATTTATGATCTATAAGCTTCATTTTGACATTTAGGAAGGCTTTAGAAGAGAAAATATATAATTTTAACTATAAAATTTTTAGAAACAAGTACGTTTTTTCAAAACTTACAGAAAATAAATATTTGTTTTCATACTGATACACAATTTTAGTTATTTTCATTGCTATTGTTAAAATTATTATAGTTACTAGTTATACTATTATTATTTTGTCAATAAACGATTGTTTAATTTAATTATATATATATATTACAATTTAATATAATTTGTCAGTTTCTATATTTAATACCCAGTGCCTATCTCCTAAAACGCGTTTTAAAATAAAAACGTTATTTATTGTTCAAAGTTTATGAAATTTTCAGTGTATTACCTATATATTGCTGCTGCCCGGTGTAGACAGCAGACGTCAGGAGCTTTAAACACCGTCTATAACTGGTGACTACGGATTGACGTTGATGGGGGACAGGCTGACACCCTCAGCAAAAAAAAAATTTTAAGTGGCCAGGCACATGACTTTATCATACTATATATAAAGTTAATAGTTTAGCTGCATGAGACTCTATTTGATCGAGATCGGCTATGTCTGCATTAAAATAAAACTACTAGAACTAGACAGATATGTCGATTAAAGCTGCGTTCGGATATTGTACTCCGTTGACACCGGGTACACCGTCCAAATGACACTTACGTGTTATTGGGCGTAAAAATGTAATGCAATATGCGAACGCAGCTTATATTGACAGAAGTTATTGCCGAAACATTAGCGTTTGACACCAAGACTACCTACTGTCATTAGAATCAAAAAATCTGACAAATCCTGGCTACAAGTTTTCAGGCATTACGACCGGTCTCGTAGAAATAGAATTTGCTCATGCAGCTAAACTATTGATTGTACCAAAAAAATGTCAAAAAACTATTGATTGTACCAAAAATGCTAAGACTAAACCTCCAGTTCCTTTGGCCCCTCTTCAACAGAAAGCTTTTCAGCTCTAAGTTTGGTTATGAAAGTTCTAAATATGAAGTTTCGTCCCGATACCTTTAGTAGTTTCTCCGGAATCGTCGCCACAAAAAACGGGTACACACACACATACACACACACACACATACACACACACACACACAGAAATTTTTGTGTACCTTGGTCAAAAATGTTCAGGGGACCCAAAAAGACATATTTCCGCTAAAATCTCAAAAATTTTTTTAGGCATGATTACAATATTTTACATACTGCGTATGATAAAGTAAAACATCGCAACGAAATATTTTGTTTCGAAGTTGCGATGTTTTCAGATTTTTTTTATATCTACATGCCAATAAATGCATATTTTCTCTTCGAACGCCCATCTTAATACAGTTAACTGTCAACTGTGCACGCTACGCGGTGTATTCCGATAGCCACCGTTTGCGACACACATAGCATGGTGTGGGAGCACCGTAAGAACAACGCAGCCGGTTAAAAAAAGATTGCTATACTGGTTAACAGAGTAGTAACAATAATCGTTTCCTTATAATATTATAATTCTCAGTTTGGGCTGTCATTTCAGCCTATTTATGTTTATATCATGTCGCATTTCTATACCCACCACATTTACTGTAGTGGGTATATTGAGTTTGTTACAACTTTTGTAACACCCCTAAGGAAGCGTGGCAGGTATAGACTTATATATATATATATATATATATATATATATATATATATATATATATAGTGTAATTAAAATAACGACCGTGACTTTGTAACAACTCCAGATAATAGTAACGTGGGAAATTCGGTCAAATGGGCAAAGTATATAAAACTCCTTTTATCTAGTTCAAATTTTCGTCTTTAATTTAAGACTTCCTCAGGAACAAGAATTAGAGTATCATAACAGTCTGCATAGTGAGAAACATCCTCGGAAAAATCATGTCATTTTACACTAACGAAATCAATAACCATTACACTAAACAGGCAAAACTAATCACAAAATAAACTGCAGAGCGACACATGTCTTCACAACACGTAAAAATAAGCTGAAACCATTCAGAAATCATTCATGGCTATTTTTTTATATTTGTTGACGGGAGGGTTCGGTAAATCAAAGATACTCCGACTGGGTCTGTCAGTGTAAGTAGAAAATAAAATCTTATTTAACAGCTTGTTGGGGAAACCATTATTAATGAATGCAACCTTCAATTTCCTTAGTGCCGAATGTTGATAACGGTCACTACATATCTTAAGAATTCTGTTCTTCATTCCTACGACTGTGTTGATTTTGTGACTGAAACTGTGTTTTGAAAAGAAGTTTATATATCGCCCGAATAGGTGGGTTTTGTATACCAGTCAGTCACTAATCTACCACTGTCAGAACGGATAAGCTTGCAGTCAAGAAATGGAAGACTGTTATTTTCCTCAACCTCAATGGTAAATTGTATATGACTGTTAAGTCATTAAAAGTGGTCAAGATGTTATGTACTCTCTCATGCGGAACACACATGATCAAATCATCCACAAATTTGTAAACAAAAGGAAGAGGGAAATCAAGTTGAGGCATTACACCATCCAAAACAAAGTCCATCACCATCACAGCCAGGATCGGGCTGATCGGACATCCCATTGGGGTTCCAAACTTTTGCAGGTATATCCTACTTTCGAAGCTAACGTAGTTATATATATATATATATATATATATATTTTATCAGCATTGAAAACTGAATCGATTTAGCTATGTCCGTCCGTCTGAAAGTCTGTCCGTCTGTCTGTGTACACGATAACTGCCATAATTTTGAAGTAATTGGTTTGAAATTTGGTATAGAAGTTTAGCTCTTAAAAGGTAAGTTCGTGGATGGGCAAAACCGGTTCTCATTTTTTTTTATTTAACGGTGTGGTGTATTTTAACTTCAGCCAGACTGAAGATAATTTTGTTGCTAGTTTTCACATAGGCTTCTTCAGTTAAGGCTTTGAATGTCAATAGATGGAAATAAAAAGAAAAAAAAACATATCGAAATGACCAATCATACATTCTTGTATAACACGAAAGGGAATATAAAATGAGTTTCTCTTAATTATGGAGGCGTACTATGATAGGTGTTGCGTCGTACCTATAAGGGGTACAAATTCAGGCGAGGCCAGAAATGTTCTAATATGAAAAAGTCTTTGGCCAAACTCGTTCCGAACTCCAACCCCAGGTGCATGAACGAATACCTAGAAGGCATGAAAAAATTGTTCTGTTAATTTATCGAATTGAGACATCAAATGGAGATATCAAATGGAGAGAGGAAGGTTTGGAGGTTCTGAAATAGACGAAACCGGGATATCGATTATCTGTCATAAATTCCTTTACTTTAGGAGTAGGTCACATGTAGGGAATTAACAATAACAATATTTATAATCGTGTTCACTTCTGTGGAAAAAAAAATCTTTATTGCAAACTTGTTAATTCTCGAAGACCGTATTTCGACACCCTATAGCTATCAAGCAAAAGATGCATTCATTAATTACTTATCCCCTGTTGACCGTTCGGTTACTCAACACCGCGCAATATATTTACATTCCTGGATAGTTCCCGTTGGTCTTAGGTATTTCGCCCGCAGGATGACGAGTGACCACTTTCGTCCAACCCAGGTCTCTCCAGTTTCCTCGCCGGACAATGAATATTTTAATACAGGAGCCGGCGGTGCGCGATATTTGGAGAAATATCATGCATAAACATAAATCATAATAAGAGGCCAGATGCCTCGTCGGTCTCAGAGGACCGACCGGACGGTCCGGCAGCTCTCAGCGCTGATGGTATGCGGTGAATTTCCTCCTGGTGGACGACCGCAGCAGAAGCGAGAGCAAAACGCCACTGCGGATATTCGTACACTTCGCTCCGCTGGTTTGCCTGCTTTCCTTCTGGTTTACTGGGAGACTTTACCCTCGGGCTCGCTGAAACATTGGAACCCTGGAATAATTCTGATGAGGAATTTTGGGAAAGGTTTAAGTAAACTAAGACAAGTGGACAATGATGGAGATGATTTTGCGGTTAAGTATAATAAAATGATCAATATTTTAGATCTTGTTAATTATGTATGAAAATTTTAAGTGTTTATGTTATGTTATGAAACTTGGGTGACTTGCTTTGGAATTAGATAAGAAAATGATTGTGGAAGGACAATACTGGCAGATGTAGTCTTTACAAATAAACTTAAATGTTTTAGAATCGTACGACAACTGTCTTAAACATTGCTTCAGCACCATCGTTGTATCAATAATATACTGGAAAAATATACATAAATATGCAATGTCGAACAGTCAATACACTCTCCTTCAATACGTAAACGGAAAAAATATTACAGATCAAAACATGTAATAAAGTGAACAAAAAATGAACAAACTAAAATAAAAATTAACGGGGTTACGAATTAGATACCAACTGAGCTCCCTAGTCAAGTTTGTTATTCTTATCGTTATATGTAGTTTCTACTTTTTCAGTTAAGAACTGAAAAAAAAACAAAAATTGTGCTGATCCGTTAGTGTGCTTTTTATTAAGTCAAAAACTATTTTTTAAGCGATACCTTTTCAAAATATAAGACAGGTTGTGTAAAAAAACGGAACAAGCTATAACAAGCCCTTATGGTAGATATAAACTAGTGAAACTTGGATTTTAGGAATGGTCATTTTTTCCACAATATCGTCGTTCCCCAGAAGTATAATTCGTTGACAGTTTATTTGTCCTTCGCAAAGGTTTCTTAACTCTCCATTTAAAAATCAAAGGTGTCCATGGGGACTCAATTTGCCAAAACAAGAAACGCAAAAAATACAGTTCCTACTTACCTATTTATATTTATAATTAAAAAAATATATTGAAATCACTACCGGCTATCAAAGCTATAAACAATTTTGTAACTTGTACCGCGCAACAGTAAATAAATCAAGCTTTATATGCTCTGTATTATTTGCATATTAACAATAACTAATAAACTTTTGAATGTATGTTATTATTATATACCTACTAAAAAAACGAGAGTCGAAGATAAATGAACAACATCACCAAAAAATATACATCAAACTATAACTGATTTTGGTATGTTTTGCAACCCTACCCCTAGCAGACATATTTTTTATCGTAACTTTCATTTTTCTTATCTTTCTAACACTAGTTGTGTCTGAATTCTATTCAGACTATTCAAATTGTTCAAATTTTACAGCATTACACAATTAAATTTTCTAGACAAGAAACAATTGGATATCATAAAATATTGATAACTCTGTGTGAACATGGATTTTGATAATAGAAAATGAAAAATTTTGAGTGCGCTTAAGTATGGGAACATGAGAATATATCTGAAACGGTTTGTTACACAAAAATGCTCGGACGTGTCCGAGCATACGTGTCAAAACACACGTATTTAAATAAAATTCAATTTCCATCCTTCATTTCTTTTACTTACGACATTATTGACACTTTTTTAAATGGCACTCCATATTCTTCTTACTGATTATGGTAGATCTCTTAAATTGTCTTCATGGTAGCATACAAATTTAATGAGCTTATACAATATTTTTTTATGAAAATCAGGCTAAATAGATAACTTGTGGAAAATGGAAACCGAATAGGCGTATTCGGTAGATGCTTTGTTGTATATCACGACAGGTTACGGCTTTTTTCGTTGGTTCTTTTATTGAATTTATTAAATGCTTCAAAAACATTTGAGTATAAAGTTTCAGAATTTAGGCAAAACACGGAAGTTTTAGGAATACTATGAGACCCTTTTCAGCTTTCGTGGAAATTTGATTTATCTGTCACATATTTGTAAAAATTGCCAAAGAATGTAATGTGATGCTTTTTACATTGCGACTTTTTAGTTTTTTCGTAACCTTAAGCGAGAGGAAATTCTTCAGTCCGGATTCGCATTCACGGTATATAATTCTATCCAAAATGCGTTTTCATCTTCTACTCAGAAAATTCATATTCCAACCCATGTTCAATATTTTCAATTGTATTTTCCTCAAATTTTGTTTATGTAAGGCCATACAATATTTCGGCAAACATCAAGACAATTAGATGATCTACCCAAATCAGAAAGAAAAATATGGGGTTACTATTTAAATAAAGGTACAGTCATGGAAATAAGTAAGTTCGTATCAGTATTTCAGCAGTGTGTCGGTGACACATCCATGTACAAGTTTTTTGTTATTCTGGTCGGCCGCTAAGTGCAAAAAATTGTCTGTTTACGCTGCAACTCGTATATCGGAAATTTATTATTTGCGAAACGTTGTTCGAATGCTTTGAATTGGTTTATAATGATTTATATGTTTCTATTTATTAGCTTAATGTGTAATTAATTAATCTAATTCATACATTGCAATGTAGTTGTGTTTTTATTAAATATGACGTTAATTTTATATTAATAAACATAAAAGTTTTCGATTACATGAAATGAAAATCTCATTGCAAGATATTGCATACAACACAACAAATTATACTTACAACCTTATTGCATCTAATAGCTTTTTTTGTGTTAATAAATACAAAAATCAATTTGTTGTTGTCAATATTTTTACTTTTCAGGTTATTTCAGAACTAAAATATGTATTAACATTTATTCACAAAATAGAAATAAATTAAAATTAAATTGCTTTAAATTTGTATCTATCGTAATTTATTAATTGTGATGTAATGGTGTTTTCGAGATATTTAGCTTCAACGATATATTGCAGTGTTTAACTTAATAAACAGAAAGGAGTATGCATTTTGTATAGCATGAATGTATCATTTCATTTTTTTTTATATTATTATTGTGTATTTACTTTACAGCAATATGTTTCAAATATCTGACAACTGAAAATAATGACAATTATGTATATCACTAATTTACAAAAATTTGTGGAAGAAAGCTCTACATTTTCGACGAATTTTGATGGAATGTAAATATGTTATAATTATTATTTAAAAAAATAAATAAACCAAAATATACGACCATCTAAAAGAACATTTAGACAACATAAAAATTATTTCATCAAATTTGACCTGAGATGAGTATAAATTGTGTTGATAACGGGTATATAATTTCCCAAAAGGAGACGCTTCAGAAAGAAAAGTTGGTTTCTCTTACGAATAGCTTTTTTGGATATTAAGTACTCACAATAATACTTATTATCGTTGTTAATGCACGCCTCTTAATTTATTTAGAAATATAGAAATAAAATTTCCAATAATGTTCCAGCCAATATATAGTAAATGAAAAATGTGTGGTTATTGAACTGGAACTATATTACAATAAACCGTAGAGGTCTTTGAAATATTAACAAAAAAGAAAAATAAAAAATTAATTAGTTATCAACCAATGCAACACCAAAAATGAAGCACAATAAATACATATTACAACAATAAAAAATTATTAATTATAAGTAAAATTTTAATAATTTGAATTAACAAATGAACAAAAGAGAATACCAAAATGTTTAGTTTTTTTTTTCTAGAATCTAGAAAGTAATATGTTCCGTATGGTCTTATTGGTTTTCTCTGTTCCTTCAGAAGTTGGAGCCGTTTAAAATAAGATATTGTTAATAATTCAAACGGCTGTAACTTTTTCATGAATTGATAGCCTGTATATGTTGCTATAATTTAATTTATTTTGGTTGTCAAGCATGTATTAGATGTCATGAAAGATAATTGAACATTAACTCTTGTAAAGTAAATACAGTTATAAAATTTCCATTGTCCTTCATACAAAATACATGCTCCGTCCTAAATATAAATTTAAATTAAATTTAGAGAATTTATTTACATTTAGTGAATATATTTGAATATTACAATTCTGAAATAGTCTATATTTAGTGATAATCCTTGGCAACAAGTTGATTTGCGCATTTACTTACTTCTTACTTAAGCCCGTCATCCCACTGCTGGGCAAAAGCATTTACTTACGTAAGTAATATGTGTATTAGATAACATAAATATATATAATGTGTCGTGATATTACGCAATATCTTAAAATGAGATTTTTGTATAATATTATCAAATTTCATGTTTATTAATATTATTATATATAAATAATGCTATATCTAATTAAATGCATTACTTACTCGT
Source organism: Aphodius sticticus (assembly GCA_963966075.1). NCBI lineage: Eukaryota > Metazoa > Arthropoda > Insecta > Coleoptera > Scarabaeidae > Aphodius > Aphodius sticticus. The sequence continues at coordinate 40,261,740 of OZ014506.1, read as the reverse complement.
AAACTGAACTGTAGTGGTCATATTTCATTTATTACATTGCAATGAAGATATCACATTAAGATCAAGATCGGACACGGTAAAAATAAACTAAATCCCGTTACATTACATCCATCGAAAAACCACCTCGTGGCGGACAACTTTTTGCGAAGCGGCCGGGTCGATGGACAACACAGTACACGAATATATAACCGACATACTATTTTCAAATCCTGCAATAGCGATACGAACTTACTTATTTCCATGACTGTACATATATAACGTCATAAGACAGATTTAATTTGTTTGAAAGTCGGAAATGCGATTTTATATATATATATATATATATATATGTGTATTTTACAAATTAGAAATTGAGTTTGATTTTTGAAAATATCTAATGGTCTCACAGATTTTTCATGTTTCATATAGTCATACTTTACGCGCTCACTGTATGGACAAATTGAGGTATGTTCTGTTCCATCAACTTGTATTAGTTGTTAAACTAGTAAACCTTATCACAACGATGGAGTGTAGCAATGTCGTTCTTTATTTTTTTGTAGTTTTAAGCAATACATTGGTAAAAATACGTTCAGAATATTATATGATTTAAGAACACATAATATTGAAAAACACGATTGTTTCGCGTTCATTGTATTTCGCTATTGGTAATATTTTAATACTTTTTCTGTCAAGTTTGCCTACACTTCTAATACCTACCACTATTCTTGTTTTGAATTGTCTTCGGATGTTTTGTTTTGGGAAATCTCTAAAGTTTTGTAAAATATAACATTATTTTTGACATGCTTAGGTTTACCCTAAGGTTTACCCAGGTTTACATTTTGGTTATCAAAACATTTCTTTATTATTATTATGAAATTATGTGTTTTTTGCCCAAGAACGATTTTGCTGGCAAACTTCATTGGCCAGTAAGTCAAGACGTTCGTCCATTGCTTCTCAACTCCCCACCAACCAACCCGGCGAAACAACCCCAATTTGAAATGCAGATGTACGGCCGACCGTCCCGACAGGAAGTGTACAAATTGCTACGGCTGCAAGATTTGTGCGACCGCCGGCTGGACATTGGGGTCTCCCCGTTGGGTCTAGAGGGCAGCAGCACTTAGATCGCAGGGCGGTCATTCGGTCGGCTGCCCACTTCCGCGGTTTACTTTGTACATGAACGTACGTATGCGGAGAAGAGGGAACCTATCCCCCCGACTCTAGACTTAGATTGCCGCCCATCCCCCTTTTCAGGAAAAGCGGACGGGCGGCTTCCCGTCTTTGCGATGACCCTCGTCATAAATATGCAACTGCTGCTGACCAACGGCCGGAGTTGATCGACTCGAAAAAGTGCTACTTTACGAATGGATGCACCGAGGAAGATGTATGCTTGCGAAGGATGTGCGATGTGAAGGGTGCATGCAAATTATCGTCCATTTATTTGGGATGGTTTTGCAGCAAGGGCTTGTTCAAACTTTATTGATGATACATATTGACTGTGATGATGTTGGCTTTTGAATATTATGTGATAAACTCTTAATTTAATTAACTTACTTAGGAGTAATTACATTGTTATTGATTACGCATTATGTTGGTTGGGTTTGTTTAATTCGACGAACCTGAGCAATATCAAGTGCAAAACATTGGTCACTAAATGCTGAGTGTATTTACCTCAAAGGATAATGTCGATAAATAACAGAACTTGAAAAGTACTAAAAGAGAATTAAGCCCGCAGGTAATATTTAAAAGCAACAAAGTTTCAAAAGTAAATGTAATAGAAAAAGATCTGATGTGAAACGCTGATGAGCTGACAATGCTGTAAATATAATAGCATTAAAATATCTGTAAAATCCTTGCTAACTATAGTTTTAATGCAATACGAGCGATCTCGCCTAAATAGAATTTGCAAATAAACTGCTAATTTTCCAAAAAAAATTTCAGACAAATTATTCTAAATTTCGACTGCTTTAAGTTATTATTTAACCATTTTGACGAAATTACTGAAATAGCGGCTCATTTGCAAAACTTGAAAAATGCAAAGGGTAAACATCCAGTTGCTTTGGACTACTACGTATGATAAGGTAAATGATTTGTAAACATCCTATTAAAACATAACAATTAAAATAAAATTTGAAGTAGGTAGATAGTTTAATTAATACCGTAAGTAACATGAGAGAAAATATAGATTTAAAAATGGCAGCGAATTTATTGCAGACTCCCCAAGCAGCACAATCACGTGCCAGGCAGATGCCAGGTACATGCCAAAATTACATAGGAATGTGCCTGGCATGTAACAGTTACGTTTCAGGCATGTGCCTGGTACGTGCCAACGTCCGGCACATACAGGTGCCTAGCACATACCCTGCACGTGCCCTAGTATATACCAGGTACATACCAGGCATGTACCCAGAGTTTGATATGCCAATGGTATGTACCTGGAACATGCTATATACGTACGTAGCACGTTCCCAGCATATGCAGTGTACATTCCACCAGTATATAGGGCACATTCCAGAAATATGTGCTAAGCACTTGCTCTTATATAGGATGTATGTATACAGAATGTCTCACGGAACTGGTACATTAGAAGTTTCGCATGTTCTACTATTTCTGGGAACTTGAAATTTTGGAACTAGAATTTACTCGATCTGAACTCTTCAGCTAAAATATTCTCAAGTTAACTGTCACGTCCGGTCACCGGAAGTCGGTATCAACTTTGGTATTTGAAATGGAATGATATAATTTTTATTTTATTTTTGGTTTCTACGTCAAAATACACCATTTTTAATAAGGGTTCCCTATACGTAAATATCACCATTTTTGAGTTTTTTTGATTTTACTAATTTGTTGGTGATTTTCGCGGTGACGTTTAAAACTGAATATCTCGGTTATTATTGAAACTAGTAGTTTCATGATTGATGGTCCAAAACTAGAAACATAGCCAAATACGGCGATGTTTAGTTCATCATGATATTTTATACAGGGTGTTCAAAATTTACAACACAATAATTGAATTTTCAACTGTAAAAAACTCATTTCTTTTAAATGGAACAACCTGTATAACTGCTGGTGTATCTAATCAAACCAGCCGAAACGTGTTGAACTAGGCTAATTATAATTAATTAACATTCTTCTAAAAAACAATAAAGGTGACAACAAATAGTAGGGATGACATGTTATTAATTGTAACAGACTACTATATAAACCTCTAAACAAAACACCAGTAGAAGACAATGACTACAATAATGACGACGAAGTAGCCTCGACAATTATCATGTCAGAATTGGAACTGGCTATAAATCACTTTAAAAACAATAAAATCTCCGGAGAGAACGGCATAACAAATGAAATACTCAAACTAAGTACAGATGCGGTAAAACAGACTCTCCTCCATTTGTTCAACGAGATCTTAAGTACAGAATACATACCAAAACAATGGATGATATCTGAAATTACACTACTGTACAAAAAGGGTGATAAAGAGAACATGGACAACTATCGCCCAATCAATATTTCATCGACCATCTTTAAACTATTTATGAAAGTATTGCACAAACGATTATACACTACACTGGATGAGAACCAACCCTACGAGCAAGCGGGCTTTCGAAAGACGTACTCACCTATGGACCACCAACACACGACAACAGCAAATTAGAGCAAATTATCGAAAAAACAAGACAATGGCACTAGCGTTTGTGGACTATTCATAGGCGGTCGAGTCGATGCCCACCTGCAGCATATGGCAAGCCCTAAACAACCAAGGAATACCAAACAAATATATAAGAATCTTGATTAATACATACACGAGTAGTAAAACTCGGATAAGAATGGAAACACAGGGACCTATCACCTTGGGAAGAGGAGTAACATATGGCGATCCTTTATCGCCAAACCTATTTAATGCTGTTCTAGAAGAAATCTTTAAAAAAGTAAAACGGGAAGATAAAGGAATACTGGTAAACGGCAGATATCTCTCAAACCTGCGATTTGCAGACGACATCATACTGCTAGCAAACAGTACGAGCGAACTACAGCCCATGCTCAACGATCTAGCAAGAGAAAGCAAAAAAGTTGGACTAACAAGGAATCTCAGCAAAACTAAGATTATGACGAACCAAACCCAGTATTTAATAAAATATATTTAATAAATAAACTATACATACATATTAGAAATGTTTCTATTCTGTCCACACATTCTTTTTCAAATCGTTCTATATCGTCTCCATAAAGACGCAAAAATGAGATTATTTGGATAGTGTCGGATCCGGAAATCACTTTCTGGGCTGGTGCATACTATACATTTACTATCCTGCACAATATTATCGTAATAAATTTACCCGTTGCTAAAGACGAATCATGGACAACTTGGTTTTTGACGAGGAAACTCGTTCACGTTTTAATCGGAAACGTCAAACCAAAACTTAATTTATATTAAACGAAACCGTTATGTTTTATTACACTGACGGTGGTTATATTATTGTATCAACTACTTTAGTTACATACGCCTAGCGTGCAATCAGGACATTTCGTGTCCCCATAGAGACGCGAAAATTACCTTTTTACATTGTTAGGATAGAGAAAATATTTATGTGAAAGAAATGTTATGTTTTGATCCAAAAGAATAAACATTTAACAAAATATGTTGCTTAAAAGCAAGAAAATCTGTGTACCCAATAACTAAAAGTCATATTGATAATACAAAAGATAATTTGTTATCAATATTTATCTAAATCATATGATGACAGCAATTTGGTTTAATTATCTACCCCCCGCCTAACCCCATTTGACCGGAACTGCACGGACCGCGCGCTCTGAAGAGGTAAGTTGTTAAGGTGGGATTCGAAATGAGTAGGCAACCAAATATACTTCATAATTTTGTTTTCAGTAGATCACGGAAATGATTAGGTATTTCCATTCAAACTATACGTTGAACTGAACTTGGAACCTTTGCCGATAATACAATAAAAAGTCCGGCTCAATTCTGTCGAGTCTAGGTGACGGATTTTAAGATTTTTGGTGGCTATGTCGTAGTCTTCTTGCGTTCAACAAAAAAAACGCCGATATTCACAGAATTTGTCACCTACACTTGACAGAATTGAGCCAGGTATATTTTTATTATTAGCAACGGTACAAAGCTCACTCTGACGTATATTTTAATTGTACAAACTTAAACATGCATATGTAATAGCCGATTGAAAATTATAACTGCATTTCCGATTTAAACGCCTCCTTAAGTAAGTACCAAGCATCCATGACAGCACATTTTCTTGTATAATGGAGAGAAAAATTATATTCAGATATGTAGTAATGCAACTGTTCTACTCAATTTTAGTCGGTAATTACTAATTACCCTAATGAAACATTGTTTCGGCTTAATTGCACATTAGCGTCTACTTTCTCCATATCATTTTATCAATTGTAAATTATTCCTAGCTATTATAATTTACTGCTGGATTTATTGCTGGAGCAATAGTTCAAGAAAGTACCCTCAAGGTCAGATGATGTATTTTTTCTTTTCGTTTAGTCTAATCATAACAAAGATTTAATTTAAATATTGATGAATACCAACTGATAGTAGCAACATCAAAAGGTTTGTTAGTTTTGAAAATTATCGGAAAATTTATAAATAATTTGTATAAACTATAAACTAAATTAGAGCAAACAAATTTGTATACTGATTCGTAGGCCATTAGATTACCTACCAATAATGTAATTGGCAAATTTTTGGCGGACTGATAGTTTACGAACTAGGCTTAATTAATATTGTTAAAAATATCCAACTTGTATTAACAAAAGGTCTGAGAAGGTTTATACTTGACCTATATGTGCTTTTTGGGTCCCTCATAATAAACCAAAAGGAGCACTCGTACAGCAGTTTTATTAAATATTGCTGCCAGGACAGGTTTTCCAAATTCTCGTTTCCACTTAAAGTTTATAACTGACAATTATGTTCTTTCTCTCCAACTGGGAAGCGCCGCGCCGCAACCTTAAAAAAAGGCAACCTGAACAGTTATTTTACGAACATCTTGTTTCAGTTGCATTTTGGTGCAAGCGTATCTTTATTGTGACTTCTAAATCGTAGTAATTCCTACCACTTAACTATGAATGGCAGAATAATAATTTTCTAATTATAGTCAGTGAATATGTAAAAAATCTGATGTGGCCAGGCACATGACTTTATCATACTATATATAAAATTAATAGTTTAGCTGCATGAGATTCTATTTGATCGTGATCGGCTATGTCTGCATTAAAATAAAACTAGTGAACTAGACAAATATGTCGAATAAAGCTGCGGTCGGATATTGTACTCCGCTGACACAGGGTACACTGTCCAAATGAAACTTACGTGTTATTGGTTGTAAAAAGTGTACGGTATACTATATCCGAACGCAGCTTATATTGACAGTAGGTTGTCAAAACATTTGCGTTTGACACTACGTACTGTCATTAGAATCATATCTGACATGAAATAGTGGCTTATTTGCAAAATCTTTCAAAAATGCTAAGACTAAACCTGCAGTTCCTTTGGACCACTTTCAACAGAAAGCTTTTCAGCTCTAAGTTTGGTTATGAAACTTCTAAATATGAAGTTTCGTCCCGATGCCTTTAGTAGTTTGTCCGGAATCGTCGCCACAAAAAACGGGTACACACACACATACACACACACACACACACAGACATTTTTTTGTACCTTGGTCAAAAATGTTGAGGGGACCCAAAAAGACATATTTCCGCTAAAATCTCAAAAATTTTTTTTGGCACGATTACAATCCTTTACATACTGCGTATGATAAAGTAAAAAGGAGCATAACATCCATAACTTTCCCAACCGAAGTTTATACAGCAAGAAAAATATGTTCATTTTTGTATACAGAAGTTGAAGAAAATGCTCCAAAATACATTGGTAACGAGATATCGGAAAACCAATGTTAAGCCACTTTTTTTGCGAAGATGGAGGCGGTTTCCGAAATCTATCGCATGCGCAAGCATAAGTCGTAATTTTATGCAACGGATTCCCATCACCCGCCTTTTTTTACTTTAATAAATATAAGCTTCTTTTTATTAATAAGCACAATTGAACATATTGAAACTAATCTAACATATTAGCAATCAATTTGATTCTGAATTCTTAAAACTAAGCACTTTACGATAGTAGGCTATCATCCACTTATGTATATATTTACTTTGTCCTAAACAAAGTCCTAAAAAAATAATTATAAGTAATGAACTAAATATGTTTAAAAAGTGTTGCCCAGAAATCGGTACGATATTTATCAAAGTTTTGAAAACGTTCCGACTATTGTTTTCATATGGACAGCTAGCGCTATCTGCTACTCAATAGCGGTAATAGATACTCCTTGCGTCTTTGTCACCGCTCCATCGCATGCCCTTGCGCCATCTGTAGGCGAGTTGATTCGATTATGACGATGGCCAATTTTCCTACACGCAGTATACTTTCACAATTTGTAGATTTCTAATTTACGAATTACTTTAGGTAAAGACTATCTGCTACTTGACAAGTGGATGCGTTGTAAGGTTTAATTTCATATGAAGGAAAAGATTGTGCTTGCAATGCTCGGAAATCATACCATTTATGCTCATATTGGGCTCCTAATTAAAAATTAGCATTTGCACCCTTGAAAAGAGAACCACCACATTCTTGGATAAAATGATTGCTGGACGATACTTTTTAAGAATAATTTATATAAATAATAACAGGTAAAATTAGAGTAGTAAAAACCAATAGGAGGTAAATAGCGTGCAAGTAGACTTCAAAATAGCAAGGCCCCTAAACGCGATAATCTGATATCTATGAAACCTTTTGCATTGTGTTGCAGGTTTCATATTTTAAAAATTAAGAAACAATAACCAAATCATTTTTAAAAAATAAATTAAAAAATTTCAATAGTACAGGGTCTCCCACAGCGAGCTGCCATTAGAAGTATATGGAGAACCAAATGAAATGAGAGATTGAAAATTTGTGGATTTATATTGTTAAACGCGATCGTCTCAACTAAAATATTTTGAGTTTTCGGTTACTTCCTGTTACACCGGAAATGATGTCAACTTTTATATTTTAACTGGAAAACCCTGCATTTTATCGCATTTTCGAAATCTTCATTAAATTTTAGATCAAATTTATGTTACATTCTCTATACCTAACATGTGTCATTTTTGAGATATTAATTTTTTTCATTAAAAAATGACAGCTGCACGGTTACTTTCAATTACCCATAAATTATCCCCTGTGACCGTGGGAAAAAAGTTGTCCGGTAAAATTGTCGTGAAGGTAACATATTATCGACACATCGGTAGAATTTTTTTAAAAGTTATACAGGGTGTTCAAATTAGAAGATCAAATTTGAATTCGAGGAAAGTACTAAAATCGATTTTTAAACATCACAGTAGAAATTGCAAACATTGCCAAATCTAGATTGCGTTTGAAAACAACTGAACAATTTGGAATAAACAGAACTTTTAAACAATAACTGATCACGAGAACAGGAAAGATAGAGTTCGAGTTACTTTCAAGGGGTTATGTGCTAACTCTATCAGGGACGCCACCAACAATAATACATTAAAAAGAATTGAAGCATGTTTAGCGGAAAACGGCAATGTTTTTGAACGGTTACTGAAATAGAATTGAGCAGCCTTTTAAAATTTACTTTACGACTTTGTTTTATTTTTAATATTGTGTTTTATTGTAGGCTTATAATTTTATAAATACTAAATTAATTATAATGAAAAGCGACCTAAAAAAGCTTGTTTAATAAAGTTCTGTTTATTTCAAACTCTTCAGTTGTTTTCAAACGCAATCTAGATTTGGCAATGTTTGCAATTTCTACTGTGATGTTGAAAAATTTATTTCAGTAGTTACAAGTACATTTTAGGTATAGGTCATTGTACACAAAGTTGATCTAAAATTTTCCATAGAATTGAGATATGTATTCATATGTTAAGGTTGCCATTTGAAAAATTCGACATTTAGTACATTTCTCGAATTCAACTTTGAACTTATAATTTGAACATCCTGTATAACTTTTAGAAGAATTCTACTGACGTGTCGATAATATGTTACATAAAATTGATCTGAAATTTAATGAAGATTTCAAAAATGCGATAAAATACAGAGTGTTCCATTTGAAATATAAAAGTTGACATCATTTCCGGTGTAACAGGGAGTAACCGAAAACTCAAAATATTTTAGTTGAGACGATCGTGTCCAACAATATAAGTCCACAAATTTTCAATCTCTCATTTCATTTGGTTCTCCATATATGTACTTCTAACGGCAGTTCGTCGTGGGAGAACCTGTATATATTTATATATGGCTAAACATGTTCTAAACTAAATGACTTATCTCTCATATAGGTGGAAGCTTCTAAACTTAAGAGAACATATATCTCTCTTATGATCAGAAGAATGAAATGTATAGTAACGACCAAAAAATAAAAGCCTTTTGCTCCAAGTTAGGTCAACGTCTTTTCCTTGTCTCGAATATTGGTTTAATTATCCAACTGGAGTACTAAATCCAAACAATAAACAATAGTAATATTAACAAATGTAAAAACATTTTTTCAAACAAAAAAAAAGATAAAAACCAGAAAGAATATTTTATACAGAACATATTTTATAATATTGCTTTTATCTTTCACATTTTCCCCAGAAGATTTTCCATCTACCCGCCACTGTTGCATATCTATTGATCAGAGACATCATGGTGGGGGAACCGTAGTACGGCCTGCGTACGCCGGTACAGCCGGAGGACCGACTCCACTCCGCACTAACAAAAAAAATCGCATTCATAAACAACGGACAATCGCCTTCGTCGTCATCACATCCCACTGCCGTCGCTGCATTCTTCATGCCGGATGGGTCTCACTGCTTAATGGATGAGTCACCTGTTCATCTCGATCCAAGTTCCTCGTTACCTCGATCGCATGTCTTCTATCTTCCTCCAAGCTACTAACATTGCCAGAGCGCCAACCTGCTGCCATTATCTTCCACGAGCTCTCATTACCTACCACGTTACGGGCTGCTCCGTGTAATTATCTTCATTGTTCAGAAGTTTTCCTTGTTCTGTACTTTTTTGTTGTTTTCGACGCGCGGGAAAGTTGCGGTGTCAATAGAAACAATGAGGTTTAGGAAAAAAGGAATGTGTAATATGATTTGAAAGTTACTTAGTTTTGCATATGGAAAGTTAAATTACTATAATAATAATGTAAAATTCCTGATCTTATTTTTTGTTTGAATTATACAGGTGTCTCAACAGTGCGATCTCGGAAGATTGTGCCTCTGTTAATGAAGATATTTTAATACTTATTTCACTCATATATACAGAACGCCACATTTTAAAATTATTAGCGTGTATACAGGGTGTTCCATAAGGTAGTACCAACCCAATCTTATGTTTTTTTTAAATGGAACAACCTATATTTCGGCATAATTTTGAATTCCTCACAAAATTTTACGACAATGAAAATAACATTACCTACCCTAAACTTTATACTCTTTGATTTATTGGCATTTTTATGGAAAAACAGCAGTCTAAGAAAAATTGTTCATCTCAATACCTGTTTTTAATTTTATTGCGCACTTTTAGATTATGATTAAGTAAAAAGCGTTCTATTAGCGTGATTACCTACCATATCCAAATTGTGTACAGGGTGGACAATCTGCAACAAAATATAGGAAAGTTTTTCGTAAGAAAGTTATTTTTTTTAATCGAACACCATGTATATAATTATTTTTTTAACTCTACGCATGGTTCTGCATAAAAAAAGTACTAGCAAACACCAGTGCTAAAATAAACAATTGCAGAGATAACTAGTCTTCTTCATACAAAAACCGATTTTTCTATCAATAAGTGCTTCTACACCTACATTAACCATTAAACCTTTTTTTACCTAAATTAGTGTTTTTTCATATGATTTCATTATTTTTTTAATAAATGAAAACATGACATCTGCAATTTAATATTATATATAATTTTAAATAAAATTTCTTTGCGGATATAAATAGACACTGTGGGCCAAAAAAGAACAGTACAAATTTTTAATCACTCATCAATAATATTTAGTCAATTCAAATATTTCTTTAAAAAACGAATTGCTTGTAGTGTGAAGATTGAAACCATACCATATTCGCAATAACAGAACGTTTCAATCCAAAGTTATGTTGCTTTGTTTGGCTATGCAACATTTCTGATAATATAGGGTCAATTTAATGTGAAATGAAAGGTGTATTAAAATCAATGAGTAATGACATTTGTCTTGTTTTGGTAAAAAAAAGGGCACTAGATATGCTATAGCATCGTATACAGGGTGATTTTTTCTTATACAGGGTGAAATATTTTAAACAATGTTTTTTATTGTTTTTAGTAAAAACCAGTGGAATATGACGTTTGTCTGTGTACTTGAGTTATCTTTAAAGATTGTGGAGAAACCATCCGTGTTGTTATGGGCAGCATATTTGAATTTATCATTTTAGGTAGTCTTTTCGTCAGTTTCATTTATGATTGTTGCTTAGATGTAAATTTTAGACGTATGTTAATTGTTCTTGTTCTTTTGTTTGTGTTTGCTAATAGTAAATCGGAGCTGGAATCAAAATTTTTTGAGGATGTCACATCACTTGTCTTCTTTTTTATTTTTATGTCATGTTTAAATCAAGGGCACTTTCAACACCAGCCTGGAGCCAGCCTGAATACATTGTGTTGTTCGTTTTTTTAGATATTTTTTATTTGAAGTACCGTCAGAGAAGTGAAAGCACACTGCCATAATTTTAGTTCAATAAAAAGCGATGTTGATTTTAGTTCCAAATAACTGCAAAAGCAAAATATTATGTTTTTGTTTGCGAAAAACATAAAAACTTGCAAAAAATCTACAGCGCAATAATTGAAGTACAATATGGAAAACAGGTGAAAAAATCCTTCAAACATTTCAAAATCAAACATGGCGCCCATAAGAAAACTAAACGTTGGCCATAGTGTCTCCACCATCTTTAAAGATAAGTCAATTTTGCAATTGGAATTTTCGTGCGTATGAAATGGAATCGTTTTTTATCTATGCAAATGTCCAAGTCAACTGCTTTGTTGAGTAAAAACAGCAAAGAAAACGATGTTTCAAAATTTCACCCTGTATACTAAATAATCACGATGCTATAAAATCTCTACTGTTTCTTTTGACCAAAAGAAAACAGATGTCATTACCTACTAATTTCATTCAACCTTTCATTTCACATTAAATTGAAATGTTGCATAGCCATACATAAAGCAACATTACATTGGATTAAAACGTTCAATTATTGCAAATATGGTATGTTTTCAATCTTCACAATATAAGCAATTAGTTTATCAAAGAAATGCTTGAATTTACTTAATATCTTTGGAAATATGAGCAATTGAAAATTTGTACCGCTTTTTTCGCCCACAGTGTATTTGTTTGTTAGAAAGAACCTCCCTCCATTCGTCTAACAATTTATGTTGTGATTTGAAATTTACAATTTGTATATTATAAGGAACAATATTGAATAAGTTAAGTTAAGTTATTGTGTTGGGTGAAAGAAAAATGATCTCTTACTGAGTTCAGAATCTGCCTTCAGAATCGTTTCAGATCCTTGACCGTCCCATCAAATCCCAGATATCACAACTTTATTGTTAAATTAAGTTAGAAAAAATAGATGCCATTATTACATCAATAGTCTCCAGTTTTTCATAGCTTCATTGCCTATTTCAACCCAAAAAACTTACATTTGAGGACCAGCTGGATAAAAAGGCGTTTCTTATCCTTTTTATTGTACCATTTTTGTAATTGTAGTTAGGGAGTCTATTCTAGTCATCTTTTTAAAGCGAATGCGAGACTTCTAGAATGGTTAGGTAGACGGAGTCCAGCGGTCCAGCGGTTTCCCTCTGGAACATATCTATGAGCAAATTTCCTTGTCGCTAAGTACAATAACGCACGCGCTACGCCCATACAGACGTATCTATGAGCAAGTTTGCTCGTCGCTAAGAACAATAACGCTCGCGGCACGCCCATACGAACGTATCTATGAGCAAGTTTGCTTGTCGCTAACAACAAGAATGCACGCGCCACGCCCATACCTTCCAAACACAGGGCAACCGACGATATCCCCACTCTCATCTAACCATTCGAGAAGTCTCGCATTCGCTTCAAAAAGATGACGAGAATAGACTCCCTGGAGGGTCTAGTCTATGGCAGAGATTATGTAGATACGCAACTTGCAGGAAATCACATTTTCATTGAAATGGGAGGTCGGACAGGCGAAATTCTGAGGGAGTGAGGAAGATTGCATTTTTATAGCGTATAGTTGGCGCGTCAGGTGACGCCCAATAATAGATCGTCGTGGTTACAACCAGTTACAACATTTGTGTTCTATTCAGAGGGGGGTTAGGCCACGTAAAGTGATGACGTTTTGTGACGTCAATACCATCAAGTGAGATTCAAGGTCAAATATTTAGGTACCGCCAGATCAAAGGTGCCGACACGAAGTTACGCATCTGTATAATCTGTGTCTATAGGCTAGAACAATTGGATGACAATCGATATGAAATCATGTCACGTTGCGGTCATGTCAAATGTTATGTTCAGTTATGTTATAACATTTGACATGACCCATGTGTCTGTATGGTCTGTTACGGGATCCTATTATCAAATAAGCTATAAAAATACGAACGTTCTTGCCGTCGTCGCTGTTATGATGTGTACAAATGGCAGCTAATACGTAAGAATTTAAGAATTATTAGTAAGATTAATACAATCAAAATATGTTATAGTATATTACATTACAAGAGCAGTAACTAGCATATTACGTACGAGTGGAAATTTAACATACGAGCCGCGAAGCGGCGAGTTTTGTTATTTTCCACGAGTATGTAATATGCGTTACAGCTCGAGTATTGTACATAATTTTACCTACGACCGACAATTTCAATAAATTGTATCAAAAATGACAAACACATACAGGTAAGAATATTTGACGGTTAACCAATCAATGTATTCGCGCGACATCTATTGCAACTACGGAGAACTTTGTCTGAAGTGTCGATCGAAAATTTCAGTACAAATTCAACATAAATTATCACGTGCAAGTAATAATATGTTACAGCTCGAGTATTGCACTTACTTACGACCGAAAATTTCAATAAATATAAATTGTATCAAAAATTACAAATAAATAATCAAAATATTCGCGCGACATCTGTCATTATGACATTAGGTCGTGCGTTAAAAACACAAACGCACAGCCAAAGGCACACGTATGTTATAAGCGATATACGAGCTAAGTAGTCCGTGACGTAAGGGACATTTACACATACGGTCGTAGGTAATAGTATATTACATTACAAGAGCAGTAACTAGCATATTACGTACGAGTGGAAATTTAACATACGAGCCGCGAAGCGGCGAGTTTTGTTATTTTCCACGAGTATGTAATATGCGTTACAGCTCGAGTATTGTACATAATTTTACCTACGACCGACAATTTCAATAAATTGTATCAAAAATGACAAACACATACAGGTAAGAATATTTGACGGTTAACCAATCAATGTATTCGCGCGACATCTATTGCAACTACGGAGAACTTTGTCTGAAGTGTCGATCGAAAATTTCAGTACAAATTCAACATAAATTATCACGTGCAAGTAATAATATGTTACAGCTCGAGTATTGCACTTACTTACGACCGAAAATTTCAATAAATATAAATTGTATCAAAAATTACAAATAAATAATCAAAATATTCGCGCGACATCTGTCATTATGACATTAGGTCGTGCGTTAAAAACACAAACGCACAGCCAAAGGCACACGTATGTTATAAGCGATATACGAGCTAAGTAGTCCGTGACGTAAGGGACATTTACACATACGGTCGTAGGTAAAATTATTTAAATTACGCATTGCATATAAACGATATAACGCATGTTCCTGTTATGCGTTTCTGCATTAAATTGTTATTGTTCCAAACATTCTGCATAAACAATTTGGGTTCCAATAAGATAATCAGCTACCAAATATTATGAATTAGTTGATTAGCACAGGAAACACGTTTGATGTGATGAATAACAATTTTAACAATTTTAGTAAGTGGATACATAGGTTCATACATTTAAAAATGTAACTCCCATAATCTGCCACATAATACCAACACTGCAATAACAAATTATAATTAATCACCAATTTCAATATACAGTCAAGTTATTACATTTAAATGAGATTCTCATTGGCAATTTGGCTAAATCTTCCATAATTATAGCCGCATATGGTCAAGGTGTAATATTTGCTTTCGATTATATGCACATTTATCAATCTATTTCTCATTAAATCACAATTTCGAATCAAAGAAAATCCATTTCTATCCAATTATACGCGTATTCAGGCCGTTCGCGATATATCTCCACATCATTTACGCCTGAAAATATCACAAGATATTTGTATTGTCAGCGAGAAAGCTTAGTTTGAAGCTTGGACTGTGACACCTTAGATTTTAGAATGTTCAGAGGAAACTATCCGAGATAAATTGAGCTCTTTTATTAATTAAACCGCGCTATTAATTACGGCGTTATAATGCACTAAAAGCTCGTGTAGTTGGTAAAAGAAAATATGTTTTAATTAAAATTTACATTAAGTTATGAAGTAAATTAGTTAGTTTCTTTATGAAGTGTATAAACCGTCGGTACATGTAAAATTTATGTACAGGCTGATTCATAACGTACGGAGGAGATTGAGGAGGGAACTAGAGACGGTAAATATAAAGTATTTTCATAATAACCTTTTTAACCAAAGATCAATAACAAGAAAGTTACATCAGTTTAAAATTCATAGAAATTAACGTCCACTTTTTGAGAACCTCTGATATTTTCGGAAATAATTATGCTCTTCGTTTCCATGGAAACCCCTCTTACCAAACCCTTTTCTCAACTTGAATTTTTGGAGTAATTTAAAATTTAAATGAAAAACTACTCAAATAATAACGGCAAAACTTATTATTATTTTGTTATTTTAATATTAATAAAAAAATCATATAAACAAAAAAAACAAATAAATCATTTAACAAAGTTTTTAATTTTTCAATAGCAAATCATCTTTTCAAAAGGTTTTCGAAATGTTGACCGTGCTGTTCCACGCATAGTTGTGCACGACAAATCCAATTTCCTGATAGTTGTGGAAATTGTTGTCGTATATGTTCTGCAGCAGTGTTAATACGATCGCGTAATTGATCTATGGTACCAACTTCTGTTGCATATACCATTTCTTTCATATGTCCCCACAAGAAAAAATCCAACGGATTTAGATCGGGACTACGTGGGGGCCATGAAACAAATCCGCCCCGACCGATCCATCTTTGCGGATAAGTGATGTTAAAATGTTCACGTACAGTCCGACTAAAATGTGCAGGACAACCGTCGTGCATAAACCACATCTTACGACGTACATTTAGTGGTATATCTTCCAGAAGTTCTGGCAAACCATCTTGTAAAAACTGTAAGTAACTATCACCATTTAGTCTTGCTGGTAATTCGAAGGTCCAATTAAAGTGTTATTTACAATCCCAGCCCATAAATTTAAACTAAAACGTTGCTGAAAATTACAATGGCGAATCGCATGTGGATTTTCATCAGCCCATATGTGTGAATTGTGGAAGTTTAGAGCACCATTCCGAGTAAAGCAGCTCTCATCCGTTACCAGTACATATGCTAGAAATTCTGCTTCTCTATTTGTGCGATTTAACAACCACTCCCAAAACCGCTGCCGCAATGGGTATGGACATCAGCAGGAGTCATTGCTTGCACCCTTTGCAGGTGGTAGGGGTACAAACCATTTTTACTTAATGTGCGCCAAACAAACGATTGAGGAACTGGAACTTGGCGGGCAATTTGGCTCGTACTTGTACTTTGATCAGCATCTGCCATTTCTAAAATGTTTTCTTCCATATTTACCGCATGTTGGTGACGTCTTCCACCGCCATGGCCTTTCTTAGGCTGTAACTTTCCAGTTTCTCTTCCGCGTTGGACCACCCGAAGGAACGTATTTTCTGAAGGTGTTTGTCGATTGGGAAACCGAACGGTGTACATTCGCCTTGCACGTGCAGCGTTTTGTTCAGCAGCTCCATAAACCATAATCATGTCTACATACTCCTCGTTACTGTAATTAGGCATGTTATCCTAAGATCATGTAATAATACTACCGCTACTGTCAGTAACAGGTACTGTCACTTTAAAATGTGTCACATTCAAACTGTCATAAATTTTCCAAATTGTTTTATGAAAAAGTCAGCGGTTCTCAACAAATTAACTCCTATTATGTCATCATTTTAAAGATAAACAAATAGCTGTAACTTTTATGTTTATAAATTTTTCTTCATTTTAAATCGAACATGTGTATTAAATAACAATCAGGTATCTTATTTTAATTTTAAAACGTCTCTTACTAGCATAGTTTGTAAATAATGTTCATTAATAAATGCAACTTTAACTTGCTATAACTTCCTAGTTTATGTGTTTAGGTCAAAAGTTTACTAAGAAAAGATGCTTATTTTGGTCTTGTCTTGCTACTCCTTCAATTTCCTCCGTACGTTGTGAATCACCCTGTATAGATTAGGTATCCATGCGCATACATGCCATAAAATAACATTGAACTGCATATTGTTATATTGCGGAAATGTCTCTTCCTGATAAAATAACATCTTTCTAATCTTTTAGACGTGGTACTTCTGGAATAAGTAACTGAGATGGCCTTTATTTACAGCTTCTCGTGAAAAGTATTTCTTACTGAAATGAAAACTGCTGTCGACTGCGTGTTTGTTAAGTAATAAAATAAAACGCTCGTTCAGTCTGTGGGATTTTTGGTCCTTTATTTAAGACATGGTGCCGACGCTTCGTATTTCTTACTATTTGGCACCTCAGGTGACAATTTCCGCCCATTCCAAGTGTTAAAAGATGTCAGTTTTATCATGAGATGATAAAAAATGTTTTCGAAGAACGGTCCTCACTTTGCCAGGCTGTCATTGTAGTTACCAGCGGTAACACTACGCTGTTTGACCAGTCGCTGGCTTCTGCCGGCTGCTATAGGTATCATAAACAGTACCACCGGCTGGTTTTTGGTTCATATTACATTTTGAATTTATAACAGCAGCGCTGGTATCACCGTGGCTGGTAGTAGCGAGATTGAATTATTTTTGTGTTTTTACGTTCGTTTTCAAGTGTTACAGAGCGACTCCGGCCACACTTCTTTTCTACAAACAACCACACCCAAAACGAAAAAACATGAATGAAAACGTAACTTTTCTAAACCTAGTGTAATATGGTGCCATTTCACTCTAGTTCACACTAGTTTTAGAAGTGACCTTTCTCTCTGTTCATATGCATAATAGAAAGTGCACATTAGTCTGAGATAGGTTTGAATGACGTAGAGGACGCCATTGGATTGCGAGGTAAGAAACATAAAACATAAAACGCGTTAAACAAGGAATCTAGAAATTCACTAATTATGCCACCTGCAGGGTATGTCAATAATGTATGACCGGAAAAAAATTAATCATATTCTCTGGCGTGCCGGGTGATTAACTCCACTAACCCAGGAAAAACTTATTAGCGATGAATTATATTGTTTTGAATAAATACATAAAATAACCTCAAGGGAGAACATAATTTACACGCTAAATGTAGGACCAACGAAGATTTGTGAATTCTTAGCCTAGAGAATAAAATTAGACAATTATAGACAATTATAGATGATTGTGATCATATAGACAACAATAGTCTATTTTATTACTATTATTATTTATTGGAACTCTCTGATACATCTCATTAAATATATTAAACCTAGATAATATAAATTAGATACAAAATATAAATACTAAAATTACACTAATAGATTTTGAAAAGTAATGAAGAGCATCGGGGCAAATTGGTAATACCGAGCTTCGCTGAAGCCTAGGGTACTCCCTTCGCGGGTATCACTGCAGCTCAACCCAATTTTGAAAAGCAACGCCTTTTATGCTTATTATTGTTATTATTTAATAATAATAATAGTAATAATAATATTTATTGGTGCTAAGTGCCGATACAGCTTACACAAGTCACAGAAAAATACAAGTAGAAAGAATACAAACAATTCAACAATCATATAAACACAAAACTATAAATCATTTGAAGTCAAGTACTCGTCAAAGGAATAAAATACCTTGCCTGCCAAATATTTTTTACAGTATTTTTGAATTCCCTATCGGGCAGTTGTCTAACATGGCGAGGCAGCCCATCAAAAAACTTGGGGCAATAGAAGCGAATACCTTTCTGAGTTCTGCTCAAAAATTGTCGCGATTTCTTGTATGGTAATCATGATTAATAGAACCGTAAATAATAGATAGTTAATCTTTAGAATACCTCTACATTATTACTGTTGTAAATGGCTAAAATGACGATGCTTTTTATGGATTATATTTTTCCCACACTATCAGCACATAAGAACATTATATCGTTATTATATAAACAAAACTATCTGAAGTACCATCTATTATATATAAATCAGGAATATAATATTCTATAGATAATTAAGCAAATATATTACTATTATTCTTTAATATGGCTAGTATAAGTATCGGTTAGAATAACAACAACCGTCAATAGTCAAGTGCATACTGCACACAAAACTAACTTGATAAGATCACTGCTATTTGCGACAGTGCACTGTCTCATTTGTGAGTGGTACTGTGAAAAACAATATAGAGATAAACCGTGTTCATGGAATATACAATTTGTAAATGAAAACTATTACTAAGTTTAGGCTACATTAAGAGGATTCAGGCCCTCCCCTACCAACTCTCTGACATCTTCTTGTTAAGGATCTGCGGAAATCTTGCAAAATCTAATTGTATAAGGCGTTCGTTGAGACAATTATATTAATGAGTGAATTGGCATGATTATTAATAAACATCTCATTTTAATTATCACTATTTATTGATGATTTTTAAGTATCAGATAACGGTCCTTCTTCGGTCCTTCTGAACCAAATGGTATATATGTTACAGAAAAAGCATCAATTCCGTAAATGTATACATTTACTAGTCAGTGCATACACTTACTGATTTGTATAGTAGATTTATTCACAACCAATAAAATGTACACTTTTACTAGTAGCTGCATACATTTTCTAACATACTTTAGTAGAAGTATGAAGAAAAAATACGCGACCCAAAAATACGTACCCAACATAATTCGCAACATGAAGGGAAACATTGGAATAACAGTGTGGAACAGCATTCTGAAAAGTATATTCGAGTTCTCGTGCAGTGTAGGTAATTAATTTCAATATCAATAATAATAATAATAATAATAACAATAATAATAATAATAAATGATTTATTCTATAAACCCAAGAGTGTAGAACACGTCATACAAACTTTCCAGCAAGAGTTGTCCCCCAGAACTACCAGTAAACATAATGTTTTACAAAATACCAAAGCAAAATAATAATGTATATCGATAGCCTAGCTGCAATACCACGTATCATGATGGTTAAAGCATACATGGTATTGCAGATAAGCCATCAATATGTTATTCAAAGTACCCACCATGTTGTATTGTTTATCTTGTATTGTAATAAATAAACTGATAGACAACAAAATATGGTCAATAACTTCACTACTTGATCGGTTTTGTTGTTTTTTTTTTGCAGTCACATGCTAATATAATTTTGATGAAACAATTACCCCTTTTTATTCAAAGAGAACCAAACTCACTTTACACCATTCCCAAATAATTGCACAATAGATTTATTAAATGTATTTATAATAATTCTTCTTTCTACAGTACCAATTCTTTATGATACAGGACTATTTATAATTTATTTATATAATTTATAATCATTTTAACCCCAATGCATCTTTTGTAACTCAATAGTGTTTGTGATATTTTAACTTTTAGTTTTTTTTACAAAGATGATACCTACCAATATATATTTCAACAATATTTTATTACCTAATAAATACGTTGCTAATACATCAGAGTGCAAAATATCCAAAACTAGCAACTACCAAATAAAACGAAAATGCCATGCCTAGCAGTTCTGAATTAAAATATTTTTTTCATCCGGCCTTTTCAGTGCTTTTAGTGGCCTCAAAAGGAACACCTACCCCAAACCCATTCACTAACCATACATACTGATCTTAAATTTCCGTTAATTACAAATGAATGGACAAATATTCATTTCATATAAATAAATTAATTAAGTATGCATGCATGCAAAGTTGATACATTTTGTATAAAAGTTCAAGTAATGTTGATAATATTATAATGTCAACATTCAACAAGATTCTGCATTTCTGTTAATACATTTAAATCAATTTTGAAGTTTAGATGATACTTTGACTACTCTGTGGTAGCAAGTGTATGCAGTATCTAGAAAGCGTATACATCTACTAGGAATAGTATACATTTGCATACTGAGTTAATACTTTTACTAAAATGGCCAGCAAATGTATGCACTGAATATTATAATGTCAACATTCAACAAGATTCTGCATTACTGTTAATACATTTAAATCAATGTTGAGGTTTAGATGATACTTTGACTACTCTGTGGTAGCAAGTGTATGCAGTATCTAGAAAGCGTATACATCTACCAGGAATAGTATACATTTGCATACTGAGTTAATACTTTTACTAAAATGGCCAGTAAATGTATGCAGTGACTAGTATACTTTGACTACATTGTATACATTCTCTACATTTACTACAGTCTTTGCTTATACTGTAACATATACAATTATACAACTACCATAAAATAAATTGTAATTAGCGCGTCTTGTACTTTAAGCACCTCAATAGTGTAGTGTAATGATGCTTCTTGACAGTAGATGCCGCCAATCTCGTGGTGCAAATTGTCACTATGACTTTCTTCTGTATTTACAGACTTTACAGTTTAGATAGGCTCTACCTGGTGTGATCCTTGTTCGCCTTTGTTTCATCACGTGAATGCGAAAGATATATACAGGGTCCTGCAGCTCAGCTCCCGTCTTCTGTAGCTCAGTTACCAATTAAGCTAAGAGTTTGACATTTTGCAAGCTTACCCTGCACTTCAAGGTACATTTCAAGAAATTATTTTTCATTATACAGGATGTCCCAAAAATGTGCAACGCCAACGCGATATATTTTTTTAAATTGCATGCTATATATTTTTTTACACATTTGGAAGCCTGTTATGCTTGCCTACATACCACCAAAATTTTATTGAAATCGGTTGTGTGACTGCAGCGCAAAAAAATAAAAACAAACAAAAATTGATTTTGCATCGTTGACTTTAACAATCAATAAAACCCACAAATTGCACCTCGTTAATAAAATTTTGCGACGTCCTTATTAAGTTAGATCTAGTAGTCTCGTTAACCAAGTGTGATTGATCCAAATTATACAGGATGACCAAAATCTAGTGTCAAACTTGTCAAACTTCAAAGCGTGTTATTATTCTTATTTTAAATTGGAACCCATACATTTTTTTAGGTGAAACGATGCAGAATTAAAAAATAAACATTGTTTCTAAATACAACCCAATCACAATTCTCAACATTTTAAAAGTTATTCGCCAAAAACTCATTTTTCAACGTTTCCAACGGCAATTGTAGGTAATAAATATCGTACGTGGCGTTGAAAAACAATTTATTTCATAAAATATAACACAGAGAAGTATTTTAGATTTGAGTGTACTTAATTAAGTAGTTGTTCGAAATGTCTTCCGTGCTCTTCGAGGCACAAACGAAGACGAGTATGAAATGACCTCGCCACTGCTCTTAATAGGTCGGGCGTAATAGTTAGAAATGCATCTTTCTTGCATGTTTTCTGGTGTTGTTGGAGGTTCAGCATAAACGATGTCCTTAACGTAGCCCCACAGGAAGAAATCCAGTTTCGTTAAGTCCTCCTGGTCCTCCTCTTCCAATCCACCGATTTGGGAAGATTTCGTTGAGCTGGTGCCTGACATGCAACGAGTAATGTGCTGGAGCTCCATCATGTTGCAGCCACATTTCCACCCTTACCGCTATAGGTAAATTTTTAAGTAAATTTGGCAATTGAACAACTACTTAATTAAGCACACTCAAATCTAAAATATTTCTCTGCGTTATATTTTATAAAATAAATTGTTTTTGGCGTTGGAAAATGAGTTGTATTTAGAAACAATGTTTATTTTTTAATTCTGCATCGTTTCACCTAAAAAAATGTACGGGTTCCAATTTAAAATAAGAACAATAACACGCTTTGAAGTTTGACAAGTTTGACACTAGATTTTGGTCTTCCTGTATAATTTGGATCAATGACACTTGGTTAACGAGACTACTAGATCTAACTTAATAAGGACGTCGCAAAATTTTATTAACGAGGTGCAATTTGTGGGTTTTATTGATTTTTAAGGCCAACGATGCAAAATCAATTTTTTTTGTTTTTATTTTTTGCGCTGCAGTCACTCAACCGATTTCAATAAAATTTTGGTGGTAGGTAGACAATCATAACAGGCTTCCAAATGTATAAAAAAATATATAGCATGCAATTTAAAAACATATATCACGTTGGCGTTGCACATTTTTGGGACACTGTATAAACGAAAATAATTTCTTGAAATGTACCTTGCAGTACAGGGTAAGCTTGCAAAATGTCAAACTCTTAGCTTAATTAATAACTGAGCTACAGAAGACGGGAGCTGAGCTGCAGGACCCTGTATATAACACCATAATTAGGAGGGGTCGATGGCGTATTGTTCCGTGTGCTGTCATGATGCGACGTGCACGGTAAAGAACTTACTGGAGGTTGGAATTCCTTCAGTTCGACAAAATTCCTGTCCTGTGTGTGTGTAGCCTGCCCTCAGCGTCGGTGATTGGCCAAAGTTGCGGAAATAAACCGATGTAAAATAAAGAAGTTTAAAAAAAATAAAAAAACACCATAATTTATATAAAGATTATAATTTCAAGTTTCATTAAAATTGAACAACCGGAGTGAGCTTTCTATTGTCTTTTTTATAGACGCTGATGTAAGAAAACGAAAGTGAAAAATACTCCTAGGTTTTCTAGAAAGCAATAAAGATGGGTATCTGAAGAAAACTTACAAAGAAGATAGCATATTATAATTGCTGGGCCTACAGTTTATACACGAGCTGTCATAGGGGAGCATAATAATGCGAGTCCAAATTATAGCCGAT
The DNA here is from genome assembly GCA_963966075.1 of Aphodius sticticus. Taxonomy (NCBI): domain Eukaryota; kingdom Metazoa; phylum Arthropoda; class Insecta; order Coleoptera; family Scarabaeidae; genus Aphodius; species Aphodius sticticus. The sequence continues at coordinate 40,237,552 of OZ014506.1, read as the reverse complement.
ATCTGCGAGTCAAATGCAAGGCTTTATCTACCACTCATAAATTAGATTATATATAAAATAATTATATTCATTAATTTACGTGTATGGCAGTGGTTCTATTACGACGTGACGGTTCGGTGTTTTATGATAATACAACATCGAACTGCTATGTCACGTGATGGCTTAATTTATAGTATAAACTTGAGGAAATAGGCAAAATTGTAAAATACTGATTATTATGGGGAATGGAAGATTTGTCAATGGAAAGTGCATAGCCGGTTCGATAGATTTCTTTGCGATGAACACGAGCTTACAGCTTCGTATCACGTACCGTTGACGTATGTTCATTGTTCACGTATGTTCACGTATGTTGAGTTTAAATTGTCTCGTTAAAAGATCTAATTTTTGTTTTTTGTTATGTTGTAGCGGCTAACATCAATGCCGTAAATAAACTTTCACGATATCAGGTAAAAGTACAAAGTTTCAAGTATAGTTTGAGATGCTTTTGAAGCTTCTAGGCCTTCTAGGGCATCGGGTTGAAAACCATACATACATAAAAATTAAAAAAAAAACACGTCTTATGATATTTTGACTTTTTTCCAAAAACATTACTTTTGGAAAGGTGCCCAGATTCGCATCCAGCGTGAATAGGTATATCGAAAACGCAGTTTTAATTCTCACAATGCTTGTTTCCGATATATAAAAACACCTGTCAAGAAAAGTGTGGTGGTATTTCCAACTGTATCAAATTTATCTATGCAAAGTAAATAGTTATTTGTAAAAAATTGTAACTGCGGGCCTTTCTTCAAAACTACTTGAAAACTACATTATTGCTGATATTGTCTTAAAACTTTGATACATGTACATTGTGATTCATTATTTGAACAAACTGTCATCATTATATGACGCTAGTGTCAAAGTCTGTCAAAACCTACGTCGATGACAGTTATGTGACAGTTCGCCTCGCCATCATTGACAAAAACCTTTAAAATATTTGATATAAAATGGAATTTATGAGCCGTAGATAAAACGTCGACTGCACACAACGGATATAAGTCGCTCGCATGTTTATACGCTCGCCTACGGCTCGCGTATAAACTTCATGCTCGCGATTTATATCCTTAGTTATGTGCTCGTCAAATAATATACTATTTTGTGATATTTGCAATTTACCGAAAATTTAATGTAACTAGTAACTTTTAAATGAACAACATGTCCTTAAAGTCATTTTAATTTATATTTGGTATGTCATATATCCACTACTAGTTATACTAGTTCTTGTGATACTTGCAATTTAATGTGTACCACATTATTGTAGTACTATGCGCGCCAAAAAAAAGTCGTACAGCTAATTTTGACATCATGTAATTCTGGCTTGCCAACTTGACAGTTGGTGCACGTTTCATACCTATGATTAATGTCAGAATGATGGCGTATAGGTTATAAAAGAACCATTTACAAAGCTACAAGGTCTACGACTTTTCTTTGGCGCTCATAGTACCTTAATATTAAATAATGGTAGAAAATTACTACGTGCTCTGACCACCCTGTATTGCACATCTAATTTTTCCTGACAGCATCTATCTATTGGTTTTAGTTATTATCTGGCAAAATTGTTAGGCGCGAACATTTTTACGTAGTTTTTAAGAACGGTCTGCAGTTGCCTTCTGCAAAGATTAAAAATCTCAGAAACTGATCTCTACACTGCACTGGTACAATCTCATACAGTCGGAAAGAAAATTTGTTTTGTCTTCATAGTATGGTACGATATACAGGACATTCCATTAAAAATATATATTTTTCCTTCAATCCTAAATGCAACATCGTGTATAGATGAAGTAGATTTTGCATTTTAGAAAACTATGGACCAAACAACTACCAAATAAAAGACTTTCTCTTTGGTCTTAAGATAAGTGCAATAAGGCCACTGCGACTCTAATAGCTCACCCTGTAAATGTAGGTTGTGCTAGTCACACAAGTCACATCAATTTACTCTCTTTAAAAAAATGTAATAAAGTTCCAATAAATAAAACAATCCATTTTGTCAGACTCAGAATGATTGTTATTTTTTTTATCTACGACTCGCATAATAACTTCATTGCATACGTATCCATGATAATCCCCATCATTATACACACCAATGATTATAATAACACCAGCGTTGTATAATAATTACAGTTCGTTGAAATAATGACTTCGTTATTTGAACGAACTGTCATCATTATACAACGCTAGTGTCAAAGTCTGTCAAAACCTACGTGGATGACAGTTATGTGACAGTTCGCCTCACCGTCATTAACAAATACATTTAAAATATTTGATATAAAATGGAATTTGTGAGTTGTAGATAAAACTTAGTTATGTGCTCGTCCAATAATATACTATTAATTTAACTAGTCTTGAACATTTATTAATGTCATTGTATTTCATTCATTATTTTTTACTAGAACCCGGTTTATTCATAGAACAGACCCATTCACACCTGTCAATCTTCTGCACTTCCAAATCTGGCGCAGGCAGTCTCAAAAACCAGACCGGTAACCGATCACGAACGCTCGCTAGCTAGAAAATCCCCACGCCTCCGCCCATGCGTTCACGGCCCACTGCGTCTAAACTCTCAACGCGCTCCCAACCAGTAGACAGTTCCTTTCTCGCTACAAACCGACGACGAACGTACACATAGAAATCGTAGCGGGTCGCGCATAGACTGACACACGGCCAAACAAAAAAGCGTGCAGCGAACTGTCAAAACACCACACGCGGTCGCTTTGCCATAACCTGTCATTCAAGCGAATTTTGCACGCTTTCCACGTCTAAAAATCGTTTTCCGTGCCATGTTTTTCGCGTAAAGAGGCGCAAGGAGGGCTTTTCGAGGGCCGTAAGAGTGTTGTTTCGTTTCGCACGCCCTGACAGTGACAGTGTTTTAAAAAAAAGTATATAAAAAAATGGAATTCAAGTTTAACCTCAACGATTTCTTTAGGGAGAACATAGTGGAAATTGGGCCTAATCTCATACCGCCTGGATACTCCCCGGCTGATAAGAGGGCGTTATGGTGAGTCACCCCTCTTATTCCCTCTCAATGGAGCTTTGGCAAGCTTGTTTTGGTGCGTGCGTTTGCCGGTAGGGTAACGTGTGGGTCCATAATGTGTGAACCTTTTTAATCGTTACATCCTACGCGGTCGTGTATGCATATTTTGGTTCAACCTTCGGTGAGAATATTGTGTCAGGGATTTCTAGATCCTTGTATGTAGTTGTCAGATGAGATGGTGCAGCATCGTACTTTGGCCATATTGGAAAATTTGTTTTCAATTCAACTTTTTACCTACTAGGTACTTCAAAATAAGTATGTTTGAGATCATTTTAATGAGATGGATGCGTTGTAATGATTTTACTTACTAACCGATTTATTTTTCTGATTCAGGTTATTATTCGTAAACTTATTATGTATTATAGGCTTAATAATTTTTTAGTTAAGCGAGATATGAGAAACAATCTATTAACAATCAATTGTACCACTACAATCGTAAATAAGAGATTGCCAAGCGCATGAGCTGCGCGCATTTATGAATTTTATTATTTAAGACCCAGTTCTCCCTCTCCTAAAACGCGTTTTCAAATAAAAACGTTATTTATAGTTCAAAGTTTATGAAATTTTCTGAACTTCTTTTATGAACTTCTTAGATAAACATCGAATTGGGCTGGATGAAAAATAATTTTTTCGAAAGATAAACGTTAATTTTACTTCTACTTCTTTGGCTTTTTTCAAATATAAAACATCTAGCCCAGCTCATGATACAAAAATAGATTTTTTATCCATTTGTACCATTTTATCCCAAACATTATAATTGCGATAATAAATCGTAATTACCTACGCAATATGTATTTATTTGCCCATATTACTGCTGCCCGGTGTAGACAGCAGACGTCAGGAGCTTTAAACACTACCTATAACTGGTGACTATGGATTTACATTGGCGGGGGACAGGCTGACCAGTCCCAGCAAAAAAAAGAACATCGCAACGAAATATTTCGTTTCGGGTGGCCAGGCACATGACTTTATCATACTATATATAAAATTAATAGTTTAGCTGCATGAGATTCTATTTGATCGAGATCGGCTGCATTAAAATAAAACTAGTAGAACTAGACAGATATGTCGATTAAAGCTGCGTTCGGATATTGTACTCCGTTGACACCGGGTACACCGTCCAAATGACACGTACGTGTTATTGGGTGTAAAAAGTGTAACGGTGTACAATATCCGAACGCAACTTATATTGACAGTAGGTATTGTCAAAACGTTAGCGTTTGACACTACCTACTGTCATTAGAATCAAAGTATCTGACATATCCTGGCTACTAGTTTTAATGCAGTACGACCCATCTCGATGAAATAGAATTTGCTCATACAGCTAAACTATTGATTGTACCAAAACATTTCATACGACATAAATTATTCAGAATTTCCTTTACTTTAATTTATTATTTAACTATTTCGACGAAATTCCAGAAATGGTGGCTTATTTGCAAAATCTTTCAAAAATGCTAAAACTAAAGCTCCAATTCCTTTGGACTCTTTTCGACAGAAAGCTTTTCAGCTCTAAGGTTGGTGATGAAACTTCTAAATATGAAGTTTCGTCCCGATACCTTTAGTAGTTTCTCCGGAATCGTCGCCACAAAAAACGAGTACACACACACACACATCCATACACACACACATACACACACACACAGACGTTTTTTGTACCTTGGTCAAAAATGTTGAGGGGACCCAAAAAGATTTTTTGAGACATTTCCGCTAAAATCTCAAATTTACTTTTTGGCACGATTACAATACATACTACATATGATAAAGTAAAAAATATCTACTGATCTTCTATTTCTATTACTGTCAAGTATTGCTTACTATTGAATAATTGATGAAATGTCAGTCGTTGGTTTCGAAATGATTTTTCGTGGTCTAAAATCGAAGGAAAACTATACTAAACTCTGATTTTGTGGTAGGTATATTTTGACACCAGCTGTTCGCTACAGATATTAACTTGTGTTTTTTTTATCTTCATGTGGTTCACTGGAACACAATTCCGGCATGACGGTATTGACCTTACTCACTAGCCGCTTGCAATTCATTTTATGTATATTTGTTTATATCATGTTCAATACAATACATTGTTTGGATATTAATTACTTACGTACTTTACTTACTTGCTTTATCATGTTCACGTACTGTTCCACGGAATTGTTCCATTAGAAGTTTTTGATGGTCCACTATGTCTATCTACATATTTAAAATCTCGGAATCTACTCGATCCGTTTCTACGTATCAAAATACGTTTGTAGCTTTTCCATTCAAATGATACGCCTGGAAAAATGTCAAGAGCACGTAAGAGTAACAACTGATTTATGTCCCGGATAAACCATCGATTAGCATCGATTATTAATAATCGATTCTTAATAATCGATTTTTAATAATCGATGCTTAATAATCGATTTTTAATAATCGATTCTTAATAATTTATTCTTAATAATCGATACTTAATAATCGATTTTTAATAATGGATTATTCATAATCGATTATGAATAGGGAGAGTCAATGATGTAAAGGCATATTTTGATTATTAACATACGATTATTACAAACCGGTTATTCAAAATTTTTATTATTGAAATCGATTATTAAGAATCGATTATTAAGAATCGATTATTAAAAATCGATTATTTAAAATCGATTATTTAAAATAATAATCGAGAATTCTCGATTATTTCAAGAATCGATTATAATCGATTATGTAATCCGAATGCGCCCATCACTAATTTCTAGTGCCGCAATGCTCTCAAGCAAATTGAGCGCCATCTAGCGGAGAAGTATATACACAACGGCACATAACCTCACATGTCAGTGTTATTGTTTGGTGATTGTATTTAGCAGTAGTAGATCGTGGTAGATATAATAAACTATGGATGCAGGGCTTGTTGCAGCAACAATTCATTCTGAAGTCGTTCTCGCTCTGTGTTCTCGTTGCCACAAACTATCGAAATTCTATCAGTTAACCTACAACTTACTAGAATTTGCTATTCACTCGCCGGTACACGTACAGATAGCGCCATACGCGCGCATACGCCGGAAAGCGTAAGACAGAACACGCAAGAGATGAAATTCGTTGCGGTCGAGAACGAACTTTACGGTTTACGGAGACTCACTATAATCGCGGAGTGGAAATTACGTACATTGATTTTTTTACGCTACGTTATTACGGTGCGGTCACTATACTTGGTCCTTTATACCCACCGTGTTTTAAGCGGAAGTGCAACTAAACTTCTGCTTTACTTCTACAACTCCTTTTTTTTCTTCTGAAGAACATGCATATATCAAAAACCGTCAACTTTTGACTACATGTTTCTTGGTTCTTTTATCATAAACTATGTTGCATAAAATAAACATGCACGTTTTTAAGAGGCATCATTTTATAATAAAAAGAACATTAAACAACAATAGACAGTAACAACAATATTCTAATCAAAAGTTAGTGGATTTTTATATATATTCGATATACAGGTGTCCCACTTTTACCCCGCAAAACTGCTATTCAGATGGCAAATGGCATATTGAGTAAAAGTTGCATATGGATATTAATTAAAATGTTAAAACCGCTTGAACTATTAACGAAACCGTGTTTTAAACGGCTCTAACATCTTAAGGACTTGCGTTTACGCAAGTCCATTTTTATTTTATTCATTCTATTTTTAATATTTTGACTTAAATTGATTTACTTCTTATTGTTGTAATGGGTATACTATAATTTTTTAAATAATTTTTTTTCGTTTTTTGTTATCTTTTCGGTTTTGTAGTGTTTGATATGTATTCTTTCCTTAATTTTTCTTTGTTTTGTTAATATTTTAAATGGCGGAAACTTCTTAATGAATTGAAATAAAACAAATAAGTCAAATAAGTTAAAACATTTTACTCAGAATGTCATTTGGTTTCTAAAAAGGACATAAATATTAATAAAAAAGTGTTTTATATAAATACATCCCTTGTTTTTATGGCATTTTTCCAAAACTCCACTTACAATAGTTTTGGTGCATTTCTGCAAAAGAAAAGCAGGTGGGTTGCAAGACTTTTCTGACCATAATTAATATCCATCTCGGAAATTGTCAAGTTTTAACGGCAAGTTACTCATTCATGTTTTCAAATACTTGGGACGCGGATCACAAATATGTTGTAAGTGTTTTTGACGTACATATTTTCAAACGAATAATTTCTAACAATTTCCTAGCAATGCTTTTTGTCCGATCAATAGAAAGCAAGATACTGTTATAAAGAAAAACCAATTCGGTCATCTTTTGCCGAAAATAACTGACGCAGACACGATATCGATGAAGACCTTTTGCTCGTTATTGATAATGCCCAACCAAGGGTGAATGCACAAGTTTCGCTGGGGTTTGCATTTTTCCGAAGTGAATAGGTTTATTTGACTAATTTTACTGGGCTACCTACCATGGCTATACAGCTTTTGTAGGCAAAATCCTCTTTGATAGGAAAAATGTAATTCTATGTTTTAAAAAATCATTTTATTCAAGAAATTGTTAATATTGTGCATTATGTAAATTTTGCTACCTACTACTAGGTACTACTATAGTGATGTAATTACAATTGCAATTGCTATTACACGTCCATACTGCACATTACTCTCTACTGGTCCGCGTAATTACAAAACATTATAAGCTTTGCGTGTCGCCGCAGTATTGTGATTTCCTGGCAAAAATGCACACAAACATACCATGCAGAATTATATCAATACTTGCACCGCTCGTTAACATTCACATCATCGTAATCATCGCCCCAACTTAACACAACAGCAAAGTAATTATAAAAAGAATGCAACCTTTTTAGAATCAAAGTCGCGAGCAAATTTGCATAATTACAAACATCAACAGAGGCAGTAATAAACTTCCGCTGAAAAGTTTCATATTCGCTTCGCGAAAAAACAAACGCGGATCACCATCGATCATAAAAGGTGCGCTCTTCCCACATGAGATAATACCTAAATTTGGCCGCGGTTCAAACAATTAAAGCACACACGACTCCACAAAACTAACAGTGAGGTAATTATAACTGTATATAGACGTTCGGAGTAGCATGGTCCAAATTCGACGTAAATGCAAATGTCGATATGATGTGTCGATAATATGTTACCTTCACAAAAATTTTGCCGGATAACTTTTTTCCAACGGTCGCAGGGAATAATTTATAAATAATTGAAAGCAACCGTCCAGTTGTCATTTTTAATGGAAAAATTAAATATCACAAAAATGACGCATGTTAGCTATAGGGAATGTAATTATGTAATTATTAAAATAGATCTATAATTTAATGAAGAGTTCAAAAATGCTATAAAATACAGGTGTTCCATTTGAAATATAAAAGTTGTCACCATTTCCGGTGTAACCGAAAGTAACCTAAAACTCAAAATATTTTAGTTGAGACGATCTTGTCCAACAATAAAAGTCCACAAACTTTCAATCTCTCATTTCATTTGGTTCTCGATATACTTGTAATGGCAGCTCGTCGTGGGAGACCCTGTATAATAGACATTTTTCAGATAACTACATATTGACACAAAATTTCGATTAATAAAATTTATGACAGACTATCACATACAAACATTAATAAAATTTTAACACCTTGGGAGACATACAGCTCACACAGTTGCGTTGAACAGAATGGAATGGAATCTGGATCTAGTCGAATTGTAGTGGGAGAGGAAGTGGATTGACGTTTGAATTTATTATACAGAGCACGTGGACGCGGTGCACTGCGGATTGTCGCTGTTTTCATTCAGAATGCGTCAAGGTGTTCGATCCGATGCAAGAACGTCGCCAACTTTGGCAAACTTACGTGCCTTGGAATATTTATACAGGAATGGAGATATACGAGCCTGTTATCGACGATCAATACGAGCATTAACTCGCTTTATAGAGATGTAGGTGACACATGGAGATAATTATAAGGTTGACTTGTCTCGAGGATCTCTCATTCTTCCGATGAAGGTTAGAGAACTCGGAAGGTTACGGTTACCAGATGTTTTCGCGCAGGGCCGGACTGCTCGCTCATTAAGGATATTACGTAAATAAACATGGCTATTCGCGTCGCTGGAATGTTTGTTTTCTGGTATTTTTAGGATACGGAACTGTCCAACTGTCGTTTTTAGTGTTATTTTAAGTTTAGAGAAAAGTTACCCATTTAAGTAACATTTCTGTAGGTGTTAAAAATATATTTAAAATTTTTCCAAATTTTAAGCAACATCCCACCCATCTGCGAGCTCTTGTTCTGTTTCTACAGAACGGTTTCTACTGGCGGTAGGCCGAAAAAAGAAATTAAGTGGTATAAAGTTTTTCAGTTTTATTTTATAAAATCATAGCGAGTGGAGTGTGGAGTTCTCATAGAACAATTTAAAATGTCACAATAGGATAAAGTTGTTTTAAATTTAATTGAATGTTGTATCCAATTTTAATATTTTATCTTATCGTACGTCCTAATAGCTCAGTCAAATTAGGATTTCACTTCGGAAAAATTCAAACCCAGCTGGATATTTGTATACACCTTTGGTTGGGCATGACAGATAACGGTCAGGTGGAAAAGCACATAGGAGCGGTAGCTCCAGATGTGCGCAGTGAGGTAAATTTAGGTATATAAGGGAGATTTTTTTGGTAGGTCTTCAGTATTCAGTTAGCTATGAAGAAGCGAGCAACATGGTTCGCGAAACATCAGCATTAACAAATATTAATACACGGCATAACCCGGAAGCAGTTTATTTTCTAAGCTTGGGTCTGTCAGAGTAGCTTAGAGCAACTTAGAGTAGGCGTATGGCGTTCGTTGGGCATTTGTATTCTGTTCGTTGGAATTCGAGCAAGTTGTGGTAGCGTAAACCTAAGCAGCAGGGAGCAGTTTTTCTGGACCCTGCTCAATAGTAGGAGTGTATTTAGAGCAGCTTAGAGCAAGTTGTAATCAGTTTGCGATTTGACAACACGCTATTGCAGTATGTCAGTACTATGCCGATCATCATCGCTCATCATACATCAATGAATACTGCATAAATACTGCCGCGCTAAGCAAAAAGGTCGTGTCTGACTGAATTTGTTAGCACTTTACCTTTTCCGATCAAATGTAAAGATGGAATGATTGATTGTTTAATGTTCATCTATTAAAGCTAAAATATAGAAGAACATTGCAAAGAATTCGCAAAAGCATATTATAGTATACGGTCCATATTCCAGGCATTGTTCTAATGTTTATTATTTTTTAATTAGATATCTATAAGCATAGTTTTTTTTAAATATATGTATTTAAAAAAATTATCATGGCGATCCAAATGAAGTAATAAAGCGCTAACGTGGTTTGTATATCTGTCCGTCGGTTCAGGTTCCCCACCGAAGAGGGTTCACCGCAGGAGGGAGGGGGTGTTGCAACAGCAAGATGGTTTTTTGCAGTTCTTTATCAGTAATTTTCTCAGAAATTAGACTCAATTCAGAATTTCTACCTTCCGATTTATATTCATAGTAACGAATACCAATCTTCGCTATACATAAAGTTAATTGAGTATTATTATTATTAAGTTAATAACTGTGATATGTAAATTTAGTGAAGTGAAACACAAATGTTTTTATTAATTATTATATATTATTAATTTTTATACGTAAGTATGTAAAAATAAAAATTAAATATAAAAGATTATCAAAATTTATCAAGCAAGCACGCATATTTTATTAAATGTAGTCACTATCAAGATCTACATCACTGTCGCTTACCGATCTCTCAAACAGACGATTTAACAAGAATTTGTCCTTTACTTCCATTTTATAAGTTTCTTTTAGTTAACCAAGACATATACTTACACAATGACAAGCCAAATTGCGTTCGTTCGGTTCTGACAATTCTGCTCCAAGCAGCTTCTTCACGTCCGTCACCTCAGAACGCCACTTTTCGCAAATTGATTTGAAACTTTCCATATAATTAGTACCAAACTAGTACCAATTGGTACCACCAACCGCGGAATTGGTACCTCAAGGGAACCCCTTTAATTAATGAGTAATTCTTTTGAACGTCACCTCAGAACGCCACTTGTCGTAAAACAACTCGAATCACTTTGAAATTTTGTAAGGATTTAGTACCCAATTAGTACCCTCAGAAAACACTAACCCCCAAATTAGTACCTCAAAGGAACCCCCCGATATCGGGGGGCAAAGACAGCGCGCGTCACAGAACGCCACTTGTCGAAAAACGAGTGGTATCAATTCTAGCGTTTCTAAGGAATTAGTACCCAATTAGTACCCACAGAAAACATCAACCCCCTAATTGGTACCTCAAAGGAACCCCTCTAAATCGCGGGTAGTTCTGTCGAGCGTCACCTCAGAACGCCGATATCGGGGGGATTCTTTTGAGGTACTAATTTGGGGGTTAGTGTTTTCTGAGGGTACTAATTGGGTACTAAATCCTTACAAAATTTCAAAGTGATTTGAATTGTTTTACGACAAGTGGCGTTCTGAGGTGTCGTTCAAAAGAACTACTCATAAATTAAGGGGGTTCCCTTGAGGTACTACTTCTGCTGTTGGTGGTACGAATTGGTACTAATTGGGTACTAATTATTTGGAAAGTTTCAAGTCAATTTGCGAAAAGTGGCGTTCTGAGGTGACGGACGTAGCTTTACTCTAAGCTGCTCGTGACGTCAATCTGCCCTAACCTGCGTAATGTCTAGTAAACCCAACGAACAAAGCTTATGTATTCAAATGTACGCTACTAAAGGTTACTAGTTTTGTTACCGTGTAAAAATAACCGTGCAACCGAAAAGAAGTATGGAAAACGCTGGTCTAGTGGACTAGCTGTCAGCGGACAACAAACCGGTTTGGTTTCAATTGAATGAGTTAAATTCAAATTGCACGAAATTTTGGCGATGATACTCCAATTATTTACAGTTTTTGATTAATTAAAACTATGGCCTCTAATGTTGAAAAAAGCAACATTGCATTTTTGGATTCTGCGGAATTTTCTGAACCTATCAGTATTTTTTTATCCGTTATGCAATTATTTCGGAGTTTACATTTATAAAGCCGGCCAGATTGACTGGCCTATTATTCTGAAATTTAATATAGAACATATCTACACGCACGCCATGTTTTCTGAGACATAAAAACTTCTACGTCATTATCTACATCAATATTAATGAAGAAAGTTTTTTCGCGAACCTGTGATTTTTATTAGTTTGGTAAAAAGTGCGAACCCGAGGAAACTTCCAATGTGACACGTCCCACACGACAAGGCCAGACGATGCCACACGCTTGGTTAGATTGTACTTTCCATGGATAGCTAATAACAATAATGAATCCACAAAATTGGGTTGGTTTATTATGGATTCTCAATAATTTTCTGCATTATTTTTTGCCTTTCTCACGAATGTAAGTCTCTCAGAAAACTACATCTTTAAATCGGAATCCAAAATAGCGGAAAATTTGAACCATCCATACATACCTGAAAAAGTATTGCGTTGTCATCCATCTCATCATAATATATAAATACATAATTAGATTAGTTTATCGCGAAGTACATAATCGACCTTAACAGTGACCGCCAAAATCTTGGTTTTCAATATGGCACACACAGTCTTTAGCATAAATAAATAAAAGTTGGTGTTCAAAGTCAATTTTCTACGCGATTACCTTTCATAATATCCGCCGACCCGCACATGCATGACACTTTTTCTACGATATTAACCCCCAACTGGCACATTTTACGTCCAACCGAGATGCACGATATGTTATTTATGTGGTCATGCTAGAAGGGTTGTGTCGAGATTTTGTGCATGCAATAATATGCAGACATGCGTGAATAAACTTACTAGTCTTTATAGTCTAGTCTAGATATTAGGGTATGTAAGATAAAAAGAAAATCCACCAAAAAAGTTTGAATTTCAAGTGTATTTTCTGGCGTCAAGTCCCATCGATACATATAGTTTCCTCTCGGTTTTCTTGAGCAAGTTCTCTTCGCGTTCATCGTGAAGTCACTTGCCACATTCAATTTTATCTCAGTTTGTGCCCCTAACTGGCACATTTTACGTGCAATCGACATGCACGATATATTATTTATGTGGTCATGCTAGAAGGGTTGTGTCGAGATTTTGTGCATGCAATAATATGCAGACATGCGTGAATAAACTTACTAGTCTTTATAGTGTCTAGTCTAGAGAATAGGATATGTAAGATAAAAAGAAAAACCAGACAGGTTAAATTTCATGTATATTTTCAGGCGTCAAGTCCCATCGAGACATATAGGTTCCTCTCGGTTTTCTTGAGCAAGTTCCTCGCGTTCATCGTGAAGTCACTGTTTACATTCAATTTCATCTCAGTTTGTGTCCCGAACTGGCACGTTTTACGTGCAACCGAGATGCAATATATATTATTTATGTGGTCATGTTAGACGGGTTGTATCGAGATTTTGTGCATGCAATAATATGCAGATATGCGTGAATAAAGTTACTAGTCTTTATAGTCTAGTCCAGCGTTTCCCAACCGCCGGTCCGCGGACCGGTCCCGGTCCGCAGAAATATTTTACCGGTCCGCGAAAAATTTCGCCCGTATCAAGACGGCTCAGCGCCCGGCGTCGTCCCGTCGGGGCTGGCTCTCTTCTCTGCAGCTACGTGTCATTAACGGCAAGAACATACATTTGTAGGTATTATTTTATAAATATAGTAAGCGTCGCAAATTGTGTGTTGCCTAACTGTTAACAGAAGCTATGTAGGTGGTTCTTATTGTATTTACATATATTATTCGATTATTTATCTATACTTCATAATACTTGCTATAGCTATCTATAGCTATCTATAGGTGGCACGAATACCAGTCAATAGAAGGGCGTGTAAAACATGCACAAAAAGTATATTCCAAATACATATCCTTTTTTTATTCTGAACTACAATATTGTACGATCATTAGTTTGGTGGTGGCAACATTGCTGTTTACGACGATTCGTGTATGCTCCACCTCAGCGTTGTCTCTGCCTCAGATCGCTTGTCTTTTATTTTATCGCGCTCGAGCGTATTGTTTTTTAATATTGTGCGTTTGTGTGCTGTGTGGTGTTTCGGAAAATAAATTTTCTTTCGTAAAACTTGAAGTCGTACAAAATGGAAATCAAAAAACTCAAACAGTAAAACCTGCTAACTTTCTTTGGTAGAAGCAAGGACAATATTCAGGAGAAAAGTACTGATGGTATCGAAATTATGCTAAGTACCAGTGCTTCAAGTGTAGAAGGGTGACAGAAAAAGAAATGGGCTGATACTTCTGAATATACAATACAAACAAAAAAGAAAAACGTAACTATTAGGCAATATGATAAGGAGTATTTAAAGTCCGGTTTGCCTCTGCCTATCGCCACTGCCTTTGTGTTCAGAAATTTTTTCAAATCAAGCTATGAAGCCTTCAAAACTAGCTCGTCATTTGCATTCAAAGCATAAACATTTTACTGGTAAGCCACTGGACTTTTTTGAAAGATTACATGATCAGATAAAAATTCAGAAAAGTCAAATGAAAATAAAATTATGATGACTATTATAGTACCAAGTCTGCTCAAGAGTCTTATTTCGTAGCTCTTCTTATAGCTCAAACAAAAAAACCATTTACTATTGGTGGGGAGTTAGTAAAGATTTGCGTCTTAGATGTCGTGCAAGAAATTTTGGGTCCTCAAGCTGCTACAAAATTAGAGGCTGTACCACTATCGGATACAACTCTGAGAAGAATTAATGATATGGCCACCGACATTGAAATACAAGTTATAGTGTGTGCATAAGTGTCCAATTTTTTAGGTTGAAAAAAGTTTAAGCATGTACAAGTGTAAAAATCAATTTTATTCAGAAGTTACATAATTTACACAAGTCTTTAAAATCACGTACTTAAAAAACATTAACAAAAAATCAAAATTGCGGCGTACCGGTATTTCTCCTCAAAACTCGTTTTAAAATCATCACATACGTTGAGTCGTCCATCTCAGCCAATTCATAACCATTGACTTGCAATTGAGACTGTCCTCTCCGATACATACCTATACCAGTCCAGCAAGTTTCTTTACGAAATTTTCTTTTGTTTGATCAGATTTGTTTGATTTAGCTATTTGGTTACAAAATTGTCGAATAAAGAGTGTTGAATTTGTGTTCAATAACATGCCAAACTGCAAAAAAAAATACTATTTGCTAAAATGTTACGTACTGGACTGGGTTTTGTATCAGAGAATACAAATCTGTCTATGTAGTAATTTTAAATCAATCAGGTGTGAATTGGTTGTGATATCCGACCGTTTTTGAAATGCAAATGATTATAAAGCAAACGACTTGTGTCAAACAGAATTTCTAGCAGAATATTTTATTTTTGAATAAAATTGATTTTTACACTACTACTAGGTGGTACATGCTTAAACTTAGGTATCATTTTTCTACCTCCAGGGGTGGTATTACCCCTTAATCGTCAGCGGTCCGCGAAATATTTCTCCTACTTTTGCCGGTCCGCAGGCGTGAAAAAGTTGAAAAACGCTGGTCTAGTCTACACAATATATGTAATATGTAAGATAAAAAGAAAATCCAGACAGGTTGAATTTCGTGTATATTTTCAGGCGTCAAGTCCCATCGAGACATATAGTTTCCTCTCGGTTTTCTTGAGCAAGTTCTTCACGTTCATCGTTAAGTCACGGTTCACATTCAATTTCATCTCAGTTTGTGTCTGTCGATAACAAAGGTTCGTTTTAAACCTTACCACAAATCAGAAGAATATCTATATTTTTACCAACAATTGTAATATTTTATTTGGATTTGAATTTGTTAACCCAAATATTCCTTAGATCTTATTTTAGACTAATTGCTAATAGTGGGCAGTACTAGATTTTATCAGTTACACTTAAAACTGCATCTTTGAAAAAATCGCCTAAACAAAACAGTTTAGGACTAATTACTCAATTTTACCCAAGCGGTTACAATAATCATTTCTATCCCAACTACTTTTCTCTTAATCGTACATAAACCAAAATCTTGACATTCCTCATAATAGAAGGATTTTTACAATTTTAGTACCAATCGGCTCATCAAAACGTCCTGACAAGAATAATATAGGTAGCTACACATTATTCGTGTGAACACGTCACATCACAATATAACTCGTGTGCAGACGTCACGTCACAACAAAATTCCGGCGACCATATGCACAAGTGACGTGTCAACTCGTGTTGACTCGATTTATCACGACACGTGTGAACTCGTGTTAACACGAGTCAACACGTCTCGTGTCAATAATGTGTCCGTAGCTTAACTCGCAAACAATGCGTAGATTTCTAATTACATATATCTATTAGATCTTTACCACAATTTCCTGGTGTGTATGTATGTGTATACTTGGCCTTATTAGTACAAAGTCTTCAAAATAGTCACGTTTGAAGCCCGCTTTCGAGTAAAATAAAACTCTTTTATCCAAAGTATTGTCTTGTTGAAAAGTACTGATCACCGTTACCAAATAGGGCTGCCAAAGAGACGGAATACCAGGAAGTTACCAGCAGATCGTCAGGAATAAGGCAAGATTGGGAAAGAACCCAACAATTTCAATAATTATTCCTATCGAAAGCCTACTAACAAGTTGGCCACTACATACTAAACACATATATGCTTTACTATGAAGTTTCTGCTATTTCCTGTCGCTAATCTTTATAATCAATTTTAGTACAATAGGTACTCCGCATTAATTATCCCATATTTTTCTAAATTGCCTCATGTAAGTATATATGCTATATATTATTATACAAGTCTTGAAATGGATCTTTTACAGTTTGTAACACACGCAAAACAAAAGTTTGCTGTTTAACTACAATATTTTAATTAAGCGTTGTCATTTTGATCATAACGGTAGGTTACATATGAAATTTGCCTTAAAGCATATAAACTAGATATATTTGTATTATTTTTAAAAAAAATTATTCGCGGTAGGTACCTACATATATTTATGCCTATTTTCAAAAAAACGTGGTGCTGTTTTTTTGATATTACAAAGAAATGCTAGATATTTTTTATTTTATCATACGCATCATACGCGTACCCGTTTTTGTGGCGACGATTCCGGAGAAATTACTAAAGGTATCGGGACGAAACTTCATATTTAGAAACTTCATAACCAAAAAGCTTTCTGTTGAAAAGGGTCCAAAGGAACTGGAAGTTTAGTCTTAGCACTTTTTAAAGATTTTGCAAATAAGCCGCCATTTCTGGAATTTCGTCGAAATAGTTAAATAATAAATTAAAGAAGAGGAAATTCTGAATAATTTATGACTATGACATTTTTTGGTACAATCAATAGTTTAGCTGCATGAGCAAAAAATTCTATTTCATCGAGATCGGTCGTACTGCATTAAAACTAGTAGCCAGGATTTGTCAGATTTTTGATTCTAATGACAGTAGGTAGTGTCAAACGCTAATGTTTTGACAATAACTTCTGTCAATATAAGCTGCGTTCGGATATTATATTACACTTTTTACACCATTTTTTTTTTAAGGCGAGGGGAGGGAAAGAACCCACCACCACCCCGCTGCACGGCATCGCCTGAAGAGGCATACTTCCTGCAGCGACATCTCCCAACATTTCTCCCGTCGCCTTTCCGTTTTGTGGCCTACTGGCTCTTTTACTGTTTATTTTAACCACAAATACAGATACGACAAACAAAACTACCTACTTACTAATAACATACTACTATGCTACTTATTCTACTACCTCCTAATATTCTACTTATTCTACTACTATCACCGTTACGTGCTCAGAACACTTTTTACACCCGATAACACGTAAGTGTCATTTGGACGGTGTACCCGGTGTCAACGGAGTACAATATCCGAACGCAGCTTTAATCGACATATCTGTCTAGTTCTACTAGTTTTATTTTAATGCAGACATGGCCGATCTCGATCAAATAGAATCTCATGCGACTAAACTATTAATTTTATATATAGTATGATAAAGTCATGTGCCTGGCCACATCAGATTTTTTTTGATAGCCTTGTTTTCCTTGAATTTCAAAACAAGTAAATGGTTTTTACAAAAGAAAGCAGACTCCAAAGACGTTCCCCAGCGTTCCAATATGTTCGGTTTTGTACATTGAAATAATTTTCTCCAAGTTTGTACTTTCTAATTGTTATATCATGTTTTGTATCGTTTTCTTGTAGTGGACCAGTTATGTTACGATAAACAATTCAATGGTAAAAAGTGACGCTGGTGCATCCTGTCCAACACATAGGGGGCCTTCAGCGAAGGCAACCATTGAGACCGTTTGATTAGTGTCAAACTCAGGAGTATTCGCTGAACGAGTTTACTGTCATAACCAAAGTGTTGTGCGCAAACGTCACAAATATTTACACGTTTGGGGTTAGAATAAACAAAATATATACATAATATGCATTAACAAAAAGCACATACATTTTCCGTTGAATGACCTTCTCTGCGTAAAAATTGTGTTGAGTTGTCAGCAGCCTATTCTAATATTGCAAAGCATACAATTCAGTTTAATAGTATATTATTTGACTAGCACATAACTAAGGATATAAATCGCGAGCATGAAGTTTATACGCGAGCCGTAGGCGAGCGTATAAACATGCGAGCGATTTATATCAGTTGTGTGCGAGTCGAATACGACGTTTTATCTATGACTCATAAATTTCATTTTATATCAAATCTTTTAAATGTATTTGTCAATGGTGGCGAGGCGAAATGTCAAATAACTGTCATCCACGTATGTTTAGACTGACTCTGACAGTACATTCGTATAATGATGACAGTTCCTTCAAATAATGAAGTCATTATTTGAACGAACTGTCATTATTATACAACGCTAATGTCATTATAATCATTGGAACGTATCATGATGGGGATTATATAGTCATAGATACGTACCTATGCAATGAACTTATATGTGAGTCGTAGATAACAGTATATTAACACGCCAAGCCACTTTACTTTGACTTAAGGTATGTTAGCGGAAAACTAGGCAGTGTAAAAGAGTCAAATAAAGAAAACCGTTATACATTTTTGAATAAGTGTTAAAACCATTTTATTTCTTTACAGGGATACAGTGACCAAGGTATCGGAGGTAGTGAACAGCATGGGACAGGCTTCAGCTGCTGCCCAAGGCCTCACAAAATCCATCACCACGTCCGATAGGCTTAGAAACTCAGAACAGAAGGTGTACTTACTAATTGACAAGACTGCTAATGCGTAAGTTAGTTATATTAATTATTCATTACTACATTATAAATAATAAATGAAGAACTACACATAAAGACATTTTAACTAGAAATATTAACATAATAAATACCATTAATATACAGGGTGTGTGCCAGCACTAAAGGAGCATGTCCGCCAGGTCTAGAGAAACTGAAAGATATTTTGACGAAATAACGCATAGTCTATTTCAAACTTTTAGGTACTAAAAAGTGGTATTATAAAATTGAACAATTCCGGCCCTTCATATTGATGACTATTACTATACAGGATGTCAGTAGAACTTAAAAGTGGAGTCATAAATCACTACTTTAAAATTGTAAATATTTCAAGAACCATAGATTTGCATGCACCCTTTTGTAAATAAAAAAGAAAGCATTTATCTCTTCCTACCACCCTCTCAATGACGACTGTTGCTCCAGAAACACCTTGTATAAGGTATCCATTAATTAATTTGGCAAAGCGCAATCATCGGTGGTTGACAGTTAATCGGCGGTTAAAATTAATTTCTCTTTTTCTTGTTATGGTATGACGTCAACCAGTTTTTTTTCTGATGGCAACCTATATTTATTATTTTAGTATAACTTTTTAATCTGTATTCAGTATAAAATTTTGAATAGGTTACATAAGAAAAAACAAACAAATTTTGATGTGGCCAGGCACATGACTTTAGCATACTATATATATATATATATATATATATATATATATATATATATATATATATATATATATATAGGGTGTCTCAACAAGTGCGATCTCGGCAGATTGTGCCTCTCTTAATGAAGATATCTTAAAACTGATTTCACTCATATATACAGAACGCCGAGGCGCACATTTTAAAATTATTAGCGTGTATACAGGGTGTTCCATAAGGTAGTACCAACCCTAACTTATGTTTTTTTAAATGGAACAACCTATATTTCGGCAAAATTTTGAATTCCTCGCAAAATTTTACGACCATGAAAAATAACATTACCTACCCTAAACTTTATACTTTTTGATTTATTGGCATTTTTATGAAAAAAATTGCATATCTCAATACCCGTTTTTAATTTTATTGCGCACGCTTAGATTATGATTAAGTAAGACGCATTCTATTAGCGTCATTACCTACCATATCCAAATTGTGTACAGGATGGTCATAATCTGCAACAAAATATAGCAAACAGTTTTTCCTAAGAAAGTTAATTTTTTTTAAATGGAACACCATGTATCTAGTAATTTTTTTAGTAATTCTACGCGTCGTTCTGCACAAAAAAGTACTAGCGCACACCAGTGCTAAAATAAACAATTGCAGAGATAACTAATCTTCTTCATAAAAAAATTGATTTTTCTATCAATTAGAGCTTCTACACCGACATTAACCATTAAACCAGTTAAGTATTTACCTACATTACTGTTTTCTCGCATGATTTCATCTTTTTTTAAAATAAATCAAATCATTTGACCACATCTGCAATTTAATATTATAATTTGAAATCAAATTTTACTTATACACGTAGGTTATGAAAAACTGTGCTAAACAAGTTATTAAGGTATAAAGTTGATATTAAGTTGTTGTTAAAGAGCAGGTGTTGTTTTCCTTATCTTAAAATAATAGCAATTGAATCTCATTATCAAGCACTGTACATTTATTTTTCCATAGAGATTAATACTTTTGTTTTGCAAGAAATTAATAACAGTAATTTTATTTAAACTTTTACGAAGAAGAGAATTTATTTCTGTAACGGTTGATTTTAGCACTAGTGTGTGCTACTACTTTTTTGTGCAGTACGCATTTTTGTTGGATTCGCCAAGAACCCACACCATGTCAATTACTTCCTATTAAGAACAGTTCGCCATATTTCCAAAAATTATGCAAATCTAACCTAACAATATCACCACCACTCTCAGATACCATAATAATTTGTTTAGCACAGTTTTTCATAGCCTACAGGGTATAAGTAAAATTTTATTTCAAATTATAATATTAAATTGCAGATGTGGTCAAATGTGTTGATTTATTAAAAAAAAAGATGAAATCTTACGAGAAAACAGTAATTTAGGTAAATACTTAGCTGGTTTAATGGTTAATGTCGATGTAGAAGCTCTAATTGATAGAAAAATCGATGTTTTATGAAGAAGGCTAGTTATTTCTGCAATCGTTTATTTTAGCACTGGTGTGTGCTAGTACTTTTTTGGCAGAACGATGCGTAGAATTAAAAAAAAATAATTAGATACATGGTGTTCCATTTAAAAAAATTAACTTTCTTAGGAAAAACTGTTTGCTATATTTTGTTGTAGATTATGACCACCCTGTACACAATTTGGATATGGTAGGTAATCACGCTAATAGAACGCTTCTTACTTAATCATAATCTAAGCGTGCGCAATAAAACTAAAACCAGGTATTGAGATATACAATTTTTCATAGACTGCTGTTTTTTAATAAAAATGCCAATAAATCAAAAAGTATAAAGTTTAGTGTAGGTAATGTTATTTTTCATTGTCGTAAAATTTTGCGAGGAATTCAAAATTGTGCCGAAATATAGGTTGTTCCATTTAAAAAAATATAAGTTTGGGTTGGTACTACCTTATGGAACACCCTGTATACACGCTAATAATTTTAAAATGTGCGCCTCGGCGTTCTGTATAGATGAGTGAAACCAGTTTTAAAAAATCTTCATTAACAGCGGCACAATCTTCCGAGATCGCACTGTTGAGCACCAGAAAGGTATTTGTCGGGCAATTCCGTCTTACGAAAATCGAAGATCAAAGAAGCAACCGTAGACACTTGTTTCGGATTATTAGTCCTCATCCGTACGGTATAGCCAAGGAGCAAGATGGACACTCAATGGAAAAACACTCAAATGGTTCCCTACAGGGGGTGACCAATGTCGCCAATTTGGCTATACCGTACTGATGAGGACTAATAGTCCGAAACACGTGTCTATGGTTGCTTCTTTCATCTTCGATCTTCGTATGACGGAATTGCCCGACAAATACCTTTCTCCTTTATATCTCACCGTCGATTAACCAGCTTTCCATATACAGTGTGTCCACGAAAGTCCGCACCATATGGAAAAAATTTTTATTGTGTATTTCTCAGAAAATTTTATTGTTTATAAAAGTTTGCGGCTCGTATGAAACCAAAACTGGAACCGTCAAATATGTAAATTTCGGTGCCATATACCGAGCGATTCAGAATATATGAATTTGTGATAAGAGTAAAGTACCTTTATTTTCATTATTATCGATCAACTTTATTTAGAAATGTTGTTTAGAAGTGAAAATTATATTCAAATATGAAGTCAGAGCCACCTACCTTGAAAAAAAATATTTTCAGTTTTTTTCTTAATTATTACTCCTGTGACAAATATTAGTAAATGCCAGTGATACTAAAAGGTTCTTTTTAATCTATTTTTTGGAAATTTGAATACTTTTTTTATATTTTTTGTTATTTTGGTATGATAACTAATGTTTATTTGGAACTAGCGCAAAATTACTCATTTTCTGGGTGCGAAGTTGATATTTCACCCTGTAGATATTAATATATCACACTATAACTAATTCAGCAGCGTGACTTAGCTTTTATTCAGTTAATATTAATGACTGTGGATAGGTTTTTAATAGTAGTTATCCATCTACAGCGAGCGATTCGCAAGTGGTGGTACGCGCGGTGGTGGCATTTTCACTGATAATATTTTAATAAAAATAACTAAAGCATCAAACATCTATTGTTTCTTGAATTAATTATGACTCACTTACCCATAATTAAGTTAATAACTATTATGAATATGTTAATAATGCTAATTTATTATCTATGAACTTATTTTATTTCTACTACTTACAATGTTGTATGGTTTCCTCTAAATGATTTACAGTAGACTCTCCTATAACGCGACTTCGTACAACGCGAATTCCTACAACGCGCTAAAGATTTTGCGACAACAAATTCATATAACGCCACTCTCGTACAACGCGCCATGTACGCGTACGGTTGTCCGGCCGATGTGTGCTAACTGCGCATGAGCCATAAGTATGCCGCTGTTATTTTGAACTGTCACCACCGCGCTTAGAAAATAGACATAGAGATACATAACCAAATTGTTTCGCAACGGTGCGGCACGATGGATGATGGAGACAAACAAAAGGTGCAAAGAGAACGTGTTCTTATTAAATTAACAAATCCAACTACCATACTGCATAAGAAAAGACAAAAACAATGCAATATAAGCTGTCTATAGAAGCGGTAAATGTAGGTACACACGATATTGCGATAAGAATGAATTTCAAAAGTTTCATCGCGTTTGTTTTACGTGTATTCACTAACTCATACTGACTATTGCAAATGCTGCTCATCAACATACCAGGTAGGACATTTAATTCCATTTATAATGTGTTTTCGGGTTATGACGTCTATTTACTTATTTAAACTTTGCATTGTTTTTGGC
Organism: Aphodius sticticus; assembly: GCA_963966075.1. NCBI lineage: Eukaryota > Metazoa > Arthropoda > Insecta > Coleoptera > Scarabaeidae > Aphodius > Aphodius sticticus. The sequence continues at coordinate 40,213,854 of OZ014506.1, read as the reverse complement.
GTTAAAACGCTACAGGCGGGCGGCGCCGGCGCATGCGTCAAAATTCGCGATCGTCAAGTTCCTATAACGCGTTTTCGTATAACGCGTAACATTAAACCGCGTTGTAGGAGAGTCTACTGTATATCTCTAAATGGCCGGTGTTTGTATACTTTATTTTTTACGTAACCCCACAAAAACAAATCTAACGGGGTAAAGTCGGGGATCTAGGTGGCCAGGATCCTGATTCCGAATTTCTGCCTTTCCAGCCATGGCCAAAATGAATTAAAAAGTTCTTGACAAAGTTTATATTGTGTATATAGGCGCACCATCAAGCTGGAACCAAATTGACGCCCGTTGAATTAACGGCAAATTGTCCAAAAAAGGTGAACTGAAGATATAATTCCCCATTTAAATTTTGACGAAAAAAAGGCCCAAATACTTGATTATTCAAAATACCGCTCAGCACATTAGCCTTAAAATGGTACTGATCTCGGCATTCTACTGTAAAGTTCGGGTTTTCATGTGCCCACCACCGGCAATTTTCTGAAGAAACAGTCCCATTTGACGGAAATGTTGCCTCGTCTGTCCATAGAATATTAAAAAAAAAAATATGTTCTCTTCCATTTTCACCTCAAACCCGATGGTAAAGTCATACGTGATGTCGAAGTCTCTTTCTTTTAGTGTCCTTAAAAATTTTGGTTTATAAGGGTGATACTTGTTTAGTTTTAGCATTTTATGCACTGTTGATTTACTGCATTGGCTGTGTGAAGCAATCTGTCTAATAGAAGTCGTTTTATGCTCGATTACTTCTTGCAACACTGGCAAACTTGATTCTTCATTTTCGGCAACATATTTTTGTGGGGTTTCTTGAAGCTATTTTCAACAGACCCAGCCTGTTTGAATTTTCTCATTATCCTGGAATGGTTGAATGGGCAATTTGGTTGTGTGGATGTCTTGAAAATAGCAGCAACATCTCGGTACGGTCTATTTTCTCCATGTATTAAAACAATTTGTTGGAGTGTAAGGATGGTTTTAAAAAATACAGCACATAAACTAACATAAACTGCAATGGGTACGATTAAATGGATAATGTCTGGATAATGCCTTTGTTTTTCATATCTACCTATGATAACTGCTCTCTGCTTATTTTAAAATTTAAACAATATTGCATAAAGAAAATAAACATTTTGTTTCATATTCATTCATATTCATCATTGGGTTTCCTATACAAGAACCTATACTTAGGTGGTTATTGGTGCGTTTTGTGCTGCTGTATATAAGAAGATGCATTCTTGCATAAAATAATTAATTCAAGACACAATTCATTGAGGTTTCAGTTATGTTTATTAAGATATTATCAGTGAAAATAAAATTTCATAGGTGGTAGTACCGCGCGTACCACCACTTGAGAATCGCTCGCTGTAGATGGATAACTACTATTATAAACCTATCCACAGTCAATAGTATTAACTGAATAAAAGATAAGTCACGCTCCTGAATTAGTTATTGTATGATATATTATTATCTACAGGGTGAAATATCAACTTCGCACCAAGAAAATGAGTAATTTTGCGCTAGTTCCAAATAAACATTAGTTATCATACCAAAATAACAAAAAATATAAAAAATGTATTCAAATTTCCAAAAAATAGATTAAAAAGAACCTCCTAGTATCACTGGAATTTACTAATATTTGTCACAGAAGTAATAATTAAGAAAAAAACTGAAAATATTTTTTTTCAAGGTAGGTGGCTCTGACTTCATATTTGAATATAATTTTTACTTCTAAACAACATTTCTAAATAAAGTTTATCGATAATAATGAAAATAAAGGTACTTACATATCTGACGGTTGCAGGTTTGCTTTCATACGAGCCGCCAACTTTTATAAAGAATAAAATTTTCTGAGAAATACACAATAAAACTTTTTTCCATATGGTGCGGACTTTCGTGGACACACTATATATATATAGGAGAAAGGTATTTGTCGGGCAATTCCGTCATAGGAAGATCGAAGAAGCAACCGTAGGTTAAACTGTAGGGAACCATTTGAGTGTTTTTCCATTGAGTGTCCATCTTGCTCCTTGGCTATACCGTACTGATGAGGACTAATAGTCCGAAACACGTGTCTACGGTTGCTTCTTCGATCTTCGTATGACGGAATTGCCCGACAAATACCTTTCTCCTTTATATCTCACCGTCGATTAACCAGCTATATATATAAAATTAATAGTAAATGAGATTCTATTTGATCGAGATCGGTCGTATCTGCATTAAAATAAACCAGGATTTGACAGATATTTGAATACAATAAAGGTGGTCGGATTCATATCTGTTTTATTTTAGCAATCGCTACATGTTTGGTGTGCTACTGAGCACTTCTTCAGGAGCTGTAGGAACAAATCAAACTCCAGAAAACACAATTGTAAAAACTTACTTTTTGTCAGGCGTGGGCCGCGGAGAACATACAGAGGTCACAAACAGACATATATGAGACTGCAGAACAGATTTTTTTTTAGATATTTTGATACTATTGACTATTGTCATTAGAATGAAACTATTTGTCAAATCTTGGCTAACTAGTTTTATAGTAATGCAGATACGACCGATCTCGATCAAATAAAATTTGTTCATGCAGCTAAACTATTAATTTAACCAAAAAATGTCGTAGACATAAATTATTCAGAATTTCCTCTACTTTAATTTATTATTTAACTATTTCGACGAAATTACAGAAATGGCGGCTCATTTGCAAAATCGTTAAAAAATGCGAGTAAATAACCAGTTCCTTTGGACCCTTTTGAACTTAAAGTTTTTCAGCTCTAAGTTTGGTCATGAAACTTCTAAATATGAAGTGCAGTCCCGATGTTTGACCTCGACATAAATTAATTTTCAAACTGCCTACTCTGTACCAGCTGGAAATATCCGACACATTCATAAGTCGTATTCTTTCCCTAAGATCATCTAAATAATATAAAAAAGAATATGGAAAAATCTTTTTTGTATGCTCTGTAATTTTAATGTTATTCTTGATTGTTTGCTTATGTAACCTATTAAAAATTTTATGCTGTAGGTTGCCATTGGACCACCCTTTTTTTATATATAACTATATATAACTCTGAAGCGACGACAATTAAAACTGAGACAGCCTGTATATAATTCAAATAATAAATATAAATGATTCAAATATTTCCGATAAAATCTCATCACTTTTTTCGACACGATTACAATAGTTTGTCATACTATGTATAAAAAGTAGGTATGGCTGACTCATAATTAAAAAAAAAACAATGGAAAAATCTGAAAATAGCTGCTTTATATACTCTGTAATTTCAATAGCCATACCCTTTGTAGATTTTTGCTCTATAGTCTATCGCGAACATAACGGAGTTATTGATTTTATCCGCAACTTAATTACCACCATGTATATTCTTTGTATATATAAACTAAACTGCTATCAAACCTGTGTTAATTGTTTAAATTACTATACAAAACTGATAAAAACATGTGATGCATAAAATTATTATGGTATGCTAGCGAAAGGCATTTGCAATTACCTAACTTGCAACAAAGTGGTTAGAGTTTTTTGCAATCTCTTTAATATTCCACGAAAGTAAATCCGAACACTGTTGTTCTCATAATTCGTATAATTTAACGGTATGGTAACTATAGCTGCATGAATATTGTATGATTCAACTATTCAATTCATAGAACTTTCATCGACGCTCGCGTACACATGTTAAACATCGAGGAACGGCGAAATTGCGCATCCTTTTGCATACCAATGATGGAAATGATACAATAATCATTCATTTTAGTTCAAAAGTATGACTAACACGTTGACTCTGCATATCATTCTAGAAAAAATGCGATTTTGTTGGTTTTATGAGGTGTAGTTATGTAATTAGACCAGGCAATAGAGATTTTTACTTTATCATACGCAGTATGTAAAGTATTGTAATTGTGCCAAAAAAAAATTTTGAGATTTTAGCGGAAATATGTCTTTTTGGGTCCCCTGAACATTTTTGACCAAGGTACAAAAAAAATGTCTGTGTGTGTGTGTGTGTGTGTGTGTGTGTGTGTGTGTGTGTGTATGTGTGTGTGTACCCGTTTTTTGTGGCGACGATTCCGGAGAAACTACTAAAGGTATCGGGACGAAACTTCATATTTAGAAGTTTCATAACTAAACTTAGAGCTGAAAAGCTTTCTGTTGAAGAGGGCCCAATGGAACTGGAGGTTTAGTCTTAACATTTTTGAAAGATATTGCAAATAAGCCGCTATTTCAGGAATTTCGTCGAAATAGTTAAATAATAAATTAAAGATGAGGAAATTCTGAATAATTTATCACTATAACATTTTTTGGTACAATCAATAGTTTAGCTGCATAAGCAAATTCTATTTCTACGAGATCGGTCGTACTGCATGAAAACTAGTAGCCAGGATTTGTCAGATTTTTTGATTCTAATGACAGTAGGTAGTCTTGGTGTCAAACGCTAATGTTTTTGGTTTTGACAATAACTTCTGTCAATATAAGCTGCGTTCGCATATTGCATTACACTTTTTACACCCAATAATACGTAAGTGTCATTTGGACGGTGTACCCGGTGTCAACAGAGTACCATATCCGAACGCAGCTTTAATCGACATATCTGTCTAGTTCTAGTAGTTGTATTTTAATGCAGGCATGGCCGATCTCGATCAAATAGAGTCTCATGCAGCTAAACTATTAATTTTATATATAGTATGATAAAGTCATGTGCCTGGCCACATCAGATTTATTTCGTGACAAAAATAGTATCAGCAAGCTAACGGTGGCAGGTCACGTAGAACAGTCCGTAGATGAATTGTGATGTGTTTTCGACTCGCAAATATCATTACTTAATTTGTTATAAACAAAAAACCACAAAAAATCGTGCTTTTTTCGGTTTTTGCTTGTAAAAACTGTAGAGAATGAAAAGACGAAAAAAATGAACCCTACATGGGCTTGATTGGATGAATATTAACGGAGGAAACTCTGAAAACCCGGGAAAATCCGTTTTTTTTTCAAAAATTCATAACTCCGCCATTTTCAAAGCTGTAGCGGAGGCTTTTGGCGACAAAGTAGCGATTGATGGGTAAACCCTACACGGACTCGATCGCATTAAAATTAACGGAGGAAATTCGGAAAAACCGGAAAGATCTGCGTTTTTTTTTAAGAATAGGGTATTCCGGTGTTTTTAAAATTGTCATTTTTTACAAAGTATGGGTGCTACTGTTTGCTACTTCACAAGTAAAATATCAAACATTGTTTTAAATTAAGAGAAATCGTTGTTTGAAGTTTGAATTAGGATTGGTCTTTGTGACGTCACAAAGACCGCTCAAAGTGAGCGACTTGACAACGTTGCTATCTCTAGGGTGCACGTAGTAAATTTTTGTCTTCTGTTGTGTCAACGTTTAGAATCGCTCGTTTGTTGACACCTGCTTTGGTAATTGAGGTTACATCAAACAGTTGTTCAAAATGTATAAACTCCAACGCCGACATTGTTCTGTGCCGGGCTGTAACAGCAGTAGAACAGTAACTCCTGATAAAATTTTCTTTACATTGCCGACTAGCGAGATGAGGGATGTTTGGCTTCAAGTTTCAATGATCAAATCATCTCTCAAAAAAGTTACCTTTATTCGTTGTCAAACAACAGGGTCGCCAACCGTCAACTTGGCCGATCAGCTGTTCGAGAGCTGTCCGCTGTTGCCACCGCTACTAGGGATCGGTAATCATCGTGTATTTCCGAGGGTGGTCGGTGAATTCAAACGAAATGCACTTAATTGCAATTATCTCATCGAAAAACTAAATCAAAAAGCTCATAGCTTAACTTTATGAATCCTCATAAATTGTACAATCGGTTAAACCGAATTCATATCTCCGCCATTTTCAAAGTTGTTGCCCAGGCTTTTCGCGAGAAAGTAGCGATTGATGGATACTTTGAGTGTGGACAACCCAGGCATTGTCCGATGATTAGTTTTTGCACAATTGCAATTTGAATTTTTTTTATGCAATATGGTTCGGCGACCCTGGATGCGTCAGAGGAGGTCCAATTTTAATTTTTTAACGTATTTCAAAAGTAGAAGTATTGTGCTACAAAACGTCTAATCTGAATTTGCTTTAAAATGTTGCGAAATAGGCGAAAAATGCTTGCAAACATGACCGAAAACTGCCGCGCGCTCCAAAGCGATCGAGTAGTGTGGGGTAGGCGGCCGACTCGGGGAAGCGCGCAGCGCGCTGGGATTACTATAGATACGCGCTTCTCCGCATCGGCCGCCTACCCCCTCTACTCGGCGGCTTTGGAGCGCGCAGCAGTTTTCGGTCATGTTTGCAAGCATTTTTCGCCTATTTCGCAACATTTTAACGCAAAATCAGAATAGACGTTTTGTAGCAGAATACTACTACTTTCGAAATATGTTCAGGGTCGCCGAACCATATTGCATAAAAAAAATTCAAATTGCAATTGTGCAAAAACTAATCATCCGATAACGCCTGGGTTCTCCACACTCAAAGTACCCATCAATCATGATATGAATTCTTGAAAAAAACGCAGATTTTTCCGGTTTTTCCGAATTTCCTCCGTTAATTTTAATGCGATCGAGGCCGTGTAGGGTTTACCCATCAATCGCTACTTTGTCGCCAAAAGCCTCCGCTACAGCTTTGAAAATGGCGGAGTTATGAATTTTTGAAAAAAAAACGGATTTTCCCGGGTTTTCAGAGTTTCCTCCGTTAATATTCATCCAATCAAGCCCATGTAGGGTTCATTTTTTTCGTCTTTTCATTCTCTACAATTCGTCTGTTGAAAGTAACAAGATTACTCCATCGGTTCAGCTTTTAAAAGCGAAAGACGAAAAAAAGCACGATTATTTGTGGTTTTTTGTTTTTAACAAATTAAGTAATGATATTTGCGAGTCGAAAACACATCACAATTCTTGCTGCTTGCTGGTACTATTTTTGTCACGAATCTCTATTGCCTGGTCTAAATGTGTATGGTGGTAAATTGGGTAGACGAACTTTAATATAGTGGCATTACATCATTGGGAAACATTTTTCCTGGTTAATAGTGATCTCAATTTTAACTAATTAACGAGCCCGCCTCAGCCGACGAAATGATGCAGCATTTCACTTTTGCATGATTCCCCTCGAGCTGTGAAGGCGTGTTTTTTTAAGTATGATTAAGAACTAACGTAATTAATTAAGCCTTGGGGAGACACTGCGAGTTAAATATGAACTGTCAGCGAATTACGGAAAAGTGGAACATGTCCTCATACTAAATATTTTTTACTGCCGATCCCTACCCTTTATTACTACAAGAAGCCTACCATAATAATTATGGAATTCGGGACCAAATTATGGAATCAGGGACCAAAATATGGTTTAACAACAAATATGGAAACATTGGAACATTGATAAAATAAAACGCAATATGGTTACAAACACATACGATCGATACTCAGAAATTTGTATTACACAGTAAAAATTTAGTTTGGGGAGTTTTATAGTTTACTTTTTTCTATTTTACAAACTGCTGTCACTCACTACCGATACACTACCAATAATCATACTCATAAAACACATAATTAAAATCTTCCAAATAGTTCAACAAATCTTCCAACACAGTGTCGTGAAAACTGGGTTGCACAATGATTATTGTCTCATAATAAAGTGCGTTAGATCTTATAGTATGTGATCTTAGTTCGCATATGCTATCAGCTTTTTACTTTATCATACGTAGAATCTATGTAAAGTATTGCAAGCGTGCAAAAAAAAAAATTTTTTGAGATTTTAACGGAAATATGTCTTTTTGGGTCTCCTGAAACATTTTTGACCAAGGTACAAAACAATGTCGGTGTGTGTGTGTGTACCCGTTTTTTTTTTTGTGGCGACGATTCTGGAGATACTACTAAAGGTATCGGGATGAAACTTCATATTTAGAAGTGTCATGACCAAACTTAGAGCTGAAAAGCTTTCTATTGAAAAGGGTCCAAAGGAACTGGAGGTTTAGTCTCAGCATATTTGAAAGATTTTGCATATAAGCCGCCATTTCTGGAATTTCGTCGAAATAGTTAAATAATAAATTGTAGAGGTAATTCTGAATAAGTTATGACTATGCCATTTTTTGATAAAATTAATAGTTTAGCTGCATGAGCAAATTCTATTTCATCGAGATCGGTCGTACTGCACTAAAACTAGTTAGCCAGGACTTCTCTTGATTCTAATGACACTAGATAGTGTCAAACGCTAATGTTTTGACAATACCAACTGTCAATATAATCAACACATCTGTCTAGTTCTACTAGTATTATTTTAATGCAGACATGGCCGATCTCGATCAAATAGAATCTCATGCAGCTAAACTATTAATTTTATATATAGTATGATAAAGTCATGTGTTTAGCCACATTAGCTTTTTTTTTCTTTAACTAACATGATGTTTTGGTGGTTCTGGACCTGTGGACTAGTTAAGGAACTTGTGCAGGTTCTCAAGTACCCTGTTATAAAACCATATCAATTCCCAACATTTTGTTTTTTGATTCATTCCAATATCTACATGTTTGTAAATATACACAGTTACAAATAAAAGTTATAAATATCGCGGAGCGATTATATATATCGCGAAGTGATTTTAAATTATCGCGAAGCGTTTATCGCTCCAGTCGCTTCTAGGAAAACGTACTTTCAGTCTTGTTATTGTCATTAGTCAATTGTATAGCGTTATTGTTATTCCATCCATTCAACTTATTGACGTTAAGCTCGCCACTGACGGCCCAACGCCGCACTTCGACAGGATCGTGCAACGTGCCTGCAATAAAATTCACGATTCAACAACTGCAGTACAATTTTTTTAAAAAGTTAGGTGACATTTCTTCTTATGACTATTGGATTGATTCAACAAATCTTGATAATGGTTATAGGATACAAATGTTTTGACAAATGTTACTTCATTGGTTCTTTATCAAATATATATAATATATATAATGGATGTTAATTCTCGCAGAAACCTGCATATATTGATATGAAAATTGAAATAGTTAATACAAGATGGCGGTAATTTTTTAAGTTAAAAAACTACAGCCACGCCTGGGATTCGAACCCAGATGTACGGATTGCCGGTCCGACGTTTTACCAATTAGACTAATTAGACTAACGTGACCTATGACATACAGTAGGTTAATTGTCACTAAAGAAATATGAGTAGAAGTTTCTACCTTTAGACACATTTCAATTGTGACACCTATCAGATGTAATTGTCAAGTATTATCTAGGTTATTGCATTGAATGCTGGATGAATTATAATGGATGTTAATTCTCGCAGAAACCTGCATATATTGATATGAAAATTGAAATAGTTAATACAAGATGGCGGTAATTTTTTAAGTTAAAAAACTACAGCCACGCCTGGGATTCGAACCCAGATGTACGGATTGCCGGTCCGACGTTTTACCAATTAAACTAATTAGACTAACGTGACCTATGACATACAGTAGGTTAATTGTCACTAAAGAAATGTGAGTAGAAGTTTTTTTTTTTTTTCATAGGTCACGTTGGTGTAATTGGTAAAACGTCGGACCGGCAATCCGTACATCTGGGTTCGAATCCCAGGCGTGGCTGTAGTTTTTTAACTTAAAAAATTACCGCCATCTTGTATTAACTATTTCAATTTATATATATATATATATATATATATATATATATATATAAAGGAGAAAGGTATTTGTCGGGCAATTCCGTCATACGAAGATCGAAGAAGCAACCGTTGACAAATGGTTCCCTACAGGGGGTGACCACATATCGCCAATTTGGTGCTTCATCTTGCTGCTTGGCTATACCGTACTGATGATGACTAATAGTCCGAAACACGTGTATACGGTTGCTTCTTCGATCTTCGTATGACGGAATTGCCCGACAAATACCTTTCTCCTTTATATCTTACCGTCGATTAACCAGCTTTCCTATATATAAAGAGCTTCTTTAAAACTAGAAAAGTTAGGTTAGGTTAGGTCTCTTCTTTAAGTTAATTATACGATGTACGACACTCGGTATCCTAACCACACTACAAATCAGCTAAACCGCTTTAATGGTCACAGAAGATGCTTGGAGGAAATACATCAATGTTTTGTACCAGCGATAATCGCGGAGACATTATGGCCGGCGATTATAATCGCATCTTGGAGAACGCACCATTAAGGCGAATAGTTATATTCAAAACGTAACTGCGCAAAATCAAACTAACATGCAAGGAAAAAATTATTATTTTATGAAGACCAGTATGACAAATCCGACCCGTACATGTAATCCCGGCATTCATCATACCATTAACGGTATAAGCGACAATGGAGAGTACCTACGCCGAGTTGATTATAACGTGTCCTAGAAATAACACGCTAGTGGTCGGAGATTGCGGAGAGTACACGCTCCACGGGAATCTTTGTTCGAATCGGTCGTGAAAAACATCGCAAGCGGGCAAACGTAACAAGCATGCAACTCATTTCAAAGAAAACAGTACCAGTAGACGTGAGGGTGGCGGGCCCCCCTACCTGCAGTATACCTATCGTACATATAAAATCTCCCGCAAATGTGGGCCCATCATTTTCTACGCGCGTGCGGGTATTATAAAATGTCGATAAAAATTCGATAAAGTAGCTCTACTCTGTTTTAAGATTGACATGTAATAAAGTACGCTATTACAATGTTTGAATTATTAAACATTGTGACTAATTAGATATTAATAGCTGAATACATTCCATATTCTCCATGTATAGCTATTTATTGTGATTTACTGATTCATCACATATTATTATTAGGGTGGTCCTGAATTATATAACTAGCTTCGGCCGGCCAACTTGTTTTATCCGGTTCGCGACGGCTTTTTCAATCATCGTTAAGGGGCATCCATACCCCCTACGTTTTGCTTGCAAAACACGCAAAAGTTCTGAGGCGCTTTTCTCAGCAATTAGTTCACATAATCGTAAAAGAAATAACCAAATTAAAGATAAAAGATATATAATTTTGCGTCTAGTGGTACGTTTTTGATAGTTCTGTTCGTTTTTGACAAATCTATTTCTGAATATTACATAAAATTGGCTGATTTTGCAATTTTTTTACAAAGAACTCAGGTTAAAATTGAAAAAAGTACCACATAATAGGTCCAAGTTACACCTTCCTCTATAAGTGTACAAAATTTCACGTAAAAATATCTTACATGCCTTTTTCACTCAAAACTGTACTTCTTCGAGTACATGAATAAGTTATGTTTTATCACGTAGCGTGGATACAAAAACAACAAGTAATACATATACGTTACCACAGCAAGTAATACACCTTTATCAATAATTTGATGTATAACATAAGAGAATTGATACAACATTAACGATGTAGTCTACCGGAAGTGTACCGTAGGTTCGAAATCCTAGCGTTAATACGCGTTGTAGAGATATGAAATTTTTACAGTGGTTTTCTGATGTAGTATTGCATATTTAGTGCAGGCAAATTAAGTTGAGAGTGGGTATTAATTGTAGACAGGAGTTTTATCAGTGGAAATGGTAAAGGGGCTCATAGTGAACGTAGAAAAAATAAATGCAGGTCGTGGGGTGGTATAACGTTTATTTCGGGGGGTTGAAAGCGGGTGCAAGGTATATTATTGCGTTTTCCGGCGAAACTTGATGTTTTATCCAAAAACGTCCTCTACTAAGTTGTAGATCATAAAAACATCTACAACATTCATATGGGTCACTTTTTAGTATGAACTCTAACTTTTCGAGAAAAATGCGAATGCCAATGCCAAAACAAATTTTCTGTTTTTAATTTTTTGTTGTCGCAACAATAATACAATTTTAATAAAATTTTGTGAAAGCGTGCCTTTTTATACCTTAAATAAGTATACATTTTTTTATTACACAAAAAAACAAGAAGGTTCTGAGATATTTAGTTTTTCCGTCAAAATCAGACTTTTTTTTTTTTTAATTCTGTGGTGAAAACTCATCGTACAGAGTTCTTCTGGGACTCATTTTTGTTGTTTTTACATGTACTTATTGATACAATAATAAAAACAATAGTTCCTATTTAACAACATGCCCAAAACTTGAAAAAAACTCAGAAACGACTTTTGCAATACTGAATTTTTCAGTAATTGTTCATTATTTGCTTAAATTTTTAAGAAAATTGCAATACTGGTTACGACATTAAATTGTACGGAAAAAAATACAAAGGAAACTGGCTCTCATTTCTGCACTAATGCTATAACCATTAAATTAGAATAAGAAATCTTCAGATAAGTAAGCAAGAAGTAAAGTTTTGAGTGAAAAAAGCATGTAAGATATTGATATTTTTACGTCAACTTTTGTACACTTATAGAGGAAGGTGTAACTTAGACCTATTAAGTGGCACTTTTTTCAATTTTAACCTGAGTTCTTCGTAAAAAAATTGCAAAATCAGTCAATTTTATGTCATATTCAGAAATAAATTTGTCAAAAACGAACAGAACTATCAAAAATCTACCACTAGACACAAAATTATATATCTTTTATCTTTAATTTGGTGTATTTCTTTTACGATTATGTGAACTAATTGCTGAGAAAAAACCTCAGAACTTTTGCGTGTTTTGCAAGTAAAACGTGGGGGGTATGGATTCCCCTTAATGATCTCAATTTTTTTAAAGAACCATTTGGTACAATAACTTTAAACTAAAACAATAACAGAAAATAACTAATAAAATTTTAAATAGGCGCAAAGCTACAAATAATGTTGAACCGCCCTCAGACGAGATTCAATCGTCAGTTTTTAAGAAAAACTTTAACACCCCGGTATCTTAGAAAACGAAGCATTTGCGGACATACGTTTATATAGCAAACTGTCATTATTTTTTCATGGAGAATCACCCCCTGAAGTTTGTCGCACTTATTTACTAACACTCTGTATAAGTGATGTATAATGGTACAACTGAAATGAAGAAAAGGAACAATATTTAGTTAGTTTATAAAAACAAAAATAGACGATGGGACCGGTGCGGTGGGCCCGAAAGATTACCGAATTGGAATCTTTTAACAATAATCCTTCCTATTGAATGGACGACAATGGGCATTAGTACCAAACTTCTAGATCTTGTAATTTTTACAAAAGTCATGAGCTATTTTAAAATCTAAAGAGTGGTGGATGTGGGAACGGGCTAGGAAAGTTCAACCAGCAATAATCCCTCGAAAACTAAATCAACGTGTTACCAGAGCTTTCGAAAGGCAATTATTATTGTGATTCCTTGTGAAGAGAGCTATCTCCTTATTTATTTGATTTTAGGGTTGAATCCTGTTAGAAAGAATATTGGCATAGTTACTGATGATAACTCAGGTTGACTGAAAAGCAATGGTGTCTGAGGTTCCACAAAAATGGAGATAGTAGACATTTCTGGGCAACCCAGCGCGTTATTTGTATAACGCAGTAGGTCTTTCTGTCGTGGTTTTTATTAAATTCAATAGTATTTCTGTTTTTGCTATTGTTTATGTAATGTCTTCATCTTCAGCACAACTTTAACTCTGCACCAAAAGACATATAAAAATTTCCAATTACCGGTTTTAAACTATTATAAACAACTACGCATTAATAAATTAGGCCTCCAAATGCAACTTTCCCTACAGCAAACTCCTGCTATGAATCACGAACCTGTCGTAATCAAATCCAATAACTCAGGTACCAATATAAACCACAGAGAAAATCGCGTTTCCGTTCGCAAACCGAACAAAACCACTTCAATTTTTCGCGCCAGCAATCTTTCTCCGGTTAGTCTTCGCTTGACAGCCCACGACCACCGTCTTCTTCCTGTCTTGTGTCATTGCAAGAGCTTTACTCAACCATTAATATAGCATTCCAGGTACTACCGGGATGCGTGGAAAATTTGAATTATTGGGTGAGAGCTTTTGGCGAACAGCCAGAGCGCGTGCTGGATATGGGACCTACATAGGGCGGTAATCGGTCTTAATGATACTTTACTGCTCACGAAATATGGCACGGATGGCCTTGAGGCCCATCCTGGTGATTGATGATTCGGGTTGCTTCCGTGTATTATGGAAATTATCTGTTCGAAGCATTAAATCAAGTGTGTGGTAATTTGCGATGGTGCATGATGTGAGGGATGTTAAGTTCGTGCATTTTTGTTAATTGAGTAGAAGAAGTTACATTTTACGTTTCGGATTTACGAGTATATCACTTGATTTATCTGTAATAGTTTAATTTAATGAAGTTTAATTTTCAAAGAAGGAGGTTGAGAAAGTATTGTTTTCTGAGGCCTCTTCAATATACAGGCCGTATTAAACACAAAAAAAACAAGTTGACCAATAGTTGTCTCTGAGCCCGCAAGGTCTGCTGCTGTTTACAACTGACCAATGAATTATTTTTTTAATAGGGTTAAGTTTTTTTCTAATTGAAACATGTTAACAATAGGGGTGTGAATTTTTTTTTGGTGGTATCTGTTCCAAAAAATGTTCTATGGTTCTATGGTCTATCGAATATATGCTTTCTTTATTTATTTTACATATTTTTGTGAATTTTAGCGACTGAAATCAATGCCTTAATAGACCAGGCAATAGAGATTTTTGCGTGACAAAAATACTAGCAGGAAGCCGATGGTGCTAGGTCCCGTGGAACAGTCCGTAGATATATTGTGATGTTTTCTACGCGCAAATATCATATCTTAATTTGTTACAAAAAAACCTAAAAAAAATCGTGTTTTTTTCGTTTTTCGCTTGTAAAAACTGAAACGATGGAGCAATCTTGATGCTTTCCACAGACGAATTGTAGAGAATGAAAAGACGAAAAGAATGAACCCTGCACGGACTCGATTAAATTAATATTAACGGAGGAAATTCGGAAAAACCGGAAAAATTTGCTTTTTTTTCAAATATTCATAACTCCGTCATTTTCAATGTTGTAGCGGAGGCTTTCCGCGTGAAAATAGCTGATGGGTACTTTGAGTGTGGACAACCCAGGCGAACAACCCAGGCGTTGTCCGATGATTAGTTTTTGCACAATTGCTATTTGAATATTTTTATGCAATACGCTTCGGCGGGCATGGATGCGTCGGAGGTGGTCCGATTTTAATTTTTTTTACGTTTTTCGAAAGTAGAAGTATTGTGCTACAAAACGTCTATTTTGATTTTGCGTTAAAATGTAGCGAAATAGGAGCAAAATGCTTGCAAACATGACCGAATACTGCCGCGCGCTCCAACGCGGTCGAGTAGTGAGGGCGGGCGACCAACGCGGGAAAGCTCGCAGCGCGCTTATATTACTATAGATACTCGCTTCCCCGTGTCGACCGCCTACCCCCACCATTCGACAGGTTTGGAGCATCGTGTAGGATAAAAAGGTTTATTACATATTGTGGTAATACCAATATTTTAAATTTTGTAACTGAAATTTCGTTATAGACGATACGTGTTGTAGTATTACTACTTTCTTGTTTTTCAAAACAGTACTTGAACCCGCATATTTTTACAAATGAGTAAAGTTTGAAGCTGTAACCGAAGATCTACAATGCTGAAATTAGACAAAACGAACTTTAGAGGAATCTTGATGTAGTCGACAGACATTTTTGTCGGGAGCTTTAACTTGCGCTGCGAGTTGCTCACAAAAAATTATTAGTAGATTAAAATATCTCAATTATGCCCATCACTATTTAATAGATTCCATGTTATAATGAACCAGATTTCTATCAGACCATTCTTATTCGGAGGAAGTGCTCCAAAATGTACTCTAAATTCTAGGCAATTCCGTCAGGGCCCATTACCATCGAAAGTTCCGGAAGCAGAACGGCGTAGTTCCGGTTTCAGGCGGGAACTGTAAGCGACTGGGTACCGCGTAGTACCGGCGCCGGCGGCGGCGATTTAAACGGAACGTTGCGTTTCCTGCCCTTGGTGCGGCCTAAATTGCCTGACCGGGGTACATCCCAATAGCGTAACCTGTTACCTGCCGCGAAGGCCTACCGCCCATTCGCAACTGGTATCGCAGTTTCGTTCCAATTTGAAAAATGGGTCAAAGCCGTTTCGACGTCGACCCAGATTGCACCAGACACGCATACAAAGCTATGATGACCATCCTAACATTAACTGGTTACTCATGATGGGCGTATCCAGCTCAAATCGGAAGGGGGCAGTTCTCTAAATTTAACTTGCTGTATGGGAGAATAGTGCCCATTAGGGTAGTTGAAAAATGCATTGCAAAAATGTTTGTGATATTAGATAGCAACGATATCTTCAAATCGTTTACAAATCCAAAAAAATTGGACACGTATTTTTTTTTGTTGAAATTTGAATTTTATACCGTGCTTGTTGAGGCCTTAAATTTACATGGGAAAACTCAAGGGACGAAGACCTTTTTTGGTATTTTTCAAATAATTGTTTGGGGGTAGGACTTGTAGAGGACTTTCTAAGGAAGAATTTGACCTATTATACATATGGATTTGCCGCCCCCAACCCATCCCCATAGTGCCCTGAAAACTACCCTTAAATGAAAAATGCACATTCTTCAGATAATTGATCGTTCTAATCATTTCAGTCTCTTTTTTTCTCATAGAATTATTATTAGGTACTATAAGTCTAGTGGAATGTTTATAAACTTTTTATCAGTTAATTTACATTTGTCTAAAGAAATTCTATTTGTTTAAATAATTTGTTTTTCTCGAAAATCAGTCTGATTTCTGTCTTCTGAGTTCGAAATGGCAAATTAATATCTTACAGTGACATTATTCATTAAAGAAAATCTTCCTATTGTTTAAACAGTCAATTATTATTAATTTTCAACTTTATTTTTAATTATGCTAGAAAAGTCAGTTTTTTGTGAAATTAACTTATAAATTTCATGTTCGAGATATCTAACAAACCTATTATCTAATAAACCCACATTTGATTAAACAAATTCCATTTGTTTAAACAATTTTTGTTTGCAATTCACTTAAAATACATTTATTTAGATTGTCTGGCCAACTGTTATTCTCAAGTGACAGCATTTATATTTTGGGATGATTTCCATTGTTTAAGCAATAAAATATTATTCGTTTTCAATATCATTTATTCGAAAAAATTGCAATGATTTGAAATCCTTTTTGTTGGGAAATTGGGGAGTTACATTTCGTTTTAAAATATTAAATTTCCTAAAGTCAACAAATTTTTTTAATCACATTTTTTTCTCCATTTCTGATTCTGATTTCCTACCACTGTGCGTCGCAAGAAAATGTTGATTTTTTGCTGTCTGGAAACTGTTCCCTATACCCTAATTTGATGAAATATTGAAAACGAATATTATTTTATTATTCAAACACTGGAAATGATCCCAAAATATAAATGATGTTACTTCAGAAAACAGTTTGCCAGTTTGTTAATTTCACAAATAAGCTGTCTTTTCCACCATAATTAGAAAAAAGTTGAAAATGAATTATAATTGATTGTTTAAACAATAGGAAGACATTTTTAATGAATAATGTCCCTCTAATGTAATAAACTGCCATTTCGAACTCGTAAACAGAATTCAGACGGATTTTCGAGAAAAACGAATTCAAACAAATAGAATTTGCTTAAACAAATGGAAATTAACTGACAATATTTTTAGACATTACACAAGACATATTATATGATCGTTTTATGAGAGAAAAAAGATTACGAAATGATTAGAACAGTCAATTTTCTGAAAAATGTAAATTTTTCAGGGTAGTTTTCAGGGCAGTGTGGGGCGTTAAATCCATATGTATAATAGGTCAAATTCTACATGTCCTCTACATGTCCTATAACTTTGACATAAGTTTTCCCAAACCCCGAACAATTATGCGAAAAATACCGAAAAATTTCTTCTTCCCTAAATTTGAGGCCTCGAAAGGCACCATTAAAAAGCAAAATTTCAAAAAAAATACGTGTCCGTTTTTTTTTTGATTTGGAAACGATTTGGAGGGGATCGTTGCTTTCTTAATAAAAAATAACCACCCTAGTGTCCATACGGGAAAGAGTGCTATGTAATAAACAATCATACGAAAGGGGGGGGGGGCTGCCCCCCTTGCCCCCCTGGATACGCCCATGTGGTTACTTGTTCTAATATGTTGAGGTTGTTGTCGTCTGGACGATGGCGTTTTTATCTTACTACAACTGTGTAGCTAGTAGATAGAACGATAACAACGATGTTCTTCTATTGGGTACCACTTGCAGCTCATCACAGTTTGGAAAGATGCGATAATTTCAGGTTATTAACTCATGAAAGTGAAAATGACAGCCGATGATTGTAATGAAAGGTTTGCTGTTGCGTAGTGAATATTACGAAATACATATATGTATAGGCATAATATAATCGATACCTAGGGTAAACGAAATAAAATTAAGGTTTTACTCCTAATGTGTTATAATGTAATAACGTTTGAATTCTGAAGAGTATTCAAGAGATAATTATATTAGTTTGTGAAATACAACAGCAATAAACACAACTGTAATACAGTGGTATAACAGTTACATGATACCGTAGAATTAGTAAATTGTACAGATATCTCTGAAACTAGTTAGCTAATTACATAATCAAGTAATGGGGGTGTTGATTTATAAAAATGGTGACAAATTTACTTTCGCCAACATCATGACAATTTGACTCTACTACACACTATCAGCCTTACAAATATCAGTCAATTTATAAAAACATTTTTATTATGACATGCAATCGAATAGCTGGCACAAATTAAAGAAATGTTACGTTATGTTACTATGTTGGTCGCTTGGCTTTTCTGCCTTTCTAATTCTGTAAACCAAGCTTGATTGCTTGTAATTTCCTCCTATGCATTTAAAGTCCTTCGATACCTAGCCTTTTTATGAAGTCTATGATGCTGCTTAGTTCTGATGTCCTGATGTACTGGTCGAGGAAGTGGAAGGAGGTGAGACTTATAGGCAACTTGAAGCTTGAAAGCAATTTTGCTGAATTTATATGTTTATACTTTTGCAATTTTTGACCAATTTTCATTATTTTTTTGATACATTGTTAAGAACTTCATCAAGTTTATCACATATCGGTAGCAATTTGAAAACTAAATTTTACACCTGATTACATCCATAATGATGTGTATGGTCTACTATTGTAGATATGACTAGACAATCCAATAGGCAACAAAACTAAAAAAGTTAAACTTAACGTGTACATATCTTTGAGGAACGTGGATTTTGTGAATAGAAAGTGAATAAGTGTTTTCGATAGAATCCGTATCCAAAAGATCCCAATCACCTAAAGTTTCGAATAAAGATAAAAATACGTAATTTTGATATTTTTTGATCCCGAAATGTTTGATGCGAAACTGTCTTTGATGCAACGAAGCGTTTACAAAGCGATTTGGAGTCCCGTCCCGGGTTTTGAAAGTGAATCCGGGTTGTCCGGATTATAGAAAACTATAAAAATTCATATTGGGACGAAATGAAAAACAAAGTATTGATATGATGCTTTGTTATCCCACAGGATGTCTCGAACTCAAACCAAAAGCGCAAATTTTGCTCCTCCCAGTATAATCAACTGTAACATTTTTTTTTATTTTCATATTTAGCAGATTAATTTCTTAAACCCGAAAGAATTATGAAAATCGATCAAAGACTACAAAACTTATTGAACATCGAAGTTTAACAAAATTTAAAAGAATCACAACAGGTTTTTAATTTAGCTCATTCTTGTCTTTAACGATTTGTAGTTCCTGATTTCAGATGTCTCATAAAATAACATGTAACTATTCAAGTTCTTCTTTTTTACCCCTTTATTTTAATTGCCAATTTATTACACAACAGGGGATATTTCCTGTAAAACTGTATCACTTAACACGCGGCAGGTATACTTTCTGCAGTTGAAATTAGGGACAATTTCTAATGCAGTTTACAACAGCTTAGAAAAAGAAAGTAAATCCTGCTCAAGCATATCCATTAACTTCCTCTCGAGCTCACATATGGTCACCAATTTGCTACGATATTGATCCAATCCATATTAATTGCACTTGCTCAACATACAATGTTTTATGAAAGAAATATACGCACTTCCACTATAGGCACACTGAGGCGACATCAAAGTGTGCCGTTGATATCCGCTACTATCTTGCGCTTTCGAGCAATTAAAGAAACGCGCCGGTTCTGTTTGGTAGGCTTCCAGCCTAGGCATCAGCGTGACCGTGCAGCAATTAAATTAACAGTTGTTTGCCAGTGAGTACTGGTGAACAATGGGAGAGAGATTGCTATCTGGCCGGAGAACAGCTTGATTACTATTAAGCATTTAGGCCAATACCGAGAACACTACTGGGAAACGTTAGTACTGTGTTTATTTTATTTATTTTTTCGATATGGTGAACTTGTTTCTAGAAATAACGTGGAAGTTAATTTAGAAGAGAGAACATTGTTCTCTCAGACTTCATCAATAATTTAAAAATCCTACAAAAATGTAAATAAAATTTAATCCTATAAAATTAAAAAAATCCTAAAATATTAAAACGAACAATATCTTTACCCCCGAACTTACAGAAAGTTTTAAACTCTTACTTTATCTATGTTTAATTGAAAAGTAGAAAACTAAAACCCTAAAGATTTAAGAGGTATCAAAGTTACAAAATGGACTGGTTTAATTATTTTAAGCTTTAAGAGTCTATCCAATTCTTGTTCTACTTTTTGTTTTAAAGAGATTGGAAGAGGTCTAGGACGACAAAATTTAGGGCTTACATTTTCGGACTTCATCCTTAAAGATATTTTGCCATTTTTAAAAGTTCCTAGCCCTTCACTAAAAACGTCTTTAAAACCCTGGTGTAACTTTTCCATTTCTCTATTAAAACTCACAAAATTTATATTTTTAACATTTTCCTGCACACCTAAATTAAATATTTTTAAAAAATCTCTCCCCAATATTGGTGGGCCACCATTTTTAATTACATAGAACCTCAAAAACGCTTTCTTATTATTGTATTTAATTTGTAAATTAGCACTACCTACAGGCTTTACGGCCTGACTATTATAAACATATAAAATCTTATCTGTCGGCTGTAATTCACAACTTTAAAATTTATCTAAATATAATTTTTCAGAAAAAGCCGATATGCAAGATCCAGTATCTATATGAAATTCCATACAAGTATTATTAATTTCAATTTCGGCAACAATCGGGCTATTATCAGGCCTAATACTGCAAATTTGATCATCTAAATAATTTTGATAAGTTTTTGACCTTTGCGATTACATTTATAACATATAGCATTTTTAAATTTACAAGTATCAATCATATGGTTCAAATTTCCGCAAGCAAAACACTCTCTTTTTTGCTTAATTCTACTCACATCGGTTGACCTGTTTGCCCGCGGCGAAGATGGCGCCCTCTTTTCTGGTTTCCACGGCCGGGGTGGATGTGACGTCGTTTTGGTATGGCCCACATGTAAACAGGACTCTTTCTTGACGTCCAAAATGGCGTCGTGCGAAGCCACGGTTTTTGCTGTGGCCATCGCAACAGCTTCCTGGAACGTGACCGTAGATTTTTCCTCCAGCAACCGATCCTGGACCAGTCCGCCTTCGTAGCCAATGATGAAAAGATCCCTCAGAATAATCGTCCTTTCATCACCGAAGTCGCATTTTGACGCTAGGGAACATAGCCGCGCCGACCATTCTCTCGCCGTCTCTTCCGGTTTTTTTCCGAGCCATATAAAATTTGAAACGATTAGGAAATACTGTTTGGGCACTTTTAAAATGCGCGTCCATAATGGTTGATAACTCTTGATACGTTTTCTTTTCGGGTTTGGTTGGGAACGATAAATTGTATACTAACTTGTAAGCGTCCTCGCTACAACAGTTGAGTAAAATGGCCTTCTTCTTTTCTTCGTCTTCAATATCGTTCGCCGTGTAGTAATTGTCCAACCTAGCTTGAAAAATGGCCCATTCATCCACGTTTGGATCGAATTCGCGAAGTCGCCCGTATGTACCTCGCGCGTTTTCATCGCCCATTTCTTCTGTATTGCCGCCTAAATTTCTTCTATCGCTTCTTCCCGCTTTCCAATTATTTTCACTCGTCGCCAATTTGTAACAACTTGTTACTCAATAAAAATGCCGAATTAACTTAATACAACTGCTTTATTCAACTGCCCAAAATATTCTGTACAATAAAAATACAAGTACGCCGTACGTATATCGAAGCTGGAAAACTGGTTTTCCAAAACACGAAATGTGTGTTGCCTATACTAAGATAATAAAAATATAATGCTAATATCCTACAAAAGTGTTCAGCCGTTTTCTGCTGTGAAATTATCAATTTAGGTCACACAAACTAACAACACCCAACAGTAAGGCTATACAGGGGTTCACAATCAACGCCGGGCGTATGCCGGGTATCATCATAACGCCGTGCGCTTAAATGTAGGGATGGAACGGATATCCGGCCGATCCGGCCAATTTGCCGGGCATTCGGTCCGGCGGGATTAAGAACCCGGGCGATGTTTTTTTTATTCTTTGTCATGTTCTTATCTCATATAAAATGTAAACAAAAATTCATAGTTACGACATCAACACTTTTTCATTCTTGAAGTAATCGACAAATAATAAAAAGCAATTTTTCTGGATTTCTTTGAATAAGACTTCTATGTTGAAAACAATTGCTTGTAGAAATGGAACTTACTGAAGTTGATAAATATAGCTCAATAATCACATACCACGACTTCGTGGCATTATGAAATTGAATCAGGTTTGTTATTTATTTTAATTTTGATATTAATCCACCGCCGTTGCCAGAAAAGGTTATTTATCTACAGTCGCACTTATGAGTGTAACACCCTTACTTTTATTATCCGATTTCAATTTCTTCTCTATATGAAATAAAACACTGACAATGATCCACTCGTTGCAAATAAATCTTTATCCTTTTCAAATGAAAGACCCCTTCAAAATTATTGAACAAATAAGAAATATAATTCGGGATTTTTTACGAATATTTTTACTGGTAATTGAAAAGTGAAACTCAAGTTTTGAATTTTTACACAAAAGTGCACAAAGTAACTTTTAATCTTCATAACACCTGCAGAGTTTACGTTTTATTTCAAGTATTCTCCGCAGTACAAGTTTCAAGTTTTAAAACCCCAGTCAAATAATCATTACGAAGACTTGAAAATATTGAAACCGGTAAAAAAACTGTCTGCAGACTATACAGGGTTAGCCAAAATTACCGGAACACCCAAATAATTCTACAAGCTTTTAGGCTTTAAACAATCCATCGTTCAAATATATTTTGAATATACAGGGTGTTCATTTTATTATAGAAATCGCGTAATTTTTTTTTTCAAATGGAACACCCTGTATCATTTTACATTTTATAATTTTAGGACTAATTCTGGACATTGTTTATTAAAATAATTTTTTTATAAAATGCATCATTTTTGAGTTTTAAGCAATTAATTAAAATTAGTCAAAATTACCGCAACACCCAAATAATTCTTCATCGGTAAAAAAATTTTAAAAAACATTCAAACAAAAGTTTTTTACTTTAAACAAGCTATCGTTCAAATATATTTTTAATATACAGGGTGTTTATTTTATTATGGAAGTATGGAAAACTTCTCCTTTTTCTCATTAAACGTCCTGTACATTTTTATTTTTTAATTCTAAGAATTTTTTTCAAGTAGGTTTTTATAAATTGGTTCATTTTTTAATTATCAGCAATTAATCAAAACTCCAAAACATTTATTTTAGCCGAACGGATAAATAATAACAATGTAAAGAAAAAATAACAAAACAATCAAATTAAATTTTCAAACTGCCATCCCTGAGCGGCTTGACAATGCCCCAACCTATCAACAAATTCCCGTAAACAGTTGTCTAAATGATCGACAGTAATACTCTGAACTTTGTCCACTATCCTCTGCTTCAACGCATCAATATTTTGCGGCCTATTGGTGTAAACCTTGGACTTTAGGTGGCCCCAAATAGAAAAATCCAGTATTTGTAAATCCGGCGACCTAGGTGGCCATTCAATGGATCCTCTCTTTCCAATCCACCTCTGCGGGAAAATTGAATTTAAATAATTCCGAACTTGGACACCGTAATGCGGCGGTGCACCATCTTGTTGAAAACAAATATTATTCAGATCTTCGTTGAATATAACTAGGAGATGAGGTATTCATCTAATTGCTTATAACTAAAAAATTATGAAATTTTTAAACAAATTATTCCAATAAAAAATTATTAGATTCGTCTTAGAATTATAAAATGTAAAAATATACAGGACATTCCATTTGAAAAAAAAAGTTAACCAAATATGCATAAAAAATGAACACCTGTATATTAAAAATATATTTTAATGATAGCTTGTTTAATGTCAAGAACTTTTGTTTGATTGTTTTTTGAAATTTTTTTACCGATGGAGAATTATTTGGGTGTTCCGGTAATTTGGACTAATTTTAATTAATTGCTTAAAACTCAAAAATGATGCATTTTATAAAAAAATTATTTTAATAAACAATGTCCAGAATTAGTCCTAAAATTATAAAATGTAAAAAGATACAGGGTGTTCCATTTGAAAAAAGAAATTTACGCGATTTCTATAATAAAATGAACACCCTGTATATACAAAATATCTTTGAACGATGGATTCTTTAAAGTCTAAAAACTTTTGTTTGAATTTTTTTTTGAAATTTTTTACCGTTGTACAATTATTTGGGTGTTCCGGTAATTTTGGCTAACCCTGTATACATGATCCTTGTATTTCAAAATAGTTCCAAACACTACTTTTTGAGATTTTTTGTAATAGCGTACTTTCTTCGTCCGGTTCTATTCCGATCCGGTTTTATATAATGACCGGATATCCGGTATCCGGCCGGATAGTTAGGTAAAAAAGACCCGGCCGATGCAGTTATACACAAAGGCCAAAGGTATCCGGCCGAATTTTGACCGGATAATTCGGTATCCGGTTTTGGGGTTTGACCGGCTATCCGGTATCCGGTTATCCGGCCGATGCCCGATCCGTTCCATCACTAATTAAAAGGCGTTCAGATTGGTTGGTCATATTACCGGACGAAACGTCTCGATCGTTCAAAAACAACGTCGGGTGTTTACCGAACGTTTGTCAGTCCATGTCGAAAGCGGGATGAAATCTGCGAAAATGCAGATAGGTGGCCTGCCAGATGGCCCGATTTAACCCCCATGAATTTTTCCTATGGTGCTACATAAAAACTAGCGTCTATGAATTGTGATACTGTACAGGGGCTTCAGACGGCAGTGGAGGAGGGTATTATGGGCCCCTTCAGTAATTGTTAATTCTTGTTTAGAACTAATCAACTGTGTGAGGTTCCATTTGATATTTACAGATTTAAATGGAATATGGAGATTGCTTTACAACCGCATTAGGACACGTTTATGATACATTAGAATTTTCACAAAATATTACGTAAAAATTAACAACCTAATATTTGCACATAATTACTTAATTTTACAAAAATAGCAATATTATTTAGGCCTTGTAACGGGAATACTTTATTTATTGTTAATTCAATTTAAAAACTCCCTAAGTAAATTAATTACTTCAAAAAATCATTAATACAAAGTATTTGAAAAACATTTTAATATTTGGTCGTTTTTTTTTTAGTTCTAAAGTGAATTATTTATTAGTTATATTAGGTGTCTCCCAAAACTTCCACCATATGAAGTTTTATGTACAATCATTGACGCCAATCTAACAAGGTCAAAAAAGCTCAATTGGCCAAAAGAGCTATTCAATTGCTATCCCCTCAAAACTTCATTGGTAGTCACTGACACTTTTGCTACATGCACTGCTAGATCATACAGCGTCACGAATTGAGCAAACTCATAAAAGTTTTAACGAATCTAGGACTAGAAAAGGCAAAGAAATTGCGTTTAATTAATAAATGGGATTTGAAGATTGGACCACGAATTACAAAGTAACTGATGCAAATGTTTTTATTACCACTCTACTGCCCTACGACTTGTGAAAAATCTTTGACAAACAAAGAGTTTGTTATTTGGCAGAATAGTAGGTGTTAACTGTTAATGATAATGTAAACATACCCCAACAATGACTATACAAATAGTGACTAAATACGCATTAATTAAGGTCATAAATTATTAGTATAGAATAATTAGTAGTTTTTCACAAACATGTTTTTCAATCAATTACCTGTCCAAAAAACGAGCAAAATACTTTCTGTCTGGTTTCAAGGTTCAGATCCCACTGTGGGCGGCTCAGCAGATCGCGATAAACCGCTACTAATCTTCCTAAAAACGTAAAATATCAAATTCTGTATTTTCAATAATTAATTACTCAACTAGTGTAGCTAGAGCAGAAAAGTAGTGGAATTTTTACTCCAATTGTCTATCTCTAGAAATTAATGTACTCATTTAATATACACCAAGGCCACATTTTCATCCGCCTTTATTGGATAGTTGCTCCCGAGTGCGCAGTATGATCATGGGCGGATGGGTATCATACATGCGGATGGGTATCGTACATGTGGATGGGTATCATCTGTGCAGACCTTGCAGTGCAGACCTTGAGCTTGGCTTACCACGAGAGGGTTGGCTTTAGTTACCAAATACCATTCCAAGCTTAAATCTTTTTGTGAAGAGCGTTGCCTGAACTGAATTGAATATAGTTTCCTCATCATGGCAGTATTAACTAGTACGTAATAAAAATGTATAAAAATTAATTTTAGAAAGCAAAATTATGACTCGCTTACGATATAATACATCATAATTAATCGCGTATTACAAAATCAGTATCCATTATTATAGTAATAAATATGTAGTCTAATTACCAGGAAAGTATTTCTATTCTCTTACCGCTAATTAGAAAGATAAAATTACCACGGAAATATTAAATTTGTATTATAGGAGTCAGGTACAGTTGCGAAATAACCACACCAAACTAATTTCATTTTTATAACACGCGTAGTGATTATTATACACCTATTTCCATGGTGTATTGTTAAACAAAAGCACGCTTACAAAGTTCAAGGGCGACTGGTCTAAACCTCAAATGAACTCCTAGTCATAATTCAAAAACAACGATCAACATGAAATTAATAGGTCCCATTATGGCGCCAAATTACAGTTTCTTGCAATAATTGTCGAGCGCTCGAGAATCAATCGCGCTGTAAACGATCAGCCTCGCGGATCACGAATTTCCGCCTTTCACGCCCGTGTTAAAAATCACGACCACAATTTTCAGTGGCATCGATCCGAAAAATTACGGTTTTCCTAAATTCCAGCTAACGTCCAACACGACCTCTGTTTTGTAACTAGATGGCGTGCGCCTTGGCGGTTATTATACTAGGTTGTGGAATTGTGGCGTTCCATAAGATTTGCCTTTATTACTCGGATCGTAGGCAAACCGTCAATTTAGCGGTAATTACTTTATAACAGATTAAGTGGAGGCCGCTCTTGCAGTACAGTTAGCTAGTACCTATCTATATTTACGTTCAATTACGTTACAAACGGTTCAATTGCCATGAAGGGTCATGGGAATGCGTTGATTGGATATCAAGACGGGAAAATTCTCTGAAATTACTTCGAACGATTTGTTGATTTTCTATTTCTGGGTACAATGTCAGGTGGTCAGTTAGTCCGTATAGGAACGAAATAAATCTGAACAGTGATTTGACACAGTATGTCATTTCCGTATACCGACGTACATGTAATTCCATGAACTATGTCCGTTTTCTCGAACCTATCACAAACAAGTGTTTACTTTCTGTTACACATGTCAAGATAGAAAAAAGTTAGTACGTCCAAAATCGGCAAAACTTATACTTGCCAAAACAGCCATTCGATGGTTTCTTTCAGACCGATTCTGTAAAAAAAAAGTTGATAACTAACCACGCTTCTAAAGGAGCTCCCACACGCGTGCCAACGCCTCGCCAACGTTGGTGATGTGACACGCTGCGCGTAGTGCGCGCATTCACTTCGCCAACATGTTGACATTGGGCGCAAGTAGGGTTTCCAATTATCCGACATCAATGAATATCCGGATATCGAATACAGAGAATTCAAAATATCCGGATATCCGGATAGTAATATCCGGATATACGGTTGGAAATTAAAGGCAATAGTGTAGAATGCAATAGTAAAATGCAATATTCATGGTGTTTGTAAGGAATTTATTTAATGTAATAATTTTAATAAGACATTAATTAATGAAAAATTAGAAAAGAAATATATACGTACCTATATAATTTAACTTTAATTCATTCTTAAAAATGCATATTTTAAAAATATAATTGCGTTGAAGGTTTCAAAATTCAAGCGCGTTCTAATTTTTGTTCTTGTCAGGCCTGGAATTGAAAAAACGCGCTCTGTGGCAGTAGATGTTTGCTTTATGGTAAGAAGTGCATTAAATAATATATCTAAATTATCTGTCCTTCTTTTTGTGTTTGTTAAAATCTAGAAATCTTTTGCCAACAATGCAGTAATCATGTTGCTCTCCTTTTCGAGATTGGTGATTGAAGAAATTGCCGCTTCCAATTGTTGCTGTAGACAATTTGCGGCGTTTTGACTTTCACACTCACCTTCACATGCGATTTGTTCAACTACTTCGTCCACGTCATTGTGCTCAGTACTGTTATCGTCACTAGCAGATACATGAATCCTCTTAAAAATGTCTACTGACAAATATGAAACGGGGAGGGAAACTATCGACTCGGTAGTTCCCCGTTTTATATGCTGCGGTTGTGTACTGACAGCTGTTCAATTCCAAGCCGTTGTTTGTGTCACGTGTGAAAAACAATAGCACAGCATATACAATAAAGTAGCTAATACCTGCCCGTTTTCGTCGTGTGGTGGTATATATTTCGGCATGTTCCTTGAAATCACGAAACTCTTGTAAAGGAAAAAAAAGGTATAAAAAATGTACATGTAAATTTTTAAAAAATATTTTTTTGTTTATTCAAAAATATACGGATATTCAATGAAAATTATCCGGATAATCGAATCGTCAAAATAGGTCGGATTAGCCGGATAATCGGATATCCGGATATCCGGATTGGAAACCCTAGGCGCAAGGTCTGTGTATCGTAGAAGGCTCGTAGCATACCGTAGAGTGGCGTAGAGAATTAAAAATGGACAGTGAAGACGATATGATTGCTGTTGCCGCTTCTATTATTTTAAGTGCATTGTTGCTTATAATTAAAAAAAGTTACCCTCGAAAGAGGACACTGTTTAATAAGGTTGATAAATTATTAAACATGTTTTCAGTCATTATTTATACAGTACGTTCGAGAATATTAAATACATTAAGAAATACAAATATACAGCAATACAAGAAATCAAATTATTTGGTTTTTGATATTTGCCAAGTGACATTAAAAAAAATCTCCATTTTTTATTTTCTTTATGTTTCACGCAACAAATGCGGAATAAGATGGGATCAGATCTGATACACTCAGTAGTCTACATTTTTATGCAGGGCATTAATAAAATTGAAATTATTTATAATAAGATACAAAGAAGAATTGACAACCCTTACATACACAGAGTTTTAATATACAGGGTGTTTACGGTCTTGTGATTTTATTTTCAAGGGGTGATTAAACATCTTAGAAGAAGGTCATTAACGTAAAAATGTCACAACAGAAGTTGCACAATAAGGGAGATATTGCTGCTATTTTTTTTATTTTTAAGTGGTGATTAAGCATATTAAACGGAACATATTTTTTTATTTTTTTTATGGAATCCATTTCACTCTAGTTGTTCAAAATTATCGCCGTGTTGTTGAACACGTCTCGCTCTACGTATCCATGAATTACCATAATTTACGAAGATCATCTAGATCAATTATTTCGTTGGTCTTTATCACGCCCCATAAATAGATATCCACGGGATTAAGGTCGGGTGACCGAGGAGGCCATGGAACAGGTCCACCTCGACCAATCCACTTATTTTCAAACACATTACGTAAATGTTGGCGAACTAAACGATTAAAATGCGGCGGTGCGCCATCTTGAAGAAACCACATTTGTCGACGTACATTCAAAGGCATTTCCTCCAGTAGTTCGATCAATAGATTTTGCAAACGGCCCAAACGTTTATCGAAAATCTGTGCTGGAAATGATTACGACGAACAGCATGTGGATTTTCGACAGACCAGATATGAGTATTATGACAGTTATTTATGCTGTTGCGTGTAAACGTTGGTTCATCAGTAGCCAATGCAATGGAAGAAAAGTCTGGAATTTCGGCATGTTTTAGTAGAAACCATCGGCAAAATTGTAAACGTAAATGATGATCTTCAGGTTTCAAACCCTGTACTTTTTGTAGGTGGTATGGATACAATTGATCCTCGCGCAGTGTTCGCCAGACAATTCGATTTGGGACATCTACTTGGCGAGATGTTTGTCGAGTACTAGTGGAAGAATATTCTTCAACAAGATTTAAGATTTGTTCTTCGGAATCCAAAATTAGTCGGGGTCGGCCAGGTCCACCATCCCGACCTTGACGTGTTTGCAGTACACCAGTTTCTCGTGCACGGATTACTAGAGCGGTAAATTTTTGTGGAATAGGTGTTGACCTGTTAGGAAACCGCACAGCATACAATCGACTGGCAGCAGCACAATTCTGGCGTACGTCCCCATAAATGAACAACATGTCAACGACGTATTCACTATTGGTGCGAAGGACCATTTTTTACTTCCCTTATTAGAATTTATTCGGGAGAATTTATGTCAAACCAAGCGAGCAGTAACAACTGATGAAACAGCTTGACAGATGGGAAAAGTTAGTGACATCAGCCTACTTAGTAAAAAATTCAATGATAACTTTTAATCGTTTGATTTTAGACTTACTTTGTACAACTTTTTTTCAAAAGTGTTGTTTAATCACCCCATAAAAAAATTAACAGTAATATCTCTCTTATTATGCAACTTTTCTTAACACATTTTTACGTTAATTGCTTTCTCTTAGGATGTTTTATCACCCCTTGAAAATAAAATCACAAGATCGTAAACACCCTGTATATGTAGCTATATTTATTATCAACCCAATATTTTTAGTAACAGAATTTTTAGTAGAAGAATGTGCAGGCCTAATAGGCCTGCTGGTCGACCTAGGTAGATCGCCGAAGCGTTAAGAGAGAGACAAAAAGCCCGGATGCTCTTACACGCGCGACGTGATTATGCTCGTACGTTCGGAGCGGCTACGGGGCGCCATCCATTGCTTCGTAGCGTAACCTCAACAGCGACATGATGATGTGCCGCCGTCTGGTGACCGCGTCGCGAAGCGCGCGGCTGTTGGCTAGCAACCCCATGGCGACGCTCTGACCAGTACACTCCCAATCGATAATCCATAAATTTAGCCGAATCGAGGTAAAAGATAACGAGAACCGGGCCGAAAATGGACAAAATCGAAAGCCTAAGCACTGTAGAATCAAATTTCAGGCGGAAAATCAGCGATTTTCGCCGATTTTCACTTCTCCGAGGAGCAGGCTCTTCCCCCGTGGGCCGTGTTTGGCCGATTATCCTAAAACTCTGCTTCGGAGTTTCTTAGACTTTTAGTATATAGTAGTAGATAGATAGTAGATATACTTTTTGTAATTTTTCTGATAAGTAAAATAAAGAAAGGCATCCAGTAGAGTTTATAAACTTTGTTAAATACATTAAATACATCAGATTATTTAAATTTGCTGCTTAAAATAATCTATAAATTGTTATAAGTTAATTATATAAATGCAACTTTGTTTGATTATAGTCTTGCTTTTTATCATACTCTATAATAAAGAATAACGTGCTCTGTCTGTCTGTTCAGGTTCCCTAGGGAAGAGGGTTGAGCGCAGTCCTTGGACCCCTATACCGTATGACTCCCCATCGTATGTAGATTCATATTCCGCTTCCCTCCAACACCTTCCCTCATGTTTCCCACCCTATCAAACATTTAAAGAAAGATCTTTAAATGTTTGATAGGCATTTGGCTTTTATTATGGCCAATGCTGAGGACAAGGTCGGGCAAGTCAGCACTTTTGCAAACTGGAAATCTTTGTATCCATATTTTTTTGCTATTTTTTTCCAAAAATATCGATTTTTTTGCTTTGTTTGTTTTCGAGATACCGAGGCGCCGCTGACGTTCCGGCAACTCAACGGCGCACTATGTAAAAACAAGTGAATTTGAACAATGTGCGCAGCCTATATTTTTTGGCTAATTTTTTGCCAAATTTTTACCAAAAAAGATTTTTTTTTTGCTTTGTTAGTATCCGAACACTGTAGAATCAAATTTAAGGCGGGGTGCGCCGCTGACGTGCCGGCAAGTCTGCGGCGCACTATGTAAAAACAAATGAATTTAAAAAATGTGTAATTTGTTATAAACAAAAAACCTCAAAAAAGTGTTTTTTTTTTGTTTCTTCGCTTGTAATAGCTGTACCGATGGAGCAATCTTGATGCTTTCAACAGACGAATTGTAGAGAATGAGAAGACGAAAGAAATTAACCCTGCACGGACTCGATTGAATTAATATTAACGGAGGAAATTCGGAAAAACCGGAAAAATCTGCCACTTTGTCTTCGAATCCTGAAGATGTTGGGACTGAAGCACCAAATTGGCGACATTGGTCACCCCCTTTAGGTCTCTATTTGAGTGTTTTTTTTCCATTGAGTGTCCATCCCGCTGCTTGGCTATACCGTACTGATGAGGACTAATAGTCCGAAACATGTGTCTACGGTTGCTTCTTCGATCTTCGTATGACGGAATTGCCCGATAAATACCTTTCTCCTTATATATATATATATATATATATATTTACTACATACATTCTCATTGATTTTTTTTATTGTTTTAGTGGCAGAGGAGCCGTAACAGGCATGCTGAAAACCGGCAAAAAGGGACTGTACGTTTTCGACAGGGACGGCCACCACTACCAAGTCCAACCGGCATGTGTCCTCGACTTTTACGTTCACGAATCGAAGCAGCGGATGGGACTGGGAAAGCAACTCTTCGAGCACATGCTAGAAGTGAGTGTGAAAAATTAACTTGCTACACTTCCAAATTGAATACCATCAACATTCCCCAATTCATAACTCCTTCCCGTACAATCAATATTTACAATAGAAATTCCTCCGAACAAGGTCGGTCGGTAACCCATTGTACCACGTACCATGAAATCATGTCATTGGCTATTGCAAATTTATAGATAAATACAACCATGTCAAAATGCCGTAATCAGTTGTCTGCAAGACACGAAAACTATTACCGCGGTTTACCCGCTCTTGAAGTTCTGGGTCACGCAATGACCCACCCTAGTTAACCTTAATCCTTGAAGCATCCAACCAGTCATTATCCGCTTGGTATTTGAGGAGGAAGCTTCTCTAGCTATGCTTTTCTTCACCCATAACGGCTTTTATGGTCAAATTGTATCTAGTCTCGATTGATCATCACCTATTCTACAAACAATAGTAACTATTACTTATATTTTAGAGAGAAAAAGTTGAGCCTGTCAAATTGGCGATTGACAGGCCTAGCGACAAGTTTCTGGGATTCCTGAACAAGCACTATGCTCTCGATAATCCCGTGAAACAGATGAACAATTTCGTTGTTTTTGATGGATTTTTTCCCGAACCCGTTGGCGCCAAAACCGAGGTCTCAGATGCGTAAGTATCGTCTAGCGTTTCTAATAATTTAACCAAGAGCTGGACTAAAGTTTGGTGGGGTGATTGGGGTTAATGTCATTGGTGATTGCTGCTAATGGTTTAATGATAATAATTTTCTATGATTCTACTAATGGCAGGCCTACACCCAAATCTAACCAGCAGGCCGCTAACGGGTTACAAACGGCATTCACACCCTATGGACGCTATGGAGCACCCAGGCCTCCGTGCAGCATGGGTCAGGTAATTTGTTTTGTATTGTTACGATAATATGTTAAACGTGTACACTTACACATAAGCTGCTATAAAAACTGATTAGTTAATTCAGAGAATTTGTAAAATTTACGGCAGTTGATAAGACCCGATAACAGGCTTTTATTTTTAAGTTGTGTGCATGCATGCTGGGCTATTTTGCAGATAATGACGCAAATAGAAAGTGCCTAACACGCTGTAATTTATATGTAAACATTTTAGATCTAATAGAAATGATTACTTAGTCGATAAACATATAATATTGTCTCTGTGATAGGTATTTAATATTCACAACTTGAGTATTTGTAAATTTATTATTGCTTACAGTAACATAAATGTATCAGATACTGTATCTCAGGCATAAAGTGCCTGTTTTGCATTCTTCTGTTAGCAAAATAAAGCAATCTAAGAATAAAATGCAAAACAACATTTGCGGCTGTTTTGAAATATATACAGAAGTTTCAAGTTATGCTTATAGGTGATATTTTTGATTTAAGAAACGTACTGCCCAGCAAATGGTTTCACTTACGAAAATCCAATCTTTTTCCTCAACCCTTATATAAAGATAACTACATATTGTATTTTTTTTTACCTTTGTGGTAATTTTATTGAATAAATGTTGAACTATTGGCAAAATATCTGAATTTTATGGATTTGTAAAGCGGCAGTTTTAAATTCTGCCAGTATTGTGTGTCTGCCAGTTTTGTGTAATAGTAATATAGAACAATAAACATAAATTACTATTTTACAAAATATGGTTTGTGTAAGTGGTAAATTTTGCAAATTTAATTAAATAATAAAATTAAAACTTTTGGTGCATATATCGTAAAAAGTAATTATAAAAAATATCCTTAGTTGTGCTATTGCTATTGAAAATAACAATAGGGTATTCCGGTCTTGTCAAAATTTAAGCAGATATTCGGTTTAACCTGTTGTACAATTTATGAGGATTCATAAAGTTAAGCTATGAGCTTTTTGATTTAGTTTTTCTATGAGATAATTGCAATTAAAAGTGCATTTCGTTTGAATTCACCGACCACCCTCGGAAATACACGATGATTACCGATCCCTAGTAGCGGTGGCAACAGCGGACAGCTCTCGAACAGCTGATCGGCCAAGTTGACGGTTGGCGACCCTGTTGTTTGACAACGAATAAAGGTAACTTTTTTTTAGAGATGATTTGATAATTGAAACTTGAAGCCAAACATCTCTCATCTCGCTAGTCGGCAATGTAAAGAAAATCTTATCAGGAGTTACTGTTCTACTGCTGTTACAGCCCGGCACAGAACAATGTCGGCGTTGGTGTTTATACATTTTGAACAAGTGTTTGATATAACCTCAATAACCAAAGCAGGTGTCAACAAACGAACGATTCTAAACGTTGACACAACAGAAGACAAAAATTTACTACGTGCACCCTAGATATAGCAACGTTGTCAAGTCGCTCACTTTGAGCGGTCTTTGTGACGTCACAAAGACCAATCCTAATTCAAACTTCAAACAACGATTTCTCTTAATTTAAAACAATGTTTGATATTTTACTAGTGAAGTAGCAAACAGTAGCACCCATACTTTGTAAAAAATGCTAATTTCAAAAACACCGGAATACCCTATTTAGTAGCTGTTGAAAATTTAAATATTACTACATCATTGTATTAGATTTCTTATTATACACAGATATATACGGGCTGACAATGTTTACCATGTGATTCCATAGGGG
Organism: Aphodius sticticus; assembly: GCA_963966075.1. Classification (NCBI taxonomy): domain Eukaryota; kingdom Metazoa; phylum Arthropoda; class Insecta; order Coleoptera; family Scarabaeidae; genus Aphodius; species Aphodius sticticus. The sequence continues at coordinate 40,178,308 of OZ014506.1, read as the reverse complement.
TATCCAACAAATAGTTATTTATCTCGTTTTGAGATGTCGAGCACAATTATGTGCCCATCGAGATAGTATAAAAGAGGTGGTCATATGCGCTTAAAATTGGGATCACTTTATGTCAAATCAAGTCCCATAAAACAAATCAATAAATTCGCCAGCATTCGGCATCAAAATAATAAAATGGTTTTGTTTAATGGCCAGTAGGTTACAAAATGTATAATACTTATTCTGTTCATATTCATATTTATGTTACACCTATAAGATTTATTTTACATTATTTGTTATAACCTTAATCCAGAGTATTTTTCTGTTTATGATATATTTTTACTTTCTTTAGTTAAACAAATATAGTTAATATGTGCTCTGTTGCACTGCAATATTACAGAAAAAGAATTATAATTAGTCCGGGACTGTGCAGACCGACCGTCGCGTCGTATAGTCCCATAAGCCACACCTACTGACGCCGTTTTCAGTATAAGAAGAATGTCGTCATAGCGTCTCCTTTCTATACTATCTCGATGTATGTGCCCCACCATGCCTCTCATATTCTTTGAGCTACCACTTGGTTACAATAGGGTATTCCGGTCATGTCAAAATTTAAGCAGATATTCGGTTTAACCTATTGTACAATTTATGAGGATTCATAAAGTTAAGCTATGAGCTTTTTTATTTAGTTTTTCTATGAGATAATTGCAATTAAAAGTGCATTTCGTTTGAATTCACCGACCACCCTCGGAAATGCACGATGATTACCGATCCCTAGTAGCGGTGGCAACAGCGGACAGATCTCGAACAGCTGATCGGCCAAGTTGACGGTTGGCGACCCTGTTGTTTGACGACGAATAAAGGTAACTTTTTTGAGAGATGATTTGATCATTGAAACTTGAAGCCAAACATCTCTCATCTCGCTAGTCGGCAATGTAAAGAAAATCTTATCAGGAGTTACTGTTCTACTGCTGTTACAGCCCGGCACAGAACAATGTCGGCGTTGGAGTTTATACATTTTGAACAAGTGTTTGATATAACCTCAATAACCAAAGCAGGTGTCAACAAACGAGCGATTCTAAACGTTGACACAACAGAAGACAAAAATTTACTACGTGCACCCTAGATATAGCAACGTTGTCAAGTCGCTCACTTTGAGCGGTCTTTGTGACGTCACAAAGACCAATCCTAATTGAAACTTCAAACAACGATTTCTCTTAATTTAAAACAATGTTTGATATTTTACTTGTGAAGTAGCAAATAGTAGCACCCATACTTTGTAAAAAATGATAATTTCAAAAACACCGGAATACCCTATTGGTCAACTCATCATATCATGATGTTGCTAAGCGTATTTGTTACTAAAAACTGAACAAGTGTCACTATCCAATAGCGTATTCTCGTATATAAACGTCGTATTTGACTCGCACATAATGGTTATAATTTGCTCGGATGATTATAAGTTTTATGAACTTTAATTCAACTTTAGTTATTGTTTTTTAATTCTTGTATTTTTGTCTATTTTCTTCATGAAAGCATTTTGACATGTTTTATACTTTTTAATAGAGATTTATTTATTACTATTAGTAACTTTAGTGCAGAAAGTCATTTATATGCACACATAACATAAAACGAATATCCACCAAAACTCTAGTAATTCAATTTTAAACAATACACTTTTTAAAAAAATATACTTCATGCTTTAAAAAACCATTTAACAAACTCCATTTTCATGCAATTAAAAAAGACCATAAAGTTGCTGATGCGCCATGAACAATAACTACGCAAATAAAAATTACTGCTATAAATTTGGTTAAGCGCGCACCATCGATAATTCACAATAGTTCATAGAAAACAAAGAACATCCACATAATAGCATATTCATACACTCGATGCCCCAGCCTTTAACAGATAACCGTAAATCCAACTAGGTAAACAGTGAGTCAATCAATATTCCAACACTCTAAATTATTTACCAAAGTTACTTTACGTTTCGTCTTGACGTACCGCATGACTAATTGATTCCCTGATTAAACTCCTTTTCTCTTTCTGCAGATAATCCACAATCAATCTCCACTGTCCCATCAGGCGCAGGAACCCAACGGGTGAGTAACGAAAGCGTGCACAATGCATGTACCACTACTATAATAACAGCTTTGCACGTTAGAACAAGTTTAAATATAAGGCCAGCCGTCAGGCAAGCTCGATCCTGCCCGATCAGCGAATATCATTCCCACAGGTAGTATGCTCACGATTTTTACTCCGAATATATGTTGGTAAGTAAACCCTATTGCGTTGTAGAGGTAAAATGAATGGAACTGCTAGCGAACCTGAGATAAAATACAGACAGCGGCAGCAACAACAGAACCAAGGAAACGCTGGTCAACAGCATCAGCAACAACAACCTATTGGACAAGCTGGTCAACAAATAGCGCAGAATTATGCTAGCTTACCGAATATTCCGGAAGGACAGGTTCAACCCGTGTTTAACGCCTACCACCAACAATTAGCGCAATCACAAGATCCTAATGAAATCGGTAATAAGGGAGCTGCTGTGCAACCTTACCAAGATGCGATGCAGCAGCATTACCTCCAGCAACAACAACAATATGCTCAGCAAATGGCGTTGCTACAGCAGCAACAACAACAGATGTTGCAGCAGCAACAGCAGCAGCAACAACAACAACAAATGTTGCAGAAACAGCAACAACAAATACCGCGGGAGCAACTACAAGCGCAAGCATCCCAACCTCAAGTACAACAAGTGCCGCAAGCCCAACAACAAATTCCACAGGGACAACAAATTGCTCAAGTTCAGCAACAAGCTCCACAAACGCAAAAACAAATTCCGCAAATACAACAAATCCCACATGCACAACAAATAGCCCAAGTTCAGCAACAAGCTCCACAATTACAACAAATTCTGCCGGCGCAAAAGCAGATGACTGAAGCCCAGCAAAATGCGATAGCCCAAGAGAAACTTGCGCAAGCTCAACAACAGGTTGCGCAGGTTCAACAACAGGTTGCACAATTTCAACAAAACCAACCACAACTTGCGCAACAAATGCAAGCTCATGTTGGGCAATACCAACTGCAACAGCAGCCACAAGCGCAGCCGCAAGCGCAGCCGCAAGGGCAGCCACAAACGCAACAGCAATACGCACAGCCTCCTCAGCAATATGCTACTGCCCCACAGCACGTACGTCCAACTATGCAGCAACAATACGTTCAGCAACAGGTCCAACCACAAACTCAACCGCAGGTACCACAACATATTCATCCGCAGACTCAACACGTATCTGCAGCTCCACAACAACTAACACAGCATATGCCATGTGACGGCATGCAAGACGAACAAATACCAGTAACTCAGCAACAAATTTATACGCAGCAGCCTCAAATGGCACAACAAACATATGAAATGCTGAAGCCTGAGATTCAGCAATATGCCGTGCCTCAACAGCAGCAATATGCAGTGCAATCTCCTGCGCAGCAGGCGTATAGACCTCCTGAGGCGTACGCTCAACACAATGCCGCGCAACAGGTACAACAACCATCCCTGCAAGTTAGTGAAGCGCAAAGTGCGCAACAACAAGGTCTTCCACAGCATGCACATTATCAAAGCGTTCCAAATATCGCAACTGGCAGTGGTCAGATGCCTCAACCGCTTCATCACGCACAATCTGCGATTTATCAACAACCAATGTACCAACAACCTGCCCAACAGCAGTATGTCCAACCACCTTATGAACAGCAAGTTATACAAAGTCCGCAATATGCTGCAAAATCAGGTTATCAGACAGCAAATCAACAACCTATGCAAACTTACTACACGCCTCAAGGAGTGGCATCGATGCAACAACAGTCTGAAGCGGCTTCGTCTATGGAAGCTTTGCAGGCTGCGAATATTGCTCAACAAGCCACCCCCGTTGCTGGATATTCCTCTCTTCCAAGTGTTCCAACGCAACAAGTGCAAAGAGTGCTATCTGGTAGAGTCAACGCTCAAAACCAACAAGTCTACCAGCAAAACCAGGCGACAGCTGCTCAGAACGTTCCAAACACTTATCAAACGGGGATCATTGCACCTCAAGGCAACGTTCAGCCTCAACCGAGGTCACCTTTGCCCATTGTCCAAAGAGTACCGTCTGGGAGAGTTAATCCTCAAAACCAACAGGTCTACCAGCAAAATCAGGCGAGCCTTCCTCAAAGCGTCCCAAACACTTACCAAACTGCCCATCCAAGGTCACCTATGACCATGGCAAGTCCAGCTACCGGTCAGCCACAAGGAGTTGCAGTTGGACAAAATATGTATGCTCCACAAGGGATGGAACCCCAAGTGCAAGCAAACGCCGGAAACTACCAGTACTTTGAGCACCCCGAAGCTGCAGCAAAGATGGATCATCACCATCACTTGCCTGCACCTCCTCTCCAGAACGCCGGAGGGTGAGGTTTAGTGTTTTATTATCAACTAAGAAAACTGAGTTATGTCCTTTTTTTAGTGATATGCAGCCTATAGAAGCACGCTGATTTGGGCCTTCTCGGACTCTTGCAATAATTTTAGTGTTTGTGATGTAAAATTTGAGGAAATATATGTTCTACATTCTTATACGTGTTTCTTGAGAATTTTTTTCATTTTGTTTTGATTCATTTTGATATTAATTTTTTACTTTTCAGTAAGTAATGAGCAGATGTTCCATGAGAATTCCAGGTTAGTTGTTTTTTATTACTGTCTTCGATACAAACATTTCTTCCTCCTTGTGATCCCAGATTCCATCACAAGTTTAGTACAACCGCCAGTTTCTGGGCATGAAACACAACGGTTTGAGTAAGTTCTGAATTTATATAGAATACAGATACACCACTAATCCTTTCTATCACTGATTTCTAATTAATTTCTTATTTTTTATATTTTTTACAAAAATGGTACCCATATAACATTAATAATCTTTGAGTTATTTATTACTTTTTATACATGAAGGTGAATTGGGTATGAATAGGGGAAGATAATACAAGTGCTGCTAATTATCTTATTCTCATAAGTAATAATTGAGAAGCCACGTAATTATTGTATCGGATTTCACGTACACGTGTACGTAAATAGTGCAGCTGTCACATATAGTTTGGATGTTTGTGATTAGTTAACTCAACATCAAACGACAAACGAATTAGTTGATTCCCATTACTTATATACACCTGCTAAGGTATGAACACTGGTGATGATGCTCTATCATGATCCAGTTAGTACCATCAGACTTACGAGTGATACATTGCGCGTTCAAATTAACACACAACTAAAAGTTTTAAAGATTATTTTCTCTCGAACCCCTCATACCATTTTGACAATTCTTTTCTTCAGTTGTAGGTTGATTCCTCAGTTGCGATACTGCGGTAGACTCCTTTCTGTGGTTATAGCTGGTACAAGCCACAAAATACTATATATTTAGACAAAGAAGAGCCATAAACTCAAGAATAAACCTAGAACTCAGCATAAGTATCATAAAAATCAGATAAGCGGCTAGAGAAAAAATAAACTGAAAATATGACAATTTTTAGTGGTGTGTTTATTTTGACGCGGACTGTATATAAATTACAGCAATATTACATCATATAATTTAGGGTCATGCGCTATCTGCCATCTATATTTTATTAAAAATTATGGAGTTGAATACTATCATGAATCTGTCCCATGAAATTGATTTGTCCCAAAATAAGTGTCAGATTAAATAAAATTTGTCAGCTCCTTTAAGCGACACGAAAAAGTAAATTGATTCTTACAACATACCCTACATGACCTACTTACCATCCTTGATATGTCTGATAGAAATTAGTGCAGTTTTTGTTAGTTTTCCAAAGATACACTGCTCAAAAAAATTTGGGGAACACTTTTTTCGAAACCTGTAACTGTTTAAATAATAGTTCTAGGCAAATCAAATTTGGTATGCTCTAAGGGCATACATTTAACTAAAGAAAATTACAAAAACAAAGTTACTACTCTTAGTTACTTCTAAGTTACACTGAAATTGTAAATTAATAACGCAAAACAAAATGGAAAAATGTCAAGTATGCTTTGAACTCACGTATGAAAGCCTACTAAAGATGACAAAGAATTCAGTTGTCAATTTTCGTTGCTTAGAAACGTCAGTAGAAGTAAAATGAGGCATCTTAGTGAAGTGCAAGTTGCTCGTGTTGTCGCCCTTATTCAATTCGACATGTTAGCACAGGGACCTTTGAGTTTCCCCTTCTGTTATTCAGCGTTTATGGAATCGGTTTCGGGAGACTGGCCAATATGTTAGAAGAGCTGGACATGTTCGAAATAAAAAAACTACTGTAAATCAAGACCGATTTCTTGTCCTTTCGTCTCTACGTCAGCGTACTGCCACAGCACGAGACCTCCTAAACGACCTAAGACGAGCACATGGAATAGAAATTTCTGATAAAGCTGTTAGAAACAGATTAAAAAAAAACTAATTTGAAACCAAGAAGACCTGTCCGCTCACCACGCCTTACGCAGCATCACAAAGCAGCGCGAATGAGGTTTGCTCTGGATCACAGAGATTGGCACTAGACGCCTGTACTGTTTACAGGCGAGTCCAGATTTCATTTAACTCGTGGCGATGGTCGAGTAGGTGTATATAGATGTCCTGGTGAACGCTACGCAGCCGCTACTACACAGGAAGTGGATAGATTTGGTCGTGGATCTGTGATGGTTTGGGCTGGAATCAGTTGAGACAACAGAACTGATCTTGTTGTGGTTCCTGATAGACTAAATGCCATGAATTACATCGAAAACATCTTGGAGGACCATGTGGTGGTGCGTGCTGTATATGGCGTCGGGTAAAATGTCATCCTAATGCAGGACAATGCAAAGCCACATACCGCCGGCATCACCAGAACGTGGAATTCAGGTCATTGAATGGCCGGCGTTAAGTCCTGACCTGAGTCCTATTGAACACGTGTAGGACCAGCTTGACCGACGTGTTCGCAACCGCCCTAATCCACCACTAACCATACAGGAACTGACACAAGCCCTGATTGAGGAATGGGAAAGTATACCCCAAGAATCTCTTCGCAGACTAGTGCGAAGCATGCCACGCAGGTGTGAGGAAGTGATTCGTGCTCTCATGGAGGGCATATACTGTATTAAACTTCACCAATCCACAGACGATTTGACTGTCATCGATACTATGACTAAAACTATTACTTAAAAAGTTACAGGTTTCGAGAAAAGTGTTCCCCCAACTTTTTTGAGCAGTGTATTTGGTTTCTTTGTATTAAAACTATGGGTGCTTGTACAATGTCCATATTTATCGTAAATCGGTGCAACAAAGCTCAGTCATGTTTTTCCTAGTTTAGATCAAAGGCCCTAAAAAGACACCTAAGTAAAATAAGGATTTTACAGAACAAGGTATATATTTCAGTATACAAACGGACAGCTGGGTTTTGTATTTTTCAGAAGTGAACAGCTTTGTTCTTCAAATGTTTCTGAGCTACTATGGGACAGAGATAGTACAGAGTTTTTTACATAGTTCCTACATAGTATATTATCATAATTTCTATACATAACCATATTCATCCACATATTATTCCATCAAAGTTATAACTTGATAAACTTGGAACAACCTATTTTGTATTTTCATTGGTTTATATACAGAGTTTCTTGCTTTTCGTAATGCCGTCGCATTTTCAAATTGAATCCAAGTGACGTCTACTCGTAATTATTGTCCGTGACTTGAATGTTACCAGTACGTCCGATCTGAACTCGGCTTAACACAAGTGTCACGTACTTAATTATAACACACGGTTAATGCTGCTTGGCCTAAGATTGCCTAAAAATTAAGATGACCAAACTCACATTCCGTTATAATAAAATAATATTCACATTATTTTTGATGCATTATGTTTATTCGCCTATTTGTTTCTCTATTTTACAATTTTGTTTCTCTCCACCGTGACATTATCATTTTTTTTTATTTTGTTTATTTATTTCTCTTTTATTTTCTCCATCCTCCATAGGCCCCGAATATACTCCCAATAATCAAATAAACCAAAAAAAGACAAACCACGCACGCACGCATATTTGACAGACAGAGATGAGATACCATCCCGAGCGTATAATAACAAATTCCAGTAAAGCGATTGACGAAGAGAACAAGCATTCTCCTTCAATTCAGGAGGCCCAGTTTGAGGAACAAGCTCCTCCACTAAAACTGGAACGGCCCCAGTCCTTGTCCTTGCAGACCAGTGACGAGCAAGATCAAATCGACGGCGTCATCGAAGAAATCATTCCAGAGGTTAAGAAAGTCGTGATTAGGGAAAGCGCGTCACCTGCCAAGATGGCGACCGACGAGCAACCGGAAAAGAAGAAAACTCCGAGTCATCTCACGGACCAAGGCTACGTCGATCTTAAGTTTTATCACAATAAATTGTGGTAGACTGGCTACCGGATTATTATAAGTAGGCTTAACACTTTTTGAGGTTAAACGTTTCAGGGGCGTTTTGACAGGTGTCAAATATTTCGGTTATTTGAGCTACATTCGATTAGAAACGCACTCGGAAGTGGTTAAGTCTTTAGTCTTCAACATTCCACTACGCAATTTGATCTAACTAGGTAATTTATTCAGAAAATGAGACCAAACCTTAAGATGCATACATATAAAGTAATAAATAAGATGCGCGTGTATAACTTGTGCTTGTCTTAGCTTGTATAAATGTTGAGTTGAGATTTCTCGGAGAAGAAACAAAGACAGTTTATACTTACGTTTAGTTTTACTTATTACGTTCTTTTTATGTATTTTTAATAATTTATATACTGTATATTTGATTTTTGTTGTATAATTTAAAGAAAGGCGAATGTACAATTTTTAGCACAAATGATAGGTTGTTTTATTATATTACTATATAGTTTTATCATAATTTATTGAGAAATTGTTTTGAACAAAGTATGTTACCATTCTACACATTTTTGTATCATTGAGTTGTGATTTTCTGGCAGCTGCCTGGTAGCTTTAAACTATTGCTGGTTAGATCCGTTCAAGCACATTTTTTATTATATTCATAAATTTTTAGGAATAGAGCGTGGAAATTTTAGTTCAATTTGGAAATTTCGGCTCTTTTGTCCGTGGTGATAGATTGTAATTTGTTCTTTTCTTACAGCAAGATCTATCAGAATATCTACATTGAGCAGTTTTTACTGCAGTAGGGTTGTTAGAGATAGGCGAGTACTCCATGGAGATAAAACTCGCGCAAAATCATTGAAATATGGAGAAATCCTCATCGCCTGCAATGTTTCTTTTTATATTCCGTTGCAACGTGAATGGTGCATTACATGTAAAGACGAAAATAAATGTATTGTAAAGCCCCATTGTGTTTCATTTATTCATTTCGTTTATTACTTTAGCAGGATATGTAAATTAAAAAATATGTATAGGATGCCAGGTGCAAAAAGTATTGACAGAACATCAATACCCAGGGATGGAAAAGCGTAATTCACCGCGTAAATTACCGAATTAATTACCGTAATTAATGGTAATTTACCAATTTTTAATTACCGTAATTTACGGCGTAAATTACCGATGGTAATTTACCGTCAATTTAAATTACCGTTGGTAATTTACCGACAATTTTAGTTACCGTTTGTAATTTACCGGAATTTGTAAATTAATTTCAAAGACCTTCCATCAGTAGACGCATGAATGCGCCCCACCCCTCCTAACCAGTCGACAAGTGCACTGTTGTTTGCGTTTGCCTGGGAAGTACCTGACAATCTGCGTGGTGCCTGGTCGGACACGTTATTCAACAATGTTCGACAATGTTATTCAAGGTGTCATTTAGCCAATGGAAATGGTTTGTATTTAATGAATAGAGAAGTGGAAAACCCCTTTGCTAATGGCGACCAATCCAACAAATCCGATTATGCAGCTCTGAAATCAGAAGCCATTTATTGTCAGAATTCACTTTTTAATAAATATGCCAGTGTTAGAAAAATGACAAATGACAAAAACCCTCTGTGAACCGGAGAGTTATTTTGTGAATGTAGCCAGAATTAAATTGTTTATTTTCTTACTATTATTATTCTGTTTGATTTTCCTGTTTTTGTAGGAGTGCTATAAAATAGTATTTCTATGTAGTCTTTGCTTTGGTTTTAGTACTATCAAATCAGGCAAAAGATCAGAGGTAGTTACTTATCCACAAAATAATAATTTAAGGTTACCAAACATTTTTGTAGTAATCATGTAGTAATCATAACTTACAGTGATCTGTTTAATTTAACATTTTGAATTTTTGATTACCCGGTGACTTAAACCAGCGTAATCTAACATTTTGAATTTTTAATTACCCGGTAATTTAAACAGGCGTAATTTACCATTTTGAATTTTTAATTACCTGGTGATTTAAATCAGCGTAATTTACCATTTTGAATATTTAATTATTCGGTAATTTAAACCAGCTTAATTTACCATTTTGAATTTTTAATTACCCGGTAATTTACGCCATCGTAATTTACCATTTTTAATTACGTGGTAATTTAATATTTGAAATTAATAATTTTAATTTCAACGGTAATTTACGACAAAAAATTAATTACCGTAATTTAACATCCCTGTCAATACCTATGTCTCAGAACTTAACATTCATGTTAAATTTATTTGCCAATAATCACACTAGTTTTGGAGTGACATTTTCAGTAAAAATGAGAAGACTGCTTACTCTGGATCAGGCAATAAGCTCCTGTTTAGAGCAAAAATAGTACAAGTCTGTTCTGTTCTGACAGTTCTGACAGAAATCCAACAGTCTCCCATTTGCTAAAATATTTGTTTCCTTAAGTAATAACAACTTATTCTGGTATTTATACCCATATTTAGTTATACCGTGGTATAACGTGTTTTGTAAGATCGGGCTATCCGCTATAGAGACTTTTGCCAGAACGCGGACGATATACCTATGAAAACTGTTGCAGGAAAAGTGGACTAAGTGCTCTGCTCTCACTGTTTCTCTGAGTTTACAGGGCCATAACCGCCATAACTGAAACTACTGAATTACAAAATTAAATGAAGTGTTATAATCCTAATTCATTTCTAGATAACATAGATGACTGACTATAAGAATTTTTCCCTTCGATTTCAACATAGCGAGAGACATTAAAAAGTTACCCAACATTTGTAGGTTTGAATTACCGCCCGTCTTCCGATCTGTTTTTCTCCAAAACCGGTTTCCACAAAAATGTTCAACCAAGACATTTAGAATTTCGTCATAGATTGGCGTTTTTGTATTTAAGGGACATTTTAAGGGATTTATAGGGACATGCAATTGGTGGAAAGTATATTAAAATTATAGTAGAGGCGATATTTGCACGTATTTTTACCTGGAAAAAATAAGGGAATTTTTAAATTCGGCATTCTCAATAAAACTATAAATTTGCAACCTCGACCGGTCACCCCACGGTCCGCCATCTGCTGAACATGACGGCCTAAATCAGTTTGAAAATAACTCATTTCTAGTAACTCATAAAAAGAAAGTTCTTAAATAAAAAATTCAGATAAAATTAAACATTGTTTGAAACATTTATTTGTTGGGTAAACAGTTTTGAGTTACTCTCATCTCATTTTGACGCTTGTATCAAGTTTTACTAATGATCAATTAGATTAGATATTAATGCCACTGTAATACACAATAAAAAACTTTTACTGAAGGAAGAAACGCCAATTAAAACTTATGTATAAATTGTTTTGTTATGAAGAGAAATATCGTCAAAAACATGTCTAATTTTTACAATTATTTTTGTTATATATTTTTTCTTTGTAAAAATTTAAGTCCATACCAACCTCATCCAATAAGTTCATAATAATTATATCAAATATTCCTTACATTGACAAATTCTCCAATTCAGTTTCCGTTACAAAGCCCACACAAGATTTTTTTCGTGAGGATCTCGCGATAATGTAAAAAGATAGAGAAACTTTTATATTGTGCAGCATTTCTCAACATTTTTCTGTTGATTATGGATTATGTATATGGAATACAAAAACTGTTTTAGAATTTATTGTTATATATACTTTTATGCTTTGCAGATTACACTTATTAGCAGTGGCGGCTCGTAGCTAATATTAGTGGGGGTGCTGTTCCAGAAATTTTTTGTCATTGTTTTAAAAAATATTCTGTAAAAGGAAAAACAAAACACAAAAAGAAAATTTATTCAGAAACTTGATGAAATCGTAAAAGAATTTAGGGAATAAAAGCATTCATTAACAAATTTATGTAAAGAATACATTTTCTAAAAACTACGCTTTAAATAAATTCACTAAAAATTTTCAATTTTTTTTATTGTTTCATGCATTGTCACCAGAAATCGTCCACATGCAAAAATTGCAATCGATTGGACAATGGGAAGTAGGTAAAATATCGATTGCAAGATTTGAACATAAACAAACAAGTGAAGTTAAGATAAGCGTAGTAATAAATTTGTTAAAAATAAATTTTTAAATAAATTTTCAATGTTTTTGGTCCCTGGATGAAAACTGAGGAATTTTTTCTCTATTGAAAGCACTGCAATTGTTGTAAAATACGTATTGACTTTTGATCTGCCATCTGCAGTTTGTAAAACTACGGTCACCAGCACGACAGGGTCGGCACGGTCAGCACTGCGGGAACAACAGTTCTTTCTGTATCCATAACAGGCCGCTTATTCGCGTGCAGCTTCCTATGTGCGCATGCGCAGAACAGCCAAACACCTCGCCATCTGGAACTGTGAAGATTACAGTTCCATACAACGATTTTTGAGTCTTTTTCTTAAACTCGGGGATGACTACTGACATTAAGGATTATACTTTGTACGTACTTTGTAAGTATAAAGAAAGAATTAAAGAAAAAGAATTATATTAAATGTTATCCATATTTTTTTTTCTCCTCTAATATCTCACCGTCGATTAACCAGTTATCCATAATATTAAGTGGCAATAATAGGGGGTGCTGCAGTTCCACAGTACCTATTACGCGAGCCGCCACTGCTTATTAAGGGTCCTACACACACGGCTAAGTAGCAAGTCAAGTAGTCTGTACATTGCAACTTAGTCACTTTTTAGGACACTTTGTATGTATTTAACGGTTAAGTAGTAAGTTGCTACTTGCAACTTGATTTGCTACTTAGCCGTGTGTGTAGGACCCTTTAGTGATTACAGGTTACAGCAATTGCCGAAATATGTATAGTATATACTATTTAGTACATTATTAATAAAAACTCCGGTAATGCCAAAGATGCCCTTGTCTTCTCCATTTCATGTATTTGATGTAAAACACTGTTGGACATGAGTGGTTAAGTGTATGTACGTTTTTTAGCATTTCGTAACATGTATTATCAGGGGCGGATTAAGCCTTTTTCGCCCCTGGGTGATCAAAACCATCTTGCCCCTCTTGAAAAAAAAACTACCTAGTCTCTTATTATGGAAAACTATATATTTAAATAATGGATGTTAATTCTTTGCAGAAACCTGCATATATTGATATAAAACTATGAAATAGTTAATACAAGATGGCGGTAATTTTTTAAGTTAAAAAACTACAGCCACGCCTGGGATTCGAACCCAGATATACGGATTGCCGGTCCGACGTTTTACCAATTAGACTAACGTGACCTATGACATACAATAGGTTAATTTTCACTAAAGAGATATGAGTAGAAGTTTCTACCTTTAGACACATTTCAATTGTGACACCTATCAGATGTAATTGTCAAGTATTATCTAGGTTATTTGCATTGAATGCTAGATGAAATTATAAAGGTAGAAACTTCTACTCATATCTCTTTAGTGAAAATTAACCTATTGTATGTCATAGGTCACGTTAGTCTAATTGGTAAAACGTCGGACCGGCAATCCGTATATCTGGGTTCGAATCCCAGGCGTGGCTGTAGTTTTTTAACTTAAAAAATTACCGCCATCTTGTATTAACTATTTCATAGTTTTATATATATAAACTAAGATGAACATTTAAAAAAAATCCTAAGACTTTTCGTTGTTTTAATAATATAAATCTTTTTATAGTTCCATGTTCACACATGGAACTTAAAATGCCATAAGTAACGTTGATCAGTACCAGGTCACTTGTCTTCTTATCTGAAAGTGTGAAGACCTCTCTGCAGAGGCGTTGGTCGATGAAAGGCAGAGATAAATTCTCAGTACGTTTCCAAATATTGATGTAGTATGCTCAGGGATGTAAAAGCGTAATTTACCGCGTAAATTACCGAATTAATTACCGTAATTAATGGTAATTTACCGATTTTTAATTACCGTAATTTACGGCGTAAATTACCGATGGTAATTTACCGTCAATTTAAATTATCGTTGGTAATTTACCGACAATTTTAATTACCGTTGGTAATTTACCAGAATTTATAAATTAATTTCAAAGACCTTCCATGAGTAGACGCATGAATGCGCCCCACCCCTCCTAAGCAGTCGACAAGTGCACTGTTGTTTGCGTTTGTTTGGGAAGTACCTAACAATCCGCGTGGTGCATGGTCGGACTCGTGCGTGACAATGTTATTCAAGGTGTCATTTAGCCAATGGAAATGGGTCTATGGGTCTATTTTTACTATTCCAAATTATCCGACATTACTTAAGAAAATAGAGAACTAATATTTTGTATTTAATGAATAGAGAACTGGAAGGCCCCTTCGCCAATGGCGACCAATCCAACAAATCCGATAATGCAGTTCTGAAATCAGAAGCCATTTATTATCAGAATTCACTTTTTAATAAATATGCCAATGTTAGAAAAATGACAAATGACAAAAACCCTCTGTAAACCGGGGAGTTATTTTGTGAATGTGGACAGAATTAAATTGTTTATTTTCTACTATTATTATTCTGTTTGATTTTCCTGTTTTTGTAGTAGTAAATAGTATTTCTATGTAGTCTTTGCTTTGGTTTTAGTACTATCAAATCGGGCAAAAGATCAGAGATAGCTAGTTATCCACAAAATAATGATTTAAGGTTTTACCAAACATTTTTATTAACATTAGTTGTAATCATAACTTACAGTGATCTGTTTAATTTAACATTTTGAATTTTTAATTACACAGATAGAATTTTTTTAACTCAAATAAATGCGTGTTTGAATAGAGGCAAAAATATATTTCTTTTCTACAAAGATGGCTTATTAGAGTAAAATACCATTTGTTTGGAGTAAAGTAATATTGTTTTGACTCAAATAAAAATTCTTTGTAGCAAATAAATGTATTTTTGCCTCTCGTCAAACAAATATTCATTTGAGTTAAACAAAAATTTCTATCTGTGTACCCGGTAATTTAAATCAGCGTAATTTAAAATTTTGAATTTTTAATTACCCGGTAATTTAAACAGGCGTAATTCACCATGTTGAATTTTTAATTTCCCGGTAATTTAAACCAGCGTAATTTACCATTTTGAATATTTAATAACACGGTAATTTAAACCAGCGTAATTTACCATTTTGAATTTTTAATTACCCGGTAATTTATACCATCGTAATTTACCATCTTGAATTTTTAATTACCCGGTAATTTATGCCAACGTAATTTTTAATTACATTTTTATTTATTATTTGAAATTAATAATTTTAATTTCAACGGTAATTTACGAAAAAAATTAATTACCGTAATTTAACATCCCTGAGTATGCTACATCAATATTTGGAAACGTCGAGATCAGGTTTTCAGATTTTAAACTTTGTAGAAGTTCCCTCAAATTTACAATGCCATCGTGACCACTTCAAATCAAAAAATATTTGTACTGCACCCATTCCTGAGGACAATAATCGTCCAGATCATTTTTATACATGTCTTTACGTTTCTGTGCTTTTGTTATTATTTTGTCGTCAGATGCTAGTACAATCTTTTCTAAAAACTTAAACAGATAAAAAAATTTGTCATATGCTAGTTTTATTATCTGAGTAACAAGTGCGTCTATAATAGGGTATTTGACTATTTTTGGAAAACCATCTTAATGTGTTTATTCCTTCACTCTACATTGTAAATGCATTATTTTTTGTAATTATTTCCTCAATATTTCATAAAAATCAGTGTTAAAAATTGAATCACAAAAAGTCCCGCCAAAACGGATCTTTCTGTTGTGTGACGTCACCGGTTAGTGATGTCAAGAAGTCAAGATGATGTGATGTCAAGATGTCAAATCGGCCCATATGGTCTGTCAGCATCGGCATCGTCAATCGTCGCCGTTTGGTAATTGTGTTGTATGATGTGTTGTTTTCACAATTTCTACATAAAAATGGTTTATAAATGGTGTATAAATCCACAATGCAGAGATACGTCAAGAAAAACTCCGGATAAACTATTTGTAGCTGTTCCGCAAGATTTGAAACTGCGAAGAAAGTGGTTGGCTCGTAGAAATCCAAATGAAATAAATAGCCGCCAATACAAGTGTTTTCTGTTGTGAAGATTACTTCGACATAAGTAAAACTGACTAGAATAAGTTATCTATCGTATTTTCGAAAGGTATTATCTGATCTGACAGCTGAAGGTTAGGGCTATCCTAACCTACAAAGTTATGCTTACATGACGCTTTCGTGCTATTAAATTCAAACGGGAGAAGCATAAAAGCGCGTTCGGATAACCCGGTATTTTACGGTGAGAGTGACGCGCTGCATAATAGGCGGACTAACGTCATACGGCGTTTATCTGCATATAAGAGAGCGACAGCCGACCCAAGTTATCTGAGCATTGCTCTCCCCATACCATACCCTGACTAAGTGACTAACCGAACGCGCTCTAAGGCGGACTAACGAATGACATCACTGGAGACTGACCCAATTACAGAGCGTTTTCAATCACGGGATAGGACGTGAATAAAATTCAATTTTAATTTTTCATAGAAATAAAGCATTCTTTTTTTGAAAAGTAATAACAAATAGTTTTCTTAAACTGTAATCTATTAGGATGACTATAATACATGCCATATTTTTAATACAGTCAAATACCCTATTGAAGACACTAGGTGCAAAATAGCACAACTCTAATGCATTTATCATTGTACTTGTGCTGGTTTGCATAGTCTTCAATTGCAATAAACACATGGTTATTGCAAGTAAATACTTGCATACCCTCTCATCCATCAGATTGTCTCATTTACTCTAGTTTTGTCATATTGTAGGTTTCTGTCTTTGGCCCTTTTGTTATCGATTTGGTAATCATGACAATGAGTAATCTTTTTCCAATATTTTTAAGATTATTGTAATTATCTCATATAGGTACATAAATCCTAGTAACAATTCATATAATTCTACAACCAAAAGAACGTCTGTATTGGGGGGGTCGATGGCGTATAGGATAGAGCGGCTGCTATCTACGCTGGAGGCTCGAATCTCGGCTCGGGCTAAAATCGACTGTCCTGGTATTTTAGGCAGGGAACAAGTACCTTTGCATGCCGCCTTCCATCGGATGAGGAAGTAAAGCTGGTGGCCCCGTGTGCTGTCATGATGCAACGTGCACGTTAAAGAACTCTTACTGGCGGTTGGAATTCCTTCAGTTCGAGAAAATTCCTGGGTGTGTGTAGCCTGCCCTCAGCGTCGGTGATTGGCCTCAGTTGCGGAAATAGACCGACGTAAAGCATACAAGTCAAAAAAAAAGTCTGTATTCTTGTTATGTAGCGGCTTACTGTATTTATCAAAATGTATGAGAATGTGGTTCAGCTAGTAACACCAGTTTCTAAAGATTTTATCATTTTTATGATGCCACTTGTTTGAGCTTTGACATTAGGTGGTTTTGAGGATTCATTGTTACACTTTTCCAAAGCAGATTGTATTATATAGTTTTTTGTCTTTTCGTCCCTTTGACGTTTTACAACTGGCGATCGCTCAATTTCAACCTGTGATTAATCCGCCCCTATGTATTATTTATATATTTTGTCATCCCATATAATGACAACAGCACAACAAATCACAGAAAAAAATAAACGTTCTTCCCAAACTATTCTTTTTCAAAATCATCCCCTGTGCTTCTGACTCCTGTATATCAATTTTTCAGTGCGTAAACCGCTTTTATTTTAAGAAGTCAAATTTTCGGCAAGGTCTTGCGGATCTGAGGTCGACGTAGCCAGATTGTCTGTGTTTTACTTGAACGTGCAGTCTGTCAGAAATAAATTGGAAGAATTGGAAGTCGTAGCTGTAGATTACTCTGTAGATGTTTTCTGTTTTTCAGAGCACTGGTTGAATGAAAGTGAACTTAGGCATTTTAAGTTAAAAAATTACGCTTTAGTAGCACATTTCTGTAGGGAACAGAATATTCACGGGGGTGTATGCGTTTTTGTTAAGGAAAATATTAAGTGTGAACCTTTAAAACTATCAACAAATCTTAGTCAAGAATTTAATGTGGAGTTATGTGGTGTTGAATTTAAGGAAATAAAACTACTTATTTTGGTATGCTATAGGTCACCAATGGGCAGCTTCCCTGCTTTTTTGGATGCCATTGAACAAGTATTGAATGACATTGACAAATTAAATTATAAACTGATGATTTTGGGTGATTTTAATGTCAATTTTCTTTCGGTATCGAATGATCGCACGGCGATAATAGATTTGTTTGAATCGTTTAATCTCAAGCAGCAAGTTCACAGAGCTACCAGAGTCACAAATGTGTCAGCTACCTGCATTGACAATTTCTTTACAAATATCAATGACACTCCCTTTGACGTGAATGTGTTTGATCCTTTGATATCTGATCATCATGCAATTTGTATTTCGATGCGTTTAAATGTGCCATTGATTAATGTCATCAAGTCAAGAAGGTTCATGTCTGAGAATGGGCTAAGAAACTTTTATAGGGATTTATCTTTAGTGAATTGGGAATCCTGTGTAACGGCAATTTCTGCTCAAGAGTCATTTGAGTTTTTCTGGCAAGAGCTATGTTTAGCCTTTGATAACAACACTCATCATAAGAACTTCAAAATGAAAAATCAATTTTCTAAACCGGGATGGTATAGCAACGAGTTGAAAGAGATAAAAAATATTATGAATGTATTAGATATTATGAATAAAACTCTGAAAACTCGGGATTCGGAATATATGTTTAAAAAATATAAGTGTCACTACAAATATTCAATTAAACGCGCGAAACAGGAAAGAAACAACTCATATATAATGAATTCTAATAACAAAAACAAAGCAGTGTGGAATGTAATTAATGCGAATGTGAATATTAGACCAAGGTTACCATCTTTGCATAATATGTCACCTGATTTATTCAACACTTTTTTTATAGAAACACCACAAAATATTTTGGATTTAATTCCTCCACCATTGGTGCGCGCAGAGGAGTACTTGCGGGGTGTAATTGTCGACAATGCTGGGTCATTTTTCTTGGAAGCAACTAATGAAGTTGAGGTTTTTAATATTATTTATCGTATGAATAATAGTACCACGGAGGATATTTATGGTTTCACAGCAAGAGTGATAAAGTATGTTTCACCTTGTATCATAGAGCCAATAACTATATTATTAAATAAATGTCTTCAGGATGCTTGCTTTCCTGATGCATTGAAATTTGCTAAGGTTATCCCGTTACACAAGAAGGATTCCAATATGATAATAAATAACTACAGGCCAATATCTATATTGCCAGTACTATCGAAAATACTTGAAACTCTGCTGAAGACGAGATTGTTGACTTATTTCGAAAAACATTCCTATTTCTGTTCGGAGCAGTTTGGCTATCTGAAGAATCGTTCAACAATGAAGGCATTAATAAGTCTGGTTGAAACGATCCTCACAAATTTTAACAACTCTAACAAGTCATCGGCATTGCTTATGGATTTATCAAAAGCTTTTGATTGTGTTAGTCATGCCAATCTTTTGCAGAAGTTGGAACATTACGGGATAAGGGGTCACGCTTTAAAAATGTTTGAGTCTTATCTCAGTAATAGGAAACAAGTGGTCATTACTGAAAATAATAGATCTTCTGAACTGACCATAAAGCATGGAGTTCCACAAGGTTCAATTTTGGGGCCAATTTTGTTTTTAATTTATGTAAATGACTTGAGTAGCAGTCTGAGTGCGAGTACACCAATTCTTTTTGCGGATGATACCACAATAATAAACAGCGCTGAGACGGTGGATGAACTACTTCGTAGGGAAGATACCAGTCTTGCGGAATCTAAGCAGTGGTTCTGTGCAAACAAATTATGCTTAAACACATCGAAAACGCAAAAAATTACTTTCAGCACGAATGCAGCAAATTTTGAACACGTTAAACTGCTTGGAGTTCAAATCGATTCCGGTTTAAATTGGGGACCCCACGTTGACAATCTTTGCAAGAAGCTAAATGTTGTTGCATACCAACTCAGAAAATTAACACACATAACTAGCTTTGAAACTGCTGTAACGCTATACTATGCTAACTTCCACAGCATAATTAATTATAGCGCTATTTTGTGGGGAAGTTCAAGCCATGCATGTAGGGTGTTTTTAATACAAAAGAAGGTTGTGAGGATTTTGTCAGGAGTGAGTTGCAGAAGTCCGTGTAGAGATCTTTTTAGACATTTACAAATATTAACTGTGCCTTCACTTTACATCTTCAACTGCTTAGTATATATTAAAACAAACTTCCAGCTTTTTCATTCTCAAAGTAGTAAGCACGATTACAATACAAGAAAAAAAGATGATCTATCGATACCGTTCCATCGCTTGCAAATATGTAAACAGTCGGCTATTTATCAAGGCATAAAATTTTATAATATGTTAAGTGATGAGATGAAACATCTACCTGTGGGAAAATTTAAAACTCGATTGAAAAAAGTTTTAACTCAGAGTGCTTTCTATACCGTGGAGGAATTTGTCACTTCAAATGTGAATAGTATGTTCTAGCATTAGGTTAGGATTGTTGTGTTGCTTGTTTTTTTGTTGTTGTTGTGACTTTCTGTAATGCCTCCAGTGGAGTTGTATTGAGAAATAAAGATTATTGTATTGTAAACACCTTAGTCTTGAAAAAATATGCTCAAGTAACACTAATAATTTTATTTGAAAACAAAACATCTGAAACCTTAACTGATAATAGCCTATGTAGAAAATAAATTAACCATTTGCAATCCAATTTGGTCTTATCATACATGGTACTCTCCACCATCTAACTTCTCACTCGAAATGTAATTCATCATCCATTTTGCGGTATCATCCTCAATCCACAAGAGTCCAATTAAAGCTGCTTCAAACATACCTAACAATACACCAGCAACTACATCCAAAATGTGGTGTCTATTCAGCAAAACCCTGCTGATACAAATTGATGTGGCCCAAGCGACTATTGGTGGGTAAAAAATAAAATGGGCTGGATGCAACCGAGTGAAAAAACAAGCGACAAACACTGCCCTACTTGCATGCCCGGATGGAAAACTGAATACATCTGGCCCCATTTCTGCAATCGCGTCTTTTGCATTTGCAGCAGGACGCTTTCTACGTACGTATGCTTTTATTAATGCTACAAATATAATATCTAGGATCAGACCTATAAAATAACAAAAAAGTCATTAAAGTTTGTTTATATTATTATAAATTGGTTGTATTTACCTAAAACCATGTTCACTTGCATCTGGACAAGATCTTGGTTGTCAAATAACCAGGTAAAAGCAATCCAAAATGCCAACCATGGTATACCATGGCATGAATACTAAAATTTCAATAGATTGGAAAAAATAACAGAAACATTGATAAGACTAAAATTAGCAATGCTAATATTTTCTGGTATCTCAAATATTAATTGTCTTACCTCCAGCCATTGATAATGTACTTTCATTGATCGAAAAGTTAAAAATTTATTCATCCATAGCACAAATTGTTGCGTCAACTGTACATCGAAGTCTAAAATTTTCCTAAGGGCTGGCGGAACCACACGTTGCTTTGTCTGAAACAAGAAAAAGTAACAAATTCATTGTCTAATTACCTGCTAAAAATAAATTATTCTGTCAACAATAATGTTTAGTTTATTATGTATTTCTTGCCAAGACGTAGATATTTTTCCTTACCTCAGTCATGTTTTATCACAAATTTAGCTGTTCTACTAATCGAAAGCGGTAACTATTTTTATCTGACAATACTTGAATTTTTACTTGGTGACACATCCACGATTTCTGATAACTAAGGTTATGTTTGATTTTGAGCGATGTCTGGCGATACGTGCTGCCATCTATATAGACGATATATCCTCGCGACACCTAGCCGACAATAGCAATATTACATATTATCGGCAAAAGCGGTTTTTATTTTCAATCATATGATGAGTGATGAGTCATCACTGATGAGTGTGATGACAATTAGTTTAGGTCGCGTTATTATTTTAAAAATTTATCACTTTCAAATATAATGACCGCATTCGCGCCAGGCGATTTTTGTTGATTGTAGGTTCGATTAAAGCATCGCCATTTACGTCAATCTCGATAATTTCTATACATTCTTAAATTGCTTTTGTTGTAGGGGCATTTTTCAAATTTTAAAAATTCATAACCGCTAAATTCAAAACATTATATATATTTTAAGAATATATTTATAAATATTAGATTATGAATTATATATATATATGTATATTATAAACATTATATTAAAAAGTCACTCGGGTATCAATCAGTTTATTAACAGCATTTGATTTTGAGGAGAAAATAGAAGAATATTAATTTATTTAGATTAATAAAATTTATGTCTACAGGGTGAGTACAATACCAAATTATATTTATTTATACTGGACGTTGCATGTAGGTGTAGTAGAAAAGCTCTACAGGTTTGGAAATGGAATGCTCTTTATATTACATCATATTATAAATACCTACTAAAGAAATTGTTTTTCCTGTATGGTAAACAGTTTCTGACATAATCGATTGTTTGTCCAAAAAATTGTACTGTATGCCTATCTTAAAAATAACGTAGAACCTACATTTTTGCAGATATCTTACAACGGTGTCAGACAGTCACCAAAACCAGTAGGTTATAGATACTGACATGGACGAAAAGTGAATAAGCTATACAGGCCACAGGGTGATCCTACCACATTATTTTTTAACATTTTCAAATGGAGTTTTCATTAGTTTTTTAAATGGAACGCGCTATTTGTCTTGGTTTTTACTTTTCTTCCATTATGTCTACTATGTCCCCCGTGAGCACAAACACATCTCATGAACATTGCTGTGATGTTGAAGTCACAAATGTAAGTAGTAGATCCCTATAGATCCCTATAGTAGATCCCAAAACCATCTCTGGGATGTCATATAAACCTCTTATGTCGCTTACAGTCTACCAGAAACAGCTAATGGCATAGATGTTTCAGAGGGCATCTATGCGATTTTAAGTTCTCTCTTTTAATAACCTCCCATGCGGATGTTTCAGAGGACATCACCGAGACATAACTTTAGACGCTTATACGATGTCTGCTAGTAACCTCGCATGGATGTATGTAATAAATGACCATGTATTATGTAATATTTCATTTTATCAGTTATGCGAGTGGTAAAAGACAGCAAATACCTACATAGAAGTGCGTTAGAAGATATCGCAGTATTCCTGTAAAAAGTGTAACATTTTGTGTAAAAGTGACAAAACCCTCCTAACTCGAGTTAGGATCTAATTTGATCATATTATGTCAGGAGCATTACCGCCAATTTAACAAAAAATGTTAGTGACTTTTACAGACATAAATGACGTTATCTCCTATTGAACATATGTAGGTACATGTTAGGTTTTTTCTTACATACCATTCGGTTGGTTGCTGAATGAGATGTTAATACCTACTTACCTAAAGAGTAGTTAAAGATAGGTAATCACTAATCATAAAACACTACTAATACAAGAATAAAGCACAAATTGACAAACAAAAAATTTATTTTTATAAAGTTAGACCACACAAAAATATATGACATATATTACAAAAGTATAAAAAACTATCTATCGATACATAAATAGACGATTATGTAAATACACAAACACATTTTCATCCCTCTTCTCGATATGTTGGCGGTGATCATATACCGAATGATTTGATATTTGCATTTTAACGAAAATGTACTGTATGGATGTAATGTACAAACGTCAATATTGCTCTGTGTACCGGGTATTTGGTAATTTGATGTAAAGTGTTTAAGGGGTCATAGAAGAGGTAAAAGTGGTAAAACGCTCTTTTAAATAGGTTTAGATCCTATTTAACCAGATTTCTCCTTATTTTTGCAATTTTGCAATCGTATGCCAAACGAATCTGAGACCAGAAAACTTCAAATTGCTACTAAACTAAACCCTGTACTTTTAGGTTAACGATCGTGAAAAATTGTTGACTTCAGAAAGTGGTGAATAGACTTTTCTTTCATGTGAGTTATGCGCTCACACAAACCAAATTCATATGCAAAAAGAACAAGCTATGTGTAGGCTATCTTTTGAAATGGATTTTTTTTTGCAGAGCAAAACAAATCTATCGAAAACACCTCGCACTTTCCAATCACGTAATCAATATTACTCACATTATCATTCATATTATCCCAATTTTGAATTGTCTCCCCAGATCAATAATCATTTTGATTCAATTAACAATAACAGTAAGTAGATGTTATTGGTTATTTTTTACTTTATCATTCGTGGTATGACAAAGTATTGTGATCGTGCCGAGAAAAGGTTTTGAGATTTTAGCGTAAATATGTTCTTTTGGGTCCCCTGAACATTTTTGACAAAGGTACAAAAATGTTTGTGTGTGGGTATGTGTGTGTATGTCTGTGTGTGTGTGTATGTCTGTGTGTACCCGTTTTTTTTGCGGCGACGATTCCGGAGAAACTACTAAAGGTATCGGGAGGAAACTTCATATTTAGAAGTTTCATGACTAAACATAGCGCTGAAAAAAGTTTTGTTCAAAAGGGTCCAAAGGAACTGAAGGTTTACTCGTAGCATTTTTCAACGATGGATTACCTAATCAACACGCTAAAAGTAAATTTGTCGTCAAATACGCTGGAATGTAATATTACCATCGATGAATATACGCGTAGCAAAAGGACTGTTTTAAACGAAGACCAACTGAAGGCCAACTGATGAGACCGCATTTATATTCAGCGGAGATACATCTATAAAAAAAACAAGTTCCTCTCATTAACATCAACGGAAGTTTTTATGAGAAGAAGTGGAAGAACTTTGTTTGTTTGGTGTTATACCATGCTTTGAGCAAGACAATGAACATGCAAATAGCGGAGGTGCGCACATAAAAGTGCTAACGTATATTAAGTAGCAAGCCAGAGTCCCTACGGCTTCAATTTGCAAAACCACGTCATCGGATCTTGTCAAAATAGCCGTTACCAAAAATAACCTCATCGTGGACTTGAGTGGAACCTCCACACACTACATCAGTTCCACAGGCGTCCCAAACACCAGTACGACGAACGGCGTAGACCCGCGAGTGCACCATCGCCAATAATAAGGCCATCATCATCATCAGCCCGCAGTAACGGGGGGCATCGCTGAACGCACATAAACACACACACACACACACAAGCACGACCTAAGTAACGAGAGAGACTGAATACGTGAAGAGAAACCACAAAGTTGACTTACTTGACTATTTTTACTATTTAAATTCGCAGACAGTTGACATTATAAATAAAAGACGCCAGTAGTAAATCAGATCAGTTAAATCGAACATGGATGTTTGCAGTGCTAGCAGTGGTGCCAACAGTCATGGACGGAACTGATTCGGAACACCAAGATAAAGGTAAACCCGGACAAATAGAATACATAACTACACTAAATTATTGTTGGGTTACGCAACCCAAATGATTCACTTGAACTACCCATCTATGGTCGCCGCGGGAAAGTCTTTCTGTGTATGTTTTTTTGCGAAATGATTTAAGAGTGCAACTTAAAAATACATCGTAGCGGGCTATTTTAATAGCAAGGCTTGCGTGATCGCTTGTTGTCAATCTGAAATATTTCGTTTCGCCGTTCGTGCTCGAAATAATTATTTCGCAAAGAACGAATCCACCGGATTTTATTATAGCTTTAAACTGTCATCATCTTCCGTGTATAGACCCCGTGTTTTCTTCATGTTGGAACAAACCTAGTCTATTGTGTATCAAGCCGGGAAAGTGATGCTTTTCCGCGGCGAGTGAAGAGTCGCACTTCTAATCGCAAACGTCACAGGCCACAGCAAAGTGGAAGCTTACTTTTTGTTGGACAGACTGTACGGCCATCGTCTGGTAACAAAGTTGTAGTGAGAAACAATCACCATCCAACCTAATAGTAACTTTCCGAAGTCAAAGACTAACATTGACACCTACATCATTCAAACCATTAGTTGTACGTAAAAAAGGGTGGTCTATTTTCACTAGTAAATTTTACAATCTATAATTTTCATAACATTTTTAAAGAAAAATTGTAATTTTCAGGAACAAGTAATCACATTAAATTTTGTCCCCGCTAATCATGTTATATTGCAACAACATTCTGTAACATTGTACGAAAGTAACTTTTGTAACATATTTTTGTTACGTTATTACAACATTGTTAAAACATTCGTACACAATGTTTTATTCACAAGATTTTATCTACATAAGTGCATCACTTAGATAGTACGCCTAGCGACTGTTAGATGGCGCTGGTAAGTGCTCATCTCAATTCACCTCACATTTCGGTATAAATATTTGAACTGAAATCAGTGTTGTCATATGAGCGGAAAAATCTTTGTCGGCGTTCGTCCTGACATAGACCTGTTGTTCTGATATCCCATATTTCAACAAATGTTACGAATCTGTCATTTACATGTTGTTGAAATATTACAAAAAATGTTGCCAACTTGTAATTTACGCCGTTGTAAAAATATTACAAAAAATGTTACAAACTTGTAACATATTGGCATGTTATATATCCGCTATAAGACATAAGAAGTTGTGTAAATATAATAGTTATATTACTTATTATATAACATTACATGTAACAAAGTTACCAAAAATGTTGTATAAATGTTACAGTTATATTTCGTTGTTTAGTGGGCCTGTTTTGCCATTGAACATTTTTTGGAGTGATATTAGTAGTCCAGGATATCGGTAGGCAATTTTAAACACCGTTTAGATTCGCCATGGCGAATTTAGTGGCCTACAGCACTTGCCGCCAGATTTTTTTGAAATGTTTGCATAGTGTGCGGTTTTTCGCGTCTATGAAGACACAAATTGTGCAGAGTTTCGTGCTTAGCCGCAAAGGCAGTTTACGCACTATAACCACCAGGCGGCGTTTGGCCAAACAGTTATTTTTCCCCTTGTACTTTATGGGTACACCCTGATTATTCGATAGAAAACATAATACCAATTACAATTACACAAAATATTTGATATTTTCAGCGGGGTTCACTACGCTGACTTTGATCATTAACCCAATATTTTGTTTGTATGTTCCTGCTTTAAGCGACATTTACGATTTTGAGCAAAATATTGGACAAACGTTGACATCTGAATTTAACAGTTCTCTGTATTGCGCGTGGACATGCTTTAAATAGCAATTTAAGCAACTATAATCACGATCTAAACAACAAATTAAATAATAATCAACAATAACCAACAATTAATAACGAACAATATAG
Source organism: Aphodius sticticus (assembly GCA_963966075.1). Taxonomy (NCBI): domain Eukaryota; kingdom Metazoa; phylum Arthropoda; class Insecta; order Coleoptera; family Scarabaeidae; genus Aphodius; species Aphodius sticticus. The sequence continues at coordinate 40,150,764 of OZ014506.1, read as the reverse complement.
TATATTATAATACATGTTTTATAAGACAAAAATTGGCGCACGAGTAGTTTTGCCTACATCGAACGAGTGCGCCAATACGTCTTATAAAACGAGTGTTATATACTATTTTTTCTACTTTGCAACATTAATTTTACATAAATTTCGAAAATTGTGGTTGTCATCTTACAATCTAGAGTAGTTTTAAATTCAACAGTTGGTAGTTGTAGTAAAATTTACAAATACGATTGAGGCGAGCCAATAGCCATTGAGATGTCAGCCTTATTTGACACTTGACGTTAATATCATCAATCTTGGAAAACTAAAAGTTACTAAAAGTTTGTGATCTTGTGTTTTCATAACGACACCGAAAGCGGTTTCGTTGTGAGTTTATAACGAACGCAAAGTAGAAAAATGTTGTAACAAAGTCCATATACAATATACACCCTACCACAGTAAATGTGGGGGTATAATACACGTCTATTTAAATCTGACTATAATATTATATTATTTTGAGCAAGTGCTGGAAGCGAATAACCACAAAGGCGATATATGTAGCACAAGCCACAGGCGAGTGCTGTAAATAGTTTAAGTGAGTAATGAGTAATCACTAATCACCATTACTTGCGATTGGAGTGCATATTATACTTTTTTCTACACGTGTAAAGGAATTTATAAATATCTACGATCTGTCATCTCACACATAACCTAGAATTTTACGCGCCACGCTGTAAACTGTAATATTCTACAATATAAAGTATGTATAAATATTTAAGGCTGTGATTGATTCTCAAAACCAGTGGAGTATGAAAAGTGATAAGTAATGTAATATTTTCATCATATGTACAGGTAATGGCTATTATTTATTGCTGGTCATAGTGGTGTATGTATAGTACTTATAGTAGTAGTTTCTATGGTTACTAACAAACAGATTATATATTATTCTGTATTATATTTGTATTATACACTTTCAGGGGAATTGTCCGGTGTTAGTCAAGTGCAATGTTTACATACAAACTGGAATTATTAATTAACTTTACTTAAGAACAGAAAAGATACACGATTTAGGGGTTTATACATTTCTAATGATTTTATAGGTCGATAGAAATATTAATATTAATTTAATTAATATTATTTTAAAATACAATAATAAAGATTCTGTATCACTTTGTAACTCAATCCGGGGTTATACTGTGTAGGTACATAGTTTGTTTAACCAACCAATAAAAATTATTATTAGGAAAATTATTATATCCTACTTTTGTCTGTCACTATAATCTGCGTCATTGCAAATCTTCTTTTCAAAATTGCGCAAAATAAACAATTATAGAGTTGTTATTATGACTTACTTTATGCCGAGATTGCCGAGTACCTATATTTAAAGCAAACCATTTACCTCGACCTTAAAACATGGGATTCTTAACATTTTATTGATGAATTTACGGCCAGAGCGCGGAGTAAGATGGCTGAGAATGCTGCCTTACTTTCAATTGATTTTTTACGTTCAGTACCGCTGTTTAAAAATACTTTGCCGATTTGAACTAAACAACACATGGTTTCCGTAATGTTTTATAGCGGCAATTTCCTCCACTAATCGTCAGTCTCCAGTGCTATTAACAAATGTATAGATATATCATGTAATAGAAAACTATTTTCCTTTAATCGCAATATTTCGAAATATTTTATTCCTTCAGGCGTAAAACTACAAATGATACCAAAAAACAATTCCGCATTCAGTAGCACGAAAAAGATTATTACTTACGATTAAGTTTCTTAAAGCAACTACGACGACAAACATCTCCACATAAATCACGATAATAAATTAACCAAAATTGCACATTGAATCAGATAAATGCCAAAAATCTTTACACACATAGTGCCACAGGTGCCACACGTTAGGGATGTTCGATACGATACGATATTTTTAAGTACCGGTACTTTACATTCCGATACCCGATATTTTGTACCGGTACTATAGCATCCAATACGGTACGATACGATACGTTTTTGGACGATATTGTATCGCGATATTTGTTGTTGCCAACAACTAGCGTACTCTAGCGGCAAACCAATATAAGTTTATTTTACAAGTGACACTGATTACAACGAAGGAATTTGCATTTGTGTTCTTTTACAGTGTCAGTAAAGGTTCAGGGAAATTCCGACTAAAATTTAACCTAACTTTGGTGTGCAAATATTTGAGTGTGAAAGTCATTAAATCCATTAGCCATAGTGGTTTTTACAAACAAAATACATACAAACATGTTGGTCGAGTAGCGTATGGAAAGTGTTTATTAAAACAAGTTGGGTGGAAAATGCGAACTTTGTAACACTGACGTTAAAATTGCGGAATTTACGACAAACTTGAAAAAAATAACACCTTCAACGGTGGCATCCAACATACGGATTAGAAACAAAGAAAACATTGATGGTTCTGTGGTTCTGTGATAATATAGCAGTGTTTGATACTTTTCTTCGGAAAAATACATTCATAATCCATTTATATATATATATATATATATATATATATATATATATATATATATATATATATATATATATATATATATATATATATATATATTTAAGGTTGGATCTCTAATGGGAATTCGACGGGAGACTTAATAATGCTACAACTCTTCAATCATTAAGCCAAGCTTTCGGCGTATTTATTTACCGCCTTCTTCAGGGCACTATTAAAATTACAACAATTAATTACTAAACAACTACAATATTCTAACAATTTCACTTACATGGTATGTGAGGTTAAATAATAAAATGGACATCTTCACAACTAATATTCCCTACTCTGCATTTTTCGGCTCAATTGTCACAGCTTAATTGACATAGCCCTCCTTTTCAATCTTAATATAAAACACTGTTGCTGAAGGCGATGGACTTAAAACTGCAGGTGAACGAAATAACTATACTACCATCTTGTGGCATGTGTACTGATTTTTTTGTTTAAAATATGTGTTGCCAACATCCTGACCCCTCTATCCCCATCCACCCAGAACCAGACTTGAATTTTAAAATGTGATTGCATCTTCAAACAAACTATTATCATTTTGACCATTTTCCGATTTATATTCTAAAAGGTAGGTGTAAATATTACTCAAATTTTGTATATCTGATCTTCTATTAATTGAGTCGTTAGTTTTATGTATGTGATACATCTCTAAAAAAGATCTTTTGAGGTAGTTAGTTTCCATGCTTAATATTTTGACTTCATTATAGTTTATTTTATGATCTTGTTCATTTATGTGTATTGCCAAAGAACATCTCTGCAAATTGTTTTTACTATCGCTCTTATGTCCAGCTATCCTACTTTTAACAAGTTGAGATGTTTGTCCCACATAATACATTTGACAATCCGAACATTGTAGCCGATAAACGACATTTGATTGTAGCAAAGGAGGTGTTTTATCTTTTAATTTACTAAAAATTGTGTTGATTGTTTTTATACTTTTTTTAGCTATCATTATGTTTTCTTGCTTGAAGATTCTTATAATTTTATTTGTTAAGTCAGTTACATCTACCATTGAACCATACTTCCTGCTTTCTGAAATGTTCACAATCTGAGCCCTGTTTAAGTCATTATCTACTATTACTCTGTTATTTTCACGATTTGAAGTTCTATACAATAAATTAGTTACTAGTGCTCTTGGGTAAGAGTTCTCTAACAAAACTGCTTCCAACCTTCTTAAATTTTTTAATAAATATTGTTCATGACTGATAAGTGTTATGCGTTTTTTCATCTGCTTGACAAAGTTTACCTTCACTCCCACTCCGTGTTGCGAAAGGTAATTAATATATCTGTTCGATGACGTGGCTTTCTGATACCAGTCTAATTTTAAATTACCTTCAGCATCTCTGATCACCTTTGTATCAAGAAATGGTACTCCGTTGTTGTTGTCCTCTCTTTCGATCGTAAACTTTAAGTTTTTGTCAAATCTGTTAAATGTTTCCAGCATTTCATCAATACCACTTTCAGGCACAGCCGTAATCAGGTCATCAACAAATTTTTTCACAAAGGGGACCTCAAAGGAGAGTTCTGGCAAACATTCGTCAAGCAACGCATCCATAATGTATTGTGATAATATTGGACTCAGTTTTGACCCCATGGCACAGCCAAAAATCTGTAGATAATAACTATCTCTATAAGAAAAGTAATTGTTATCCAGCACAAAGGTTATCAAATCCAGAAAATGTGCCTCAGTCATGTTATTTGCGTATTCCCTGATGTTGTTCCAATTTTCATGAATAATTTTAATTGTTAGATCTTTTGAAATATTACCAAATAAATTTACCACGTCAAAAGACACTACTCTATAATTCAATGGTATCTTTTTATTTTTCATGAATTCTGCAAACCTAAATGTGTCACCTGTGTAATATTGATTATCAGTATTATATGCGTTGTCTAAAATTTGTGCAATGAACTGAGCAATGAACATTGTGGGGCTTTGCATTCCTGATACTATGGGTCTAAGAGGCACATTTTCTTTATGGATTTTTGGGTTTCCATAAATCCTAGGACACACTGCATTATAAATTTTAAATTTTTTCCCTTGCTCTGGAGTTAACACTTTCCTCTCTACTAAATCTGAAATTAATTTATTTGCTTTTGTCTGTATGGTATGGGTTGGATCTGACCTAATCATTCTAAAAACTTTAATATCTGTTAATAAATTTAGCATTTTGTTATTATAATCTTCACTGTACATTACTACTGTTGTTCCTCCCTTGTCACTTCTCAGTGCCATTTCTGGATTTGATAACCTTTATGCTGGATAACAATTACTTTTCTTATAGAGATAGTTATTATCTACAGATTTTTGGCTGTGCCATGGGGTCAAAACTGAGTCCAATATTATCACAATACATTATGGATGCGTTGCTTGACGAATGTTTGCCAGAACTCTCCTTTGAGGTCCCCTTTGTGAAAAAATTTGTTGATGACCTGATTACGGCTGTGCCTGAAAGTGGTATTGATGAAATGCTGGAAACATTTAACAGATTTGACAAAAACTTAAAGTTTACGATCGAAAGAGAGGACAACAACAACGGAGTACCATTTCTTGATACAAAGGTGATCAGAGATGCTGAAGGTAATTTAAAATTAGACTGGTATCAGAAAGCCACGTCATCGAACAGATATATTAATTACCTTTCGCAACACGGAGTGGGAGTGAAGGTAAACTTTGTCAAGCAGATGAAAAAACGCATAACACTTATCAGTCATGAACAATATTTATTAAAAAATTTAAGAAGGTTGGAAGCAGTTTTGTTAGAGAACTCTTACCCAAGAGCACTAGTAACTAATTTATTGTATAGAACTTCAAATCGTGAAAATAACAGAGTAATAGTAGATAATGACTTAAACAGGGCTCAGAATGTGAACATTTCAGAAAGCAGGAAGTATGGTTCAATGGTAGATGTAACTGACTTAACAAATAAAATTATAAGAATCTTCAAGCAAGAAAACATAATGATAGCTAAAAAAAGTATAAAAACAATCAACACAATTTTTAGTAAATTAAAAGATAAAACACCTCCTTTGCTACAATCAAATGTCGTTTATCGGCTACAATGTTCGGATTGTCAAATGTATTATGTGGGACAAACATCTCAACTTGTTAAAAGTAGGATAGCTGGACATAAGAGCGATAGTAAAAACAATTTGCAGAGATGTTCTTTGGCAATACACATAAATGAACAAGATCATAAAATAAACTATAATGAAGTCAAAATATTAAGCATGGAAACTAACTACCTCAAAAGATCTTTTTTAGAGATGTATCACATACATAAAACTAACGACTCAATTAATAGAAGATCAGATATACAAAATTTGAGTAATATTTACACCTACCTTTTAGAATATAAATCGGAAAATGGTCAAAATGATAATAGTTTGTTTGAAGATGCAATCACATTTTAAAATTCAAGTCTGGTTCTGGGTGGATGGGGATAGAGGGGTCAGGATGTTGGCAACACATATTTTAAACAAAAAAATCAGTACACATGCCACAAGATGGTAGTATAGTTATTTCGTTCACCTGCAGTTTTAAGTCCATCGCCTTCAGCAACAGTGTTTTATATTAAGATTGAAAAGGAGGGCTATGTCAATTAAGCTGTGACAATTGAGCCGAAAAATGCAGAGTAGGGAATATTAGTTGTGAAGATGTCCATTTTATTATTTAACCTCACATACCATGTAAGTGAAATTGTTAGAATATTGTAGTTGTTTAGTAATTAATTGTTGTAATTTTAATAGTGCCCTGAAGAAGGCGGTAAATAAATACGCCGAAAGCTTGGCTTAATGATTGAAGAGTTGTAGCATTATTAAGTCTCCCGTCGAATTCCCATTAGAGATCCAACCTTAATTATTAACGAACGACAGTGACTCCTTGCATATATATATATATATATATATATATATATATATATTTTGGACAAAATCATAATTAAAAAGCCCATTAATTTCTGGAAAACACTGGTGGTACCATGGTGAATCAAGTAGTTCGTATACAATGGGTGGTACGATACATATTCCTATACTTTTAAGGCGAGAGTTGGCCAGTGTTATTTTGGCAATTGTATTTTGTTACGTTTTATGTAGGAGGCAAAAGAGCAAGGACCAATTCAATAGTGTATAATACATATGATAGCAAAAGATAATCTAACTTAAGCACCACAGATAAAGAAAGTTTCAAATATTTAATAAAAACCGCACACAGATAGAAATTTGTTTAACTCAAATGAATATTTGTTTGACGAGAGGCAAAAATATATTTATTTGCTACAAAGAATTTGTATTTGAGTCAAAACAATATTACTTTACTCCAAACAAATGGTATTTGACTCTAATAAACATTCTCTGTAGCAAATAAATATATTTTTGCATCTATTTGCATTTAAGCATTTATTTGAGTTAAAAAAAATTTTATCTGTGCATGTCTACTATACTACATTCAGTTGGGACTTTATGCTATTTTAAAATAAAAATACATATTTATTCTACTGTACATTATTTTATTTCAATGTGTGTAGGTATCTGCCGCTACGCAAAATATTTTTTTTATTCGGAATTACGTCTTGAAAAAATGTACCGGTACTTTGTGCTCCGGTATGGTACAGAACCGGTACATGTGATACGATACAATACGATACGCGATACCGGTACAGAAAAAGGTGTATCGGAACATCCCTACCACACGTGTTGGTCAGTTCACATCAGAAAAGGAACTCGACCGAGGGGGAAATCCACGTATCGGACATGGCACACTACCAAAGCGGAAAAAATCGTACAATGCCTGTTCTGGTGCAGTGGTCTAAAATAGCAAATATAAAAGCAAAACTAGAATGTCAAAAATGATAAGGAACCTCCCTCCATACCGCCGTTCATCATGTTCTTGTCAATATCAATGTGTCAATAATAGTTACTAAGCCCCTCCACATCAGTCCGGAAATTGACAGTGTCTATTGCAATAGCCACGCTCCTGATCAAAGATATTGACGTTATCAAAATCAAAGGTATGATGATAGTCGATTGCGTGATATGCCAGGGCACACCCCGTTCTACCTGGACGACAATCACTTTTATGTTTTGAGACTCTATTCTTCAACTACTGCGAGCTGACACCAATGAACCTTCCATCACAATCCCCACACTGAATGGAATACACGTTGGATTTAGATTCAGCAGGGTCTTGATCCTTTACATTTGAGAAATTATTACCTAATTTATGATTACAGTGCTGAATTATTTTAACATCTGAATTTACGTTTGATTTGAAGATTGAAATTAATTTATCAGTTAAAAAGGAATGTGACTATTTTTTAACTATTTTTTTTTATTAAAAATAAGAGGCACATCTAAATGACAAAGTTGTACCCAATTTCCAACGGCTTTTGTATGAACAACTCGACACGGAAGAGCGGCAGAAAAACTCTTTTCCACACCATCACACAGGTAGAGGTTCCGGCGCTTTTTTTACGTGGTTATTTTTATTAAAATTAAATATGTAGTTGTTTATGAAGACCATATTGTGATCTCAATTTTTTTTTTGGCCTTTCACCGTCAGTATTTTGTCGAGATTGCGTTTCTGTCAAATCTGGGCATTTAAGGTGTGTTTTATTGCCACTGGTAATCAGTTCATTTCATTTTGAAACGTATTCACTTGTCTCAAAAAGCGTTTTATTGCGCATTCAAAATGAAAGTGAATAGATTTCAACTGATCATATTCAGTTCCCCCTTCACCCCTGAAGGACAAGCCGGAAAAGATGATCAGTTGCATTCAAAATGAATTGAAATTAAATCAGCCAATAGGAAGAAGGTATCAGTCTGCAGTCACATGCATGTCACGATTGTGTTGAAAAACCGTTCACAGTACATACGAATTGTCGGACGTTTTAGTAATAAATTTAGTGAAATTTAGTAAATTTGTGGTAGTTGTGGCAGTTGGTAGGGTCGTACATAGTTGTATATTGGTAACCGTAGTCCACCTAACGGCATGCTAACCAATAAAACATAACTAATGGGTATGTTCTGCCACTTTAAGCGTTTGAGCTCAGCGGACGGCCGCAACAACATGAACACGATTGCTTATTGAAACCGCTAGAACTCAGCTTCAAGCGGAAATACACGTGATTGGATCAGACCGTTCAGCCACCGCGGGTGCTTAGTCTCGGCGTCGACAGCGCAAGCAGCTTTGGAACGCACCCATTGATTCAAACTGATTCTGGTATTCTGTGGGTATTTAATGGCTCCTGGTTCTAACCTCGTTTTGGACCGCAGCATTGCACGTGCTTAGAATTTTTTTTAGAATTTGTTGAATTGTGTCTTTCGGCATTCTCAAATAATTAAAACGATGTTCGGGGTCATTCAACCGCAGTTCTTGGATTAGGTTATGGAATGCTTCCTGCGTTCTCCTTTTTTTTTAAATATCATAACCCAATACCATCGAGTTTGTAACATTTATTTTCTATTAGCTCTTGCTCGGACTCGAAGCAAAAGCGCCAAGAAAATAATATTATTCATCTGCCTTCGATAATTATCCATAATTGGATTTACGAATGCTCAATAAACGTAAACGTCAAAACAATTATTGAGTGAGGTTAGGTGATCACGTATCACGTGACTCCGACATCGGAAAAAGTTAAAATAAATTTAACTCTGTCCGACGTCGGATGAAGTTGAGTTCTTGTCGTACCGATACGCAGATTTACGCGCGCAAATCATTTCAAAGGATCCAGCCAATAGGAACGCTTTCGTATCGTCGGATATCGGACGTCGGATGGCTTGTGCATTCGCCTTTATGCAAAATGTCCGATACAAACATAACCTATCGGCCTAACTACACGTAATGCCTGGTTTACACGAGGACAGTCAACTAAATTTTAACTAAATATTAAGTCACTTGAACGCGTGTGAACGGTGCGTTAAGTAGTAAGTGACAAGTTGCCGAACAAGTAGAAATTTAGTAAGCGAAATAGAAAATATTCTATTTTTCGTGCAAGTAACTGCGCTGCGCGCGCAGCGCTTCCCCCACCTAGGCCGTGCACTTGTCACTTGACCCGTGTAAACGCGCACAGTTTAGTCAAAGTTATTAGTATCTGCCTTTTGTATCATGGGTTAAAGTTTTTTCTTGTCCGCTTACTTGAGCGCCAATGCGTGTGAACGGCCCTTACCACAAATACAGTAACTAAAAATTTAGTTGTCACTTGCCGATGCGTGTGAACGACACTTACCACAAAAGCAGTAACTAAAAATTTAGTTACCACTTACCTACTGTCCTCGTGTAAACCAGCCATAACACGAATGCGTATGCGCGCGCGCCATAGGTACACTCAAATGCGTTTTATTACTCGTGTTCAATTCACTTCAAAAGAGAATCATTTCGAATAGATACGAACTGACACGGCTGGCAATAAAACACACCTTTACTCTCGGTCTCGTTGTCGGTGCAATCCTTTTCTACCTCCATGGAGGAATCGTCTATAAGGTCGTCATCGATCTGGTTGCTCGGAGCGTTTGTGCATGAATAGACACTACAATTCTCACAAATCAGCAACATTTTAGTCTAACTTTTCCACAGCCGCAGGCTACGTTTAGCATTTACAAGCAATTGTTTTTAGTAGTGACTCTGGAGCGGGTGATGCTTCAGTGTTGATAGGTTCGAGGCACCGTGGTGTTTTTTTCCACGCCCATTTTCGTGGTTCCTGTTCTACTCCGAGCCACTTTTGTACTTCGTCGTACAATAAACTTGTTCATACAATAGCTGTTGGAAATTGAGTCCTCTACAACTTTGTCATTTAGATGTGCCTCTTATTTTTTATAAAAGCGACCTCAAAGTTGAGAAACCGCGTCACTCCTAATTTTTCACATTTTTTCCATATTATTAGCAATAACGAATTTGTTTCAACAATATTGACTATAAAATTTGTAGAGAATTAAATTCTCCTTTTTATCAATCACCTTTTTAATCGGGAAATTCAAAATACGTGTGCAAATCGACAAAAACACTAAATCCAAGTGGCGTACAGGTCCCGTAATTGATTTATGGGCAAGAATGTGATTCCTTCATCTACTTTTCGTGGGGCACCTAGCTGCATCAAAAAAATGACCTGTAATTTTTTTTCTTTCTTATACCGAATTTGATCTAGTCATTGGAGTATCAAACAAACAAGCTAATTGTATATATCAAGCATAGATTTTTATAGCCTAAAACAGATGATTAATTAGTTTTAGATAATTTTTTTTTCATAATGATTTTCTTAATAAATTTATCTGCAAACTTATTACAGTTTTTGTTAATTTTTTCAGAAATGATCATATTTTGGTCAAAATGCATAATATAGATCACTTCCTCAATATACAATGTGGGCCAAAAATACTGGACAAAATTTCAATCACTTACGTGGTGAAGATTGAAAACATACCACATTCGCAATAATTGAACGTTTCAATCCAATGTTGTGTCGCTTTATGTATGGCTATGCAACATTTCTGATAATATCGGGTCAATTCAATGTGAAATGCAAGGTGTAATAAAATTAGTAGGTAATGACATTAGTTTTCTTTTGGTCAAAAGAAACAGTAGAGATTTTATAGCATAGTATACAGGGTAAAATTTAACATAGTTTTTTTGCTGTTTTTACTCGAAAATATAGTAGAATTAGACGTTTGCAACGATAACATGGTTTACGTTGCACGAAAAATCCAATTGCGAACTTGAGTTATGTTAAAGATGGTGAAGGAATTATGTCCAACGTTTAGTTTTCTTATGGGCGCCATGTTTGATATTTAAAGTTTTGAAGGATTTTTCTTACCTGTTTTACCTGCAAATTGTTATGTTTTTGTTTTTGCAGTGTTTTCAAATCAAACATGCCGCCCATAGGAAGACCAATGGTTTTATCCACGATCTTTAAAGATAACTTAGGTGCACAATTAGATTTCTCGTGCCGTTGTAATGTTTTTGTTACAAACGTCCAATCCCGCTGGTTTTTAGTAAAAACAATAAAAAACATTGTTTAAAAATTTCACCCTGTACAAGAAAAAAATCATCCTGTAAAATCTCTACTGTCCTTTTTGACCAAAGCATGACAAATGTCATTATCTATTGACATTAATACACCTTTTATTTCACATTAAATCTATGCATTAAATTGACCTGATATTATCAGAAATGTTGCATAGCCAAACATAAAGCAACATAACCTTGGATTGAAATGTTCTGTTATTGCGAATATGGTATGGTTTTTAATCTTCACCCTACAAGCAATTCGTTTTTTAAAGAAATATTTGAATTTGAAATCTTGTTGGAAATACGAGTAATGAAAAATTTGTACAGTTTCTTTTTCCCACAGTGTATATATAGTAGTAATCTAAGCCTACATTAAAACCATCAATTACTCTTACCAATCATCCAAAGAAAACGAAAAGAAAACGCTACACTTCTTTTCTAAATAGACAACCAATCCCACAACAACAACAAAGCGTCCTATTTTTAAGCTGAACACACACTGAATTCGATGCATCGGCATTCAGACGTTCAGACGTTCAATGTTGGCATCGGTCAGGTGCATTTGTTGACATTCAAGCTGGGTATTCAGAGCAAGAGTGACATTTTCGACGATCGATGTTCGCCTATTTTGGTCCTCGTTTAGCCACCTGGAGACGATCGGACGCTCGTCTATCTATTGTTAAAACTTTCAGAGCAGCATCGGACTAACATTCTGGCCAAAAGTCGGAATGCGTGTAACGTTAGCTTCTACTAGTGTCTCCACAAAATTCGTGCGAGACACTGGGTTCGTTGAGCGTTTTGGCATACTTGGACGCCAGCCTAAAAATATTAGTTTTGTCTGCTTCTTAACCTTATTGAACAGTTAAAATTAGTGAACGTTAGAAGACGGACCGAGACCGTTGAGTGCTAAGGACGCAGTGACTTACTTTTGTGTTTATTGTTGCCCATTGTGTTGTTTATAGACTTCATGAGACATAAGTATCGTAGTTTAAAAGCCATGGTATGTATTTTTATTTTGCAAGTGTCTTTCTATTATGAGTACTTATTTCGGTAATATTGTGAAGAACGTACAATGAAGAGTGTTTTAAATAATATATCCCTATGAAAAATTTAGGGGCTAAAAGAAGGACAAATAGAGTTTTGTTTTAGTGATTTCGGAAAGTCTCTATCGAAAAGTTTCAGTTTTGCCATAAAAAAAGGTTGACAGTATTTTTTATCTAACCGTTTGAAAGATATAAGCTTCTGAATGTTGTGGTGATAACTAATCACCATCCAACCTAATAGTAACTTTCCGAAGTCAAAATCTAACATGACTTGACACCTATATCTTTGAACCCATTAGTTGTATGTAAAAATGATGATATCTTTTCGATAGCTTTTAGGACCTATAGTTTTAATAAGAAACTTTTAAAGAATACTGTCATTTTCAGGAGTAACCTAAGTAATCACATTGAATTTTGTGCTGTTTTACCACCTAACATTTTTTGGTGTGATATATGTAGCCACTAGCCAGACAGCACTTGCCGCTACTAAACTTGATCTGTCTAAACGGTGCTTTAGGTGGAAAATATCCAGATAAGTCAAAAATTGGAAATTTAGTTATATTATATTGTCATACAGTAATCAATAATGATGGTGTTCATTTCGGAACTCATAAGAGCATTCTCGCTCTTGATCATTTTTGTACTATATTATTGGAAAATATTTAATCATAAAAAATTTTTGTTTGATGATTAAATACTTACAAAAATATAATTTTAGTAGAAAAGTAAAAAGAAATATTAAAATCTTTTCTTCAATTTAATTCAATTGAAATTTTAAATGGCATCCTATATTATTTGTGTGATATTTTCAGTCAGGGTAATATTCTGAACACAAATACATATTGATCGTCAATTTTTATCACCAAAGCATCAAAAAATATATTCTTTTTGTTTATTTATCTAGGTATAGCTATGAATTGGTGGAAATACTAGAAAATTGTCAGATAAACACTAGCTTAATCGATTTTGGCCGATAGGGCGCCCTCTAGCGTGATTTAATTGCTTTTTGGCCAATGAATCCCATCCCGTGTACTTCGTGGTTACACCCTGATTATTTGATAGAAAACATATTTCCGATTACAGTAACACCAAATATTTTCCTGATTATTTTGTAAATATAGTAGCGTGAAAGTGTCGTCTAAAGCAAGAAAAGAAAAAATATTTGGTTAATGATCGATAAAAGTGAGCGTAGTGATATGGATGAATGGCAACATCCGAATTTGACAGTTCTCGGTATAGAGCATAGAATACGTATTGTGCTTATTGCCAGGTATTTTCGATTATGTTCGTTATTAATTGTTGGTTATTGTTGATTCTTATTTAATTTGTTGTTGCCATCACGATTATTGTAGGTTAAATTGCAATTTTAAAAATGCCTTTCCTCAATACAATAGTAGAGAGAACCAGAGAACTGTCAAATTCGGATGTTAGAGAAACATCAATAGCGCACTACGCTCAGTTTGATCGTTAACACAATAATTTAGTTTCTATCTTCCTCCTTTAAACATCATGTCCACACTACTATTTTCAGCAAAATATCAACTACATATTTGGTGTCATTGTAATCGGACAAATATTTCCTGTCGAATAATCAGGATGATCCCATGAAGTAGGCAGGATAAAAATGACTTCTTGGCCAATAACCAATTAAATCACGCTAGAGGGCGGCAGTAATACAATATCGGCCAAAATCGATTTAGCTGGTATTTATCTAGCAATTTTCGACTATTTTCACCAATTAATTCATAGCCACCTAGATTAATAACAAAAGTTATTTTTTTGTTACATACAAATTGACGATCGATATGTTTTTGTGTTCAGAATATTATCCTGATTGAAAATATCACACAAATAACATAGAGTGCCATTTAAAATTTAAATGATGTCGTCATTTCCGAAAATCCGGAAGTCATAACCTAACCTCAAGAGTATCAAAAGTATCAAAACATTTCAAAATTTAAGAAGAGGACGTGTCGGCATAAATAATTGCATCTAACTCGTTGTGGCGACAAAAGTGATAGTATGTTAATTATATTATCAGTAATGGTATTTTGTACTACACCTAAAATAGCTTACCATAAGTTTCTAAACCCGACGAATCGGTTGAATAGATAAAAATAATGCTGTATGCTAGAATTTAGCTTATTTTTTTTAAGTTGATACTGTTTTTCATTTTAAACTACATTTGAATGCTCATTTCAAAAAGGTTAGCAATACCTATAGTGTAAATATAGCTGTACACAATAGTCCACTGATTATCACTTATTTGGTCTAAGTCAAAATTAACTTGACTGGACAAATAAGGAAAAAATATTCGACCGAAGGTGGTTCGGATTATCAAGTTGTTTAGATTTGCGAAAATAATCTAGAAAATGACACTAAGGCCTAAAAAATGAACTTTGATCGATGTATATTTAATATATTAAAAAAGCATTATTACTATTTAAGCACTATTTAAACTCTTTTAAAATCGTTCGGTTTTCTGACGTTCGGATTTTTGACGTTCTACTGTACTTATGTTTAATAGTATATTACATTACAAGAGCTGTAACTAGCATATTACGTACGAGTGGAAATTTAACATACGAGCCGCAAAGCGGCGAGTTTTGTTATTTTTCACGAGTAAGTAATGTGCGTTACAGCTCGAGTATTGTACATAACTTTACCTACTACCGACAATTTTATATATATGTAAGAATATTTGACGGTTAACCAACCAATGTATTCGCGCGACATCTATTGCAACTACGGAGAACATTATCTGAAGTGCCGATCGAAAATTCCAGTACAAATTCAACATAAATTATCACATGCAAGTAATACATGTTACAGCTCGAGTATTGCACTTACGTAGGACCGAAAATTTCAATAAATATAAATTGTATCAAAAATGACAAATAAATAATCAAAATATTCGCGCGACATCGGTCATTATGACATTGTGTCGTGCGTTAAAAGCACAAACGCACATGCGCACAGCCAAAAGCGCACATATGTTATGAGCGATATACAAGCTAAGCAGTCCGTGACGTAAGGGACATTTACACATACGGTCGTAGGTAAAGAAATTAACCTCGACATCTATGCGTAAATATGATATCAAAATATGCATAATGTAACATGATATCTTAAGGAACATGATGTACACTCATGGAATTAAGTAAGTTCTATAAATATTTTAGCAGTGTGTCGATGATACATCCAAGTACAAGTTTTTTGTTATTCTGGTCGACCGCTCGGCCGCTAAGTGCAAAAAATGGTCCGTTTACGCTTCAACTCGTATATCGGAAATTTATTATTTGCGAAACCTTGTTGGAATGCTTTGAATTGGTTTATAATGATTTATATGTTTCTATTTATTAGCTTAATGTGTAATTAATTAATGTAATTCATACATTGCAATGTAGTTGTGTTTTTATTAAATATGACGTTAAATTTATATTAATAAACATAAAAGTTTTCGATTACATGAAATAAAAATCTCATTTCAAGATATTGCATACAACACAACAAATTATACTTACAACCTTATTGCATCTAATAGCTTTTTTTGTGTTAATAAATACAAAAATCAATTTGTTGTTGTCAATATTTTTACTTTTCAGGTTATTTCAGAACTGACATATGTATTAACATTTATTCACAAAAAAGAAATACATTAAAATTAAATTGCTTTAAATTTGTCTTTATGGTAATTTGTTAATTGTGATTTACTGGTGCTTTCGAGATATTTAGCTTCAACGATATTTTGCAGTGTTTAACTTCATAAACAGAAAGGAGTATGTATTTTGTATAGCATGAATGTATCATTACTATTTTTTTATATTATTATTTTGTATTTACTTTACAACAATATGTCAAATGTCAAATATCTGACAACTGAAAATAATGACAATTATGTATATCACTAATTTACAAAAATGTTTGGAAATTTACGACGAAAAATTTTATTATATTATTATTATTTAAAAAAAAATAAACTAAAATATACGACCATCTAAAAGAACATTTATACAACATAAAAATTATTTCATCAAATTTGACCTGAGATGAGTATAAATTGTGTTGGTAACGGGTATATAATTTCCCAAAAGGAGACGCTTCAGAAAGAAAAGTTGTTGGTTTCTCTTACGTATAGCTTTTATTGCATATTAATTACTCACAATCATATGCAATAAAAGGCATACGTAAGAGAAACAAACAACTTGACGATTTGAACCAGGGACCTTTGCGTCGCTAGCACAATGCTCTCCCATCTGAGCTATTGACATTGTGCTAGCGACGCAAAGGGCCTTGGTTCAAATCCAGGTTGTGGCTGTAATTTTTGATATATTTAAGATTTTCATCCCGCCTGTATGTTACCATATTATTAACTTATAATATTACTTTGACAAAGTATGTCGTTAAACATTTTCAGTTATAGTTTATATTGTTTGGAAATTAAAAAGACCTTCATTTTTAATGTATATGCATTTTAGCTAACTTTACAGTAAACAATTCATAAGTCAAAATGTTACTTTTAACTTATTATCGTTGTTAATGCACGCCTCTTAATGTATTTAGAAAACAAATTAAGAAATAAAATTTCCAATAATGTTCCAGCTAATATATAGTAAATGAAAAATGTGTGCTTATTGAACTGGAACTATATTACAATAAAACTTCTGTAGAGCTCTTTGAAATATTAACAAAAAAGGAAAAATAAAAAATTAATTAGTTATCAAACAATGCAAAACCAAAAATGAAACACAATAAATACATATTACAACAATAAAAAATTATTAATTATAAGTAAAATTTTAATAATTTGTCTTAACAAATGAACAAAAGAAAATAGCAAAATGTTTTGTTTTTTTTTCTAGAAAGTAGAAAGTAATATGTTTCATATGGTCTTATTGGTTTTCTCTGTTCCTTCTGAAGTTGGAGCCGTTTAAAATAAGATATTGTTAATAATTCAAACGGCTGTAACTTTTTAATGAATTGAAAAAGTAATTTACTTTTTGAAAAAAATTGTTTTGCGGAAGAAACGTGGGACAGCCTGTCGATATTACTATAATCTAAATTATTTTGGTTGTCAAGCATGTATTAGATGTCATGAAAGATAATTGAACATTAACTGCTGTAAAGTAAATACAGATATAAAATTTCCATTGTCCTTCATACAAAATACTCGTCCTAAATGTAAATTTAAATTAAATTTAGAGAATTTATTTACATTTAGTGATAATATTTTAATATTACAATTCTGAAATAGTCTATATTTAGTGATAATCCTTGGCATCAAGTTGATTTGCGCATTTACTTACTTACTTACTTAAGCCCGTCATCCTACTGCTGGGCAAAGGCATTTACTTGCGTAATTAATATGTGTATTAGTTAACATAATTTTATATAATGTGTCATGATATTACGCAATATCTTAAAATGAGCTTTTCGTATCATATTATCAAACATGTTTATTAATATTATTATAAAAGTAATTCTATATTTAATTCAATGCATTACCTACTCGTAAACTTAACTGTAGTGATCATATTTCATTTATTACATTGCTATGAAGATATCACATTAAGGAAAAGGTCGGACACGCTAAAAATAAACTAAATCCCGTTACATTACATCCATCGAAAAACCACCTCGTGACGGACAACTTTTTGCGATGCGGCCGGGTCGAGGTAGAACAGTACACGAATATATAACCGACATACTATTTTCAAATCCTGCGATAGCGATACGAACTTACTTATTTCCATGACTGTACATGCGTATCTCGGAAACTGTAAGAGCAACGATGTCGGTTACATAGGAGGGACAAACGTTGCGTTAATATGGACACTATTCAGAACAGTTTTTGCTTTAAAAAAATTCATGGATCACGAAAAAAGAATAATTTGAATAACTTTGCTATTACGATAGATAGAGAGACAAAATTTTGTATTTTTTCGTAAGAGCTTACTCTTAACCCGTTTTTGTTGTCAGAAAAAGTTTTTGTCCGTAAGCATTAGCTGGGCAATATTCAACTTTTCTATTTCCTATGGACGCCATATTGAATTTTTACACATTTAAATAAAATATTGAAAATGCTCCAACCATGTGTGTCTGGTTGGACACACATTTGACTCACTGATTTGAGTAGATCTTTTGATTGTCCTATGATAGTGGACATTTTTTGTTTCACATAAAAAAAAAATCGGGAAAAGAACAATTAAAAATTGTAAAGTATTTATAAGTCTTGGGAACATGGACTTCTGACTCGAATATGCAAAATTGCGCTTTGGGTAGAATTAGATGGCCCTGAATACGAATCCGGGCTCAAAATCGTCCTCTCGCGGAAAGATTTTTTCAAACAGTAAAGTCGAAATGTGAAAAGGCGCGAGTTTGGAAACTGCAGAATTTATACCAGCTAAACCCAAGTATCCCAAATATCCTAGAAACACTAGAAACTTCAAAAAAATGTCATAGTAAACGTTTAAACAGATCTGTCACATTACCGATTTCTGCCCTTTGACAATAGGCAGCTACTGTAGTTGTTGTCAACTGTTACTTATTATTGATGTGAGCTATTGGTACTCTACTCCCTTGTCTCGGTCTGTGGACTTTATTACAGAAACCTTCTTTACAGAGCTCCGCGGTGACAGGTCGTAGTAATTGATACACAATTGCATAAAAATCAGATCAACTAGACAATGGCTGAATCAATTTTAAAGAGCTATGTCTTAAAATTCCACCCACAAAATATATCCTGTTCCGGGATTAATGCTATTTGCTATTTGCTATCACCATGAAAGCATATTAAGTCAACCAGTATCTTGTGTCTAAAATTAGCTTCTTTTCTTTAATTAAGTTCATGATT
The DNA here is from genome assembly GCA_963966075.1 of Aphodius sticticus. Classification (NCBI taxonomy): domain Eukaryota; kingdom Metazoa; phylum Arthropoda; class Insecta; order Coleoptera; family Scarabaeidae; genus Aphodius; species Aphodius sticticus. The sequence goes on along the minus strand of OZ014506.1, from coordinate 40,131,361 downwards.
AAAACAAAGGCGGTTGAATTTTATATTTATCCAGGAACAATGCCCTATGCCAGCGTTTCCCAACCGGTGCTCCGCGGAGCCCCTAGGAGCGGCTCTATGCGCCCGGCGTGAGCGGGAGAAGGACAGCGGAAGAAGGTTGGGAAACGCTGCCGTATGCTTAACACATTCCAACAGTACCTTACTTTTACACATCAATGCAATAGTTTGGACTCGGATCTACTTTTTATGCTCCCGTGTTTTGCATGTAACTGGCATATGGATAAACGCCCCTCTTAACCTTTACGCACCGTCAACGTTGCCATGTCTAAAGAAGTTTTGTATCCCAAAAGGTGTGACCTATGGGTGTCACACATGTTTAGATACCTTTTTTTTTCTTTTAGCTACTAAGCCAAAAATCCCGGTGAAATTCTCTAGGACATACCTTTCAACATGGCGCGGAGCAATTTTGGTCCAACTTTTGATAGTAATCTGAATATGAAATACCACAGAAGTTCTCTTGTTTTTATCTCCACCGCATTTGAGTTCAAGATTCAAGCTGTCATTTCAGCCTATATTCAGTCAGGTCGCGTTATTTGTTGGATAATATCAAATAATGCAATTCTTGTGATTTTCTTCTGTCAAAATTATAACGTTGATAGAATTATCTATGTAGTCATGACACGAAAGCCCATTGACAACTTGAAATTTGTAGTGTTTTCTTACGGTCAAACGTGGGACCAAAACTAGCGCGCTGCTAACTTCCAAGTTTTTAAAGTTAACGGTTACAACAACAACTATATTTTGCAGCTACAACCTGCCTAGCGTTTTCTGTCAGGCGGCGATATTTTTGGACGGTATAAAATACTGTTGGTGCACCAAACATACTCACATTATACAGGCTTTATAACAATAGGCACTCTAGCTCCTTCTTGTTTGTAATTTTGCACTGAGACGCAATTAAGGCATTAATATAATATTATTTGAATATAATCGATTATACAATTCGAATGCGCCCATCACTACTATGTAGAAATCAATAATTTTCTTAAATATAACCTTTATTCGTTATTTTTTAATTAAAAGAATTACCATTATTTTGCTTTATTTACTTATTTAGTAACAAGTGTTGCACACCTTCAGTTATACACTATTGGCCGTTCGGAGTGCGATGCCGTTAGCGTGCTTTTTCAGATTATGTGAGTTATTATCATGAGTTATACCATCATGAAAATGGTAACAGGTTTTGCAATTTTGTACAGTGACCTTGACAATGACATTGAATCTAATCTAATCCAAGCAAAATGTAATTTTACACAAAAAAAAAGTTTAAGTAAAAAAAAGAAAATGTCGCAGAAAAAATAGTTTCAAATAAAATTTGTTATGCTATTTCAATGAGCAGGTTAAATACAGTACCTTTATATTTCTGGATAATATCAAGCAGAGTAGTTTTGAACAAACATGAGAAAATAAAAATCTTTTCCAAAAATAAATAGAATAATTTAAGACGATAATCCATCCTTTCCATCCCACGGATGTTATCCCACTTCTGGTTTGTAAACAACCTGTTTTAAAAATGTAAAGCTGATGAATTTCCGGACAAAAAATCACATCAAAGCCCAGATTGGAAATAGCAGTTAATAGTAGTATATTCCGATGATTACATAACTACACAAAAGTGCTATTTAACAATAAATTATATAAACAATTGAATGGTATTGTAAATGTGGAAATAATTGACTATAATGCTTTCATCGTAATTTTATTTGTGTAATCGTGGAAATCTCGAGTGAAACGAGAAGAATTTTAATACGATTTGAACTCGAATAGCGAAGTAGGCATGAGTGTAGCGGCCACATGCTATGAAATCGGGTCCAGATCTATTTTTGCGTACGTTGGACCTTCATTCAAATTCTCAGATAGTCCAAAATTCACACGCCTAACTAATTCTCAGCGCTTGTGAAAATATTATACATAATAATAATATCCAATGCATTTTTTTTTCAGAAAAAGTTTCTTCCACGTGAAAAAGATTAAAAAGTATTTTTGTTTGTATCAGTTTGTATTTTTATTTGCCTCGCAGCTATTTAAAATTTTGCTGCTGCAAAATTGAAAAAAATAGTGTGTTACTCAACATCCGTATAATGGCTATTACTCATGAAGATATTTGAGGATATTTGAGCGTTCCTTATAATTTGACTTTTTTGTTCTTATTCTCGAGTATGACTAACAATGCTTTTTATTTTAATAATGTGACAAATGCAAAATAATAAATATTAAAAATTAAATTAATTATTATAAATTGTTTTGCGTATTATGCTTTTATTAAAATTTGATGCTGAATCTACCCTACCATTTCAAGTTGGATAAAAAATACAAATAAAACGGAGAAAATTAACTAATTTGCGCATTTTAGACTTTTTTTTTAATATTGTGTCAAGCTTGTATTAGAGCTCGCGGAGAAGGTTAAATAAACATTTGCCGTCGTGTCTGGTCTTCTGAAAAGTTTACAAGAAAAATCATAATTACTCGTTGAAAAGAAAAAACAGCGAAAAAGAAAGCAATTAAAAAATAATAATTTTCATTATTTAACAAACAATTCCTATGGTACTCATATTTATCTTTAATTCATATTCATATATCAGCAAAAAATAGCCATTTCCATGCGAGCTCACGGAAAATGACATTGAGAAAACCCATCTAATACTATGCACAACAATACTAATACTGTATACAAAAATTTTTATTTATTATTATTTTCAGCTATTGAAAAAAAAAGCCCTTCTACGTTTATCGATCAAACCAATATAATCTCTAATGCTTCTTCTTTTGATCCCCACAAAGCATGCACTGATATTATAAACATTCTTACGCCACGTCTAGCATGACGATATTCGACAAATTAACATAACCCTTTCGATTATTTACATTGATGAATTAATGTCTTCTACAATAAAAAACTATCTTAAATTTACTATTAAATGTCTTAAATATCGATAGTCTTTCAGAGAGTATTCGTTTGTGTATTCCATTCTCTTTATTGCCTATGTTCGAGGCTAAGATAATATATATTATGAAACTTCGAAAACTGCTAAAGTAAACTTCCTCGAATCTGTGATGGCTGATTTACAGTTGGTTGCTACAAGAATGTGGCTAGGGCCTGTACGTTTAAAATAATCGCATATGTTATCGCTATATGTGCTATTCGCAATAATGATTGTATCAGCAAGGCATCTGCTACCAGAAACTAAAATCGTTTTATAACATACGAACCGCATTTTTCAATCCAAACGGTTTTATAAAAATGATCCTTTGTAGCAATACACATCACACTTATTTCTCCGATGTAATTTTCTCACGAACAAAGATGGCAAATATCGATCTGCTTCAATCGTTTATAGAGTTCTGGCAAAGATAAAAGAATATAAAGATGCGACGCTTCGGGTCGGCTCCTTTGATGTAGTGGGGTCCACATGTGATGACCTTGAACGCTTGAGGGTTTTAAATCTTTGACCAAGCATGGCGGGAATTTTAAAGTAACCAATACAGTGCATGATGGGCGGCGACATACACCGGACGTTTGTGAAGTTATGTTTGGTTGTGTCACGCGCTTGTATTATAAACACTATCAGCTGTTGGTAGCCATCTTGCCGCGTCCCTTTAACTCGACCAAATCTATCTCACTCTCAGACCCACGTTTCTTTATCTAGCGTCATATCTTATATTCTTTAACCACTCTAATGGTTGCCTGGTTGTCTTCATATAGTACTGTATTTTTTCCATTAGACTCAGTTCTTGGGCTATATTATTAAGTTTCACTCGTTGCGAAAATTGAGAAAATCATTGAGAAAATCCTGTATTGTAGCGAACTTCTCTCCATAGCTTCGAAATAAAAAATCACCAGATGTAGATGGTGCTACTATAAACATGTCTGTTTTTATTTCGTATTTATTATATTTGACGTATGGTATAACCTAAAGAAATAAATGTATTGCTTTCTATTTGTACAAATATTCAGACTGGACTGTGTTTGAGTTTTCTATTCGATGATATAGTATTTTCACAATTGTCGCTATAGTAAACATGTTAGCCAACTCACCACAATCACGCACTACAATACTCCAGAATGCAATTCTAGAGAAGTTCAGCAAAAAATAACTCGTGCTTTTATAGTTGACAATGAATTATATTTTATAATGTATTACAGTAGATAATAATCAGACGCAACTGCCATCGGAAAGCCATTATCAAACCGTAACACTTTTTCTCCAAAATTCAGCAATCTTAGTTTTCACTTCTAACTTCTGTTTAAGAAAGTACACTGTTTGATAGAATAATCATCCTTCATAAACAAGAATAACTTCGAACCACCTAACGACTCCTCCTCTATTGGTCCACACAAATCAGCATGAATTAATTCACTTCAACGTTACTCTTTAATTCACTTCAACGTTACTCTTACTTAGATTAAAAGGTTCTCGATGTCCTTTTCCTTTGGCACATCCCCCACAGTAAACGTATTCTTTACTTTCGAAAGATAAGTTTAGGATTTTCTTGAATTTTGTGAACTTGTGCCACATTCTGGTGTGCTAGATTGTCATGCCAACTATTAAAGCTTTGTTTCCTACACGCAGTGACACATACGTGCCTTACTCTACTTAAAATGCATCTTGAAAAGCTTACTACTTTTTCTTTCTCCTGTAGCACATATATTTCTACCACTTCTTATATAGCCTCTTGCTTTATCAAACGAAACGTTGCAACCTGGGGAAGACAACGGGAAAGTGAGTGGTGACCCCCACAACTTACATTTTAATTTGAATATGAACAATAAAACACTCGATTAATTTTGCTTTAAGGTGACCGCAAATTGCGAGCAAAGCTAAGCTGGGCGGAGCGAAGCTGTAGTGAGCGATATGAAGCTGGGCAAAGCGATGCTAGGCGAAACGTAGCTACACAAAGCAAACATGAGCAATACAGGGCGGACTGGAGCAGGACCTGTGAACTATTTATTTGCTCACTTATTGACTAGGTTGAGAGAAATGGAGAAGTTAGATTTGTTATTACAATCGGAATCAAATTCCAGTGCTGAAGATTTTATGCAAAGTATTGTGTTCTGTCGTCGTAAAACGCTGAGAAAAGCAGGGACGAGTTTGCATTTGCGCAAACATGACGAATTTGGCGAATTTAATGCTGTGGTCAAGGATTTAGATGACAAACAATTTAAAAATTATTTTCGGATGTGTAAAAGTGAATTTAATCAAATACATGGAATAATAAAGTGCAAAAAACAACCAACAAACAAAAAGCGCAAAGAACAAATGAATAACAAATTTTAAAATCATTGCGCTACTGCTTGAACAAATTATACAAAAATGATAACAAAGTTAGGATTTACTACCTGAATTTTATTGTATTGTATTTTATTTCTTTCACATTATCTATTTCCTATTTTAAAATTTTATTGAAGACAGAAATTTCTTTGTATATGCATAGACACTAGGAGAGTCTGATGATTGTAATTAATTATTTGAAGAAAAGTAGATAAAGCACATTAAACGATAAATATAAAATTTATTCTTTCTGATAAAAAAAAAACAATATGCATGCTATACCAATTTATATAGATTTTATAAATTTAAATAAGAGCGCCCGCTTGTATCAACGGATACAGGAGAGATGGACGTGCTGCTGCCAGGAACTGAATTAAACGGAAAATTGCTTCGTTTGTTCATATTCTTCCTGCGCCTTAGAAACAGCTTCTAATATAATTCGTTTAATTTTCGCTTGCTGTCTTGCTGTGTGGTATCAACAATGAGACTGATCAGACCAACCGACAATCGAACAATTTACAACCACAGCCTGCAAATGCCAGGCAAGAAGCATTTCTAATACGAAACGAGTTTGCTAGGTTTTTCATCTCTCCCTTAGGTGAAGTTCCATGGCAAAAGGATATTTAAATTTTATAATAATAAGTAAACAATATACTTTCCACAATCTATTCTTTCTTTTGTTGTCATGGTACAATTTGCGTTCAGTATTAAAAATGGTTCTTTTCGAACCAATTCAATAATTTGTTCGCTTATGTCGATGTCTTCGCTAGCCACTGCAGTGCTTACATTTACAACTGAACAAAAGTGTTAAAACCACGTGTTGAAAATAGCAACTTCATATTTTCAGGAAAAAATTCAGTACCGGTCAAAGAAAATTCGCCAGCGGACCAAAGCGGAGCGGAGCGATTCCAAGCTAGGCCAGGCTGTGCGAAGATGAGTAAAATCATGCCAGCTTCGTTCAGCTCTGCTCTGCTTCGTTTCGCACAGCACAGCCGAGCTCGGTATCGCTTAGCATAGCTTGGCCCGATCAACATCTCACGCTCGCTCTCATGGAATTTAGTGCAATCTGTCTTTTTCTAAGCCGTAGCTTAGCTTCGCTCCGCTCGCTATTTGCGGTCACCTTTATCGTTCTTCATTTTTTTGCATATCTCTCGTTGTTTTTATTGCACGTATAACGGTTCTTATAAGAGTAAATTTTTGTGAACTTTTAACAACACATCAACTTTCTGTAATCTTGTAGTTATCTTCTCAGAGATAATTCACTACTTTAAATGACAAATTAGAGTATATTTTATTTGACAAGAACGGAAATAAGGATATAAATCGCGAGCATGAAGTTTATACGCGAGCCGTAGGCGAGCGTGTAAATGTGCGAGTCAAATACGACGTTTTATCTACGTAAATTCCATTTCATATAAAGTGTTTTATCTACGACTCACATATAAGTTCATTGCATACGTATCTATTACAATATTACAATATAATCCCTACCCGGATACACATCCATCATTATGGTGACAGTAGCTTTGTATACAAATGACAGTTCGTTTGAATAATGTCTTCATTATTTAAACGAACTGTTTATCATTATACGAACGTACTGTCAAAGTCTGTAAAACCCTACGTGGATGACAGCTATTTGACAGTTCCCCTCGCCATCAGTAAAAAATACATTTTTAAAATTAAAAAAAAATAAAAAAATAAGATAAAACATCGTATTCAACTCGCACACAGCGGCTATAAATCGCGAGCATGTAATTTATACGCGAGCCGTAGGCGAGCGATATCCTTTATATGTCCTCGTCAAATACTATTATACTACTATTATACTATTAAATGTGTTTGTCAATGGTGGCGACGCGAACTGTCAAATAATTGTCAACTACGTAGGTTTTAACAGACTTGACAGTACTTTCGTATAATGATGAAAGTTCGTTTGAATAATGAAGTCATCATTCAAACGAACTGTCATTATTATACAAAACAAAAGTCATCATAATCGTCGGTGTGTATCATGGTAGGGATTATATAGTCATAGATACATATGTATGCAATGAACTTATTATATGTGGGTCGTACATGAATTATATTATACCCAAAATTCCACACCAATTTGCATTTATAAAATTTTAGACAGAAATAAACAAGATAGCGTCATTTAGAATTTGGATACGGTCAGATCTTATGTAAGATAATATGAAAACCACTTTTAACATGACCGTGTTAAAAAACGTCATGAAAATAAAATGGTTAAGGGGAGGTTCTCATGTATGGAGACCTAAAAAGTAGCTCAACTTTGGAACAGTTTATCAAACAAATTGTAAGCGATATCAAAATTTTTTCTTTTGCTATATATTTATTATACTTCAGTGTACTAAAAGAACTTGCGCCATAAAAAACTATATGCAAGAAGTGGATACTGTTGTAGGAAGTATCAGGCACTGCGCGGCGTGCTTTTCTTAACGACGGCGACGTGCACGATAGCTCCAATAAAAATAACCAGAAATCGAAATTTCAAAAGCGCTGTGAATGTAGATGAAATTAGTTGGAGGCTAAACCAACATTTAGTTAAAAAGATTGAAAATTAACAAAATGGTTACTGTTTGAATTTTAAGTTCGATTTTCTACAGCTTTTTTCGGTTTCAAACCGGTATAAATAATATAACTATTTAAAAGTTTTACTTATTATGAGGTTCAGCCTCCAATAAAAAGTATTTTCTTTCAGGGAAAAAAGAATAACTCAATACGTTAAACGATTTAGAAGTAATAGCGCAAGCCAGTTTGAAAGATCATGTTTCTAGAAAAACGCGATAGTTGTATCGGTGTTGCTAACTCTACACTAGAAAGTAGAAACATTATACTTTTTAAAACTCCTTTTCTATATGAATTCATTGAAATATAATAATTTACCCAACATAAGCACCTAGATATATTCGTTCTCTATACTGTATCCAAATTTCACATTCCTATTTTAAAGCGTCACCGAGAATTAACATTTGAGTAAAAGCATCGCTTGCAGCGCCTTTGCAGGAAATTTCGGCCGGAGAATACCATAGGTCAACAGGGTATTTTTTTTGACTTGCTTATTTTACGTCGGCCTATTTCCGCAACTTAGGCCAATCACCGACGCTGAGTGCAGGCTACACACACCCAGGAATTTTGTCGAACTGAAGGAATTCCAACCTCCAGTAAGAGTTCTTTAACGTGCACGTCGCATCATGACAGCACACGGGACCACCGGCTTTACTTCCTCATCCCATGGAAGGCGGCGTGCAAAGGTATTTGTTCCCTGCCTAAAATACCAGGACAGTCGATTTTAGATCGAGCCGAGATTCGAACTCGGGCCTCCAGCGTAGATAGCAGATAGCAGCCGCTCTATCCTATACGCCAGGGGTGGCCAACTTTTGTCTACTTAGGAACTGCCTTTTATCTTTAAAATATGCCGCGATCGACATGTTGTCATAGGCGTAGCACCCCCGCGACCTTTGGGTAGTAGATACGCAAAATATGTTAATTTTTTTTTTTTTTATATCACCTATTAAGTTTTCGATATAAAAGCATAAAGAAAATAAATTTCCTGACTCAACTTTTCATATTTGCGGAGTTCATTATGAAAATGCTCAGTATGGCTGAATTTGATTTTTAGGTTAAGATTTTTAGACTTATTTTCTAAAAATTTTAGACTTTTGTTAATCTATCAATAGATCGTGGGAGTTCATCTCGTACTGAAACAACTTGTTTATCTACCTACGTTGTTTATCTACGAGTAATATTAACATATTTGATTGGGTTTGAGCTGAAAGGATAGCCCTTTGCAAATATTTTTATCTTGTTGAGTTGAAAGGTTAGTCCTTTGCGAATATTTGTTTATCTTGTCCAGCTGAAGGTCAGCTCTTTACTCAAATGTTTATTTAGTTTGTTTCGCTGAAAGGTTAACCCTTTTCTAAAATTTATTTATTTTGTTGAGCTGATTAGCTTTTTGCGAATACATATTTGTGTCAGCCCTGTACTGGCGTGGTAGGTAATTTATTTTGTTGAGCTGAAAGGTTAGCTAGCCCTTTGCTAATATTTGAATGGTTTTGAGCTGAAAGGTTAGCCCTTTGCTAATATTTTTTTATCTTCTTGAGATCAATAGTTGTTCCTTTGATAATATTTGTTTAATTTTTGAGATGAAAGATGAGCCCTTTGCTAATATTTGTTTATCGTGTTGAGATGAATTCGATAATATTTGTTTATATTGTTGGAGATGAAAGGTCGCCTTTTGCTAATATTTGTTTATCTTGTTAAACTGAATGATTAGTCTTTTGCTGATTTGTTTGTGTTCATGAGCTGAAAGGATGACTCCTTGCGAATATTTGTTTATTTTGTTGGGCTGAAAGGTTATAGCTTAACATGCTAATATATGTAGCTGAACTGAAAGGTGGTTTGGTTTTTGCAATTATTTGACTGTTTTGAGTTAAAAATTTTAGCGTTTTGAACGCAAAACGAAAAGAAATACATGTTGGAAACTTATAAATATTGTTAATAAATATTGAATATTGTTGAATGAGTAACACCTTTGAATTAAATACATGAATACCTACTCAGTTTTTCACAAAACTCACAAAAAGACTCACAAAAAACTGCTATCGGTAAACGGACAGGTCTCTGTGATCGAAACTTGATTCTTGATTCTAAACTATCTTTCATCTGCCACATTCGCTAATAATAGGGTTATATACTTAGGGAGAAAATCAAAGGTTCTTCACTGGTCAAGTAGTATATTGGGCAATTAGTTAACAACCGTTTTTTTAATAGGGTTATAGTCAGGATTATTTGCTACTATGTTAAGGTGACTAAACCCACCATCACACATTAAGTCAAGACATCGCGAGCGATCGACCAAAATTGGCTTCGCGATCGACTTGTTGGCCACCCCTGCTATACGCCATCGACCCCCCCCCCCCCCAACCCCCCGTCAAGAGGCTATAAAACCGTAAAACTTGCGAGAATTACAAACAGTTTCAGGGGATTATTTTATACACCTCAAGGTTTCAAATTATGAAAGATAAAAATTTTTATTTTTTCAACCGATTACATGAGAACCTCCCCTTAATTACAAAGCGGTGTCACATGTTGCCATTCACCTGTTGCCTTCATTGCCTATCCAACTTTAGGCATTCGTAAAGAATAAACAATTGGTGCAGCCAGGTGCGTGCAGTTATACCTGAAAAGTCTGAAAACGGCACCGCGCTGACGTTTGCGAACTTACTCATTCCAGCCGTTTATTAATACGACTGTTCGTGCGTGCAGTGAAGATATTCCGCGGTGCTGGGCACCTAGAGCCACCATCATGAACCCACTTTTCAGGCATAATCAAAGTTGGCTGGCGGCCACGATAGACCGCGATAAGGTCGATCGTCATGTGATGTATAATGTATATGCGTTTGTTTGTGCACTGGCAATCGCTCGTAAAACTGGTAATGGCAAAGTTGATCATGAGTATCGTTTGTAGGTTAATTGCTTCAGACATTCATTCCAAAAATACATCCACGCGGACAGATGTCTGAATGAGTACGAAACGATGTGTGAAAAAAGCAATCATACAAATCATCATTGATATTCAAGTCCAGCCCTATTAAAAACTTCGAGCGGTACATATTGGCATTCAGTGATAAATACGGCTGAAACATTGCAGTTCATCGGTATATCAAGGAGGTCGTCTTTCTGCGACTACAAAACACACTTCTTATTAAAAACACAGCCCTATTAAAAACTTCGAGCGGTACATATTGGCATTCAGTGATAAATACGGCTGAAACATTGCAGTTCATCGGTATATCAAGGAGGTCGTCTTTCTGCGACTACAAAACACACTTCTTGCTAATGTCGTAAGAGACTCTTTAAACTTCTTCCAAGAAGTCAATGTCAACCTGGTAGGGTTGCCATCTTTCGGAAATGATAAAACCGGTCTTTTGGGTTGGGTTCCCACCAACGTAACCACACCCCGTTTTAAGAAAGGGGTACGGTTATGGACGTTATTTAACCAAATACACCTGGATACATTTTTTTTAGATATTGACAATTTTATACATGTTTGCTTATTACAGTCTGCACAAAATCCCCGAAAAAATCATAATTTGTTTTTTCGTATTTTCAATGCAAGTACCTTTATATAGTCGAGCCAATATTAGTAGAGGGGTGACAGAGATAGAGATAGTGACATTTCATATTTTGCAGCAGTTTACGTCTATAGGGTGCGTGCAACAAGTTTTTGCTGGTGAAAACTAAGTTGCATAGAGGTCAGTGGCTGAAAAGAGCCGCCGTGGTCATGTTCACGTTCAAAATAAGCTATTAATTTAGCAATCAGCTTTTTACTCTGTTTGCTACGGTCTCGCGGCAATTTAGTATTATTTCTACTAGCGCAATATACAACATTTCTGATCACACCTCGTAAAAGGTCTTCCCTTGTGTCAAACTGCAAAATTCAACCTAACAAAATAAAATTTGTATAAATATGCATTTTTTCTAGATCTTTTGCACGAATTATCTGGAAATATAATGATAACATTAAATAGCAATTTAAGACGCATACTTTGGGCACGCTACTGATTGCTTTAATTGCATTTTGTTACTTTGTTTTTAATTTATCTGAAGTTGGTAATGAAAGCATGATACATTTAAATAGCTATATTCGGACCCATCTACTTAAGTTGGCCCGACTATACCATTACAGTATTTTTATGACTTTTAGAAAATATTTGGGTTTCAGCTGTCAAAGAAAATGGATTAAATTTGTTTTAAAAAAAATAATAAAGAAACATTTTATTTCAACTTCGGCTAAAATGTATTTGCCGCGATTTTTACCTAATTTTAAAATAATAATCGATCAACTATTGCGTTTAGAGGAAAGCATTTCACAAATTTCTAATTAGCAAATTTTTCAAAAATACAATAATCGAAATTAAATGAACAGCAAAAAAAATCGAACAAGTGACAACCGATCCTGTTATGATTTTTTCTTCGAATTAATCTGAAAGCAGAAATTTTTAATTGTGTCTTATTCTTGAGAAGAAAACCCCGTATTTTTGCTTTTTTTTGCCTTCTTTTGGCATACATTTTCTGAAAACCTAGACTCAATTCATAATTTTTTTTCAGGTCCAGATTCTATGAAATGAAGCACACCTGAATATGAAAGAGTTGTCCCTATTTTTTGTTTTTATTGTTAGTTATATTTGTTTCAAGTATTAGGCTTATAAGTAGGTACACTAAAAAAAGAGTATGAATTATTATTTTGTACTAAGCTATAGTGGTAAGAAAATTGATGATTGTTTTTTTATTTAAGTCTAATGTTTTCGTTAACTAAATATTTTTTGTTATAAATTATGAAAAAGAAAATGCATTTGTTTCTCATGTCAGGAAACATTTGCCCTTAAAGAAATATTTTTGGCAATGTAAAGTTTTATTGTATTTAACACTCAAATAATGAATAAACCATACATAGAAATATTCTGGAGCAAAATATAATTAGGATATGTAAGTTTATTGTTCAATAAATAAATTAATAATTCTGCTACTCTGCCAAGCAAATAAATCGAACTGTTTTGTCCCCTAAAAACTGTGACAAAAATGTGCGCTTTTATAAGTAGCATATATGTCTGCAAATACCGGTAATTGTTCCATTTATTAGATTTATTTTTATTTTGTCAGTTACTTGTTAGTCGGGAAATTATATTTCACGTAGAATCTGAAAACACAGTATTTAATTATGTTTGTCCGCTAATAAGAGATTCGCATCCGCTTAAGGGAGATTTTTATCAGCTTGTGGTCCGAAAATAGTGTCCGTACGGTTAAGAAAAGCTTTCTCTGTATTTCTCTTGCGCCAAATACGAGTCCGGGCGCAAATTTCCAAAAACTATTGTTATTGTCTGAATAGGGTTCTTGTTGATTAATCAAGGACCCTAGTTTTCTAAAGAAAACAAAAACATAGCCTAAAATAAAAGGAAAATAAACTTGATTTTCGCTATATAGAAATATAATTTCCCCGACTAACAATTAACTGATTCGCAAATTTAGAGCAAATGCCTAGTAATTTAAAAATTATTTTAAATTAATCCTGACTAAGTTGTTTTTCCGCACTATCACTATAAAGAAGAAAATTTGTCAAAACCGGCTTTTAAAGTCCTTATGCTGCCCGGCACCCGACAAATATAAAAAATACCGGCTAGCCCGGGTCAAAACCGGCCAGGTGGCAACCCTACAACCTGGTGCCATGGGCCCCATGGACACTAAGATATCGTGATTTGACGCTTTATCGAACATCTGCAGAACGTAATAGGAAGCCTTGAAAAGCTTGTGAAGCCTAGCTTTGTCCTCAGTTACAAGAAGCACACTGAACGATTGACCTAAACGATTTGCTGGAATCAATGTCACTGCATGTCACGGAGAGTATGTGAAAATATCAACCACAAACCACATCCATTATCATAAACATAAAAAGATTTTTTCAAGTTGCTCAATTTTTATTTTTGACGTTCCTAAGGACCGTATCTTTACCCTACACAATGCGAAATAGTTATTTATGTACCAAGGGCAGTAAAAATTTTTTAAGTCGCCCGAGGATATAAAAATCGAATAATGCCCGTGGTACATACAAAATATTATGTCCTACAACGGTTTTGTTCAGTTTGAATGATATTAATAAATATTTGGATTCAATAAAGTGACTTGCGTATCTACGAAGTTGTGTAGCAATACAAACAATACGGAGTTGAGTGATAGCACCACGGAGTATGGTCAGTTACAGAAAAGCTCATCGTCTTAATGGCTGCTTAGCTCTTAACGGTTCATTATTAACCAATCAGAATACAGAACCGACTTGTTTAATATGTCTCAAATGAGATAATCAGTGATTAAAGAGTTGATTAGCCTTCTTGCAACCGACCATTAGTGTATTAATATACCTATTTTATGAACACATTTTATTTGATAAAAACAAAATTTAAATTATTTTTGATTTTTTTATTGATCTTAGCATTCAAATCTTAAAGACCAACTATAAGACTGACTTAAAGATTTGATTAAATAAATAAATAAATATGCTGTTCAAATTCTGGTAGTTTAAAACAGATTTAAACACTACAAACAAACTGTTTAAGACATACTTCAAACAAAATAGTTTAAAACATGTTTTAAACAAAATATTTTCAAACAAAATATTTGTTTTAAACCACGTTTAAAACATTGTTCTAAAACAATGTGTTTCAAACATAACAAACCTGCTCTTTACATGCCTAGCCACAAAAGTAGTTGTACAATATAGCCACCTTTGAAGTTTGCGACTGAAAAGTCAGCGTTATTTCCTTGACAGAAATCAAACTGATTCTTCGTAAGCGAGAGGTATACAAAAAGGTAAACGGCCTAACTTTCTTTAAATTTTGTGGGTGTGCTCTATTTGATATTGGAGGGCTATTTCAGAATTTATATTGATTCACGGATTCTTCTAGGGTAATAATGGGATCCGCTGGAGTTTGTTTAAATAGGATCTCATGTCCAGTGTTCCAGCTGTGTTTGGCGGGAGCCGGACCTGCGATTTGTGATTATAAGTAGAGTAGAGGACTTTCGAGAGCCTACGCCAACCTACACCTGTTGAATTCTCAACAACAAAACAAATCCAGTCAGCAAAATATAAAAAAAAAAACATTATTTTGTTAAAATCTATATCCACACAAGGTGGGGTTAGATCAGCAACTAAAAATAAAGCAAAAACATTTGCTTTTTTCACAATAGACAGTGAATGATGTGACCTATTGTACTTACCTCACCTGTATTTATAGTAGAAATTTACACATTAAAACTATAAATGTGGACAATGTGATAAGGAGATAAGACTGTGTAGAAGATTACGTAAAATGCAACAAACAGTAACATTACCATCAACCCGCAGTCGTGTCTCTTTGCTTTAACTGTAACAACAGTATGTGTATATAAACAAGGTCATATTTCAAATATTTAAACGCAACATGTCGATAAAGGGGTTTCTGAAGAGGAACAGCTACAAGAAAATCAAATATGTCCGACGTAAGTTTTATAATTAGAATTTATGACAAAACGAATTAAAAGTTTTCAGAGAAAAATCATATATACGATTATTGGAGACAATAAAAGGTTTTATGGACCTCGTAACTACAGTATTGATAAACATGTTCGTTATATTAAATTAATTGCAATCAAAATATTTCTGATTTTATGGCTGTCGGAAATCAGAAACGTCTGCCTTTGTCGCGCCGTTTCGCTCAATTTCAATCTATCTCCTTCAAAACTTTTTCTTTTTTTTTTGGTTCGTCTAGTTGAGCTTCTTTGGGTACTACTTTCGCAATTTCTTCGTCTTTGGCTATGGTTTTTGTTCGATCGGTTGTAACGCAGCTTGTGCATCGTTCTTAGCGAATTAAGCCTCCTGTCTTCTCTCAAGCTCATATTTTCTTAACCCCGCTTGTCGTGGAGAGTTTTAGGGCTTCTGGGGCCGACTTTTCGCTGTTTTCCGATTGGATATTGATGTGATCTTTGTCAAGCTAATTTATTGATCGAATCCATCGAGGCTGTCAGTTTCTTTGTACTCCTTCGAGGATTGGTTCTTTCCATGCTTCCGATGATGTTGGTGTTGGGATTGTGTTCAGCACAAGCCTTGGTCAAAATTTTTGAAAACAAACCGTTTGTTGTTGTGATGTCTGGAACGATAGCCTGATCATCCAGAATTGATGTTAGGTGCTGAATTCTAGGTGCTGTTAGGAATATGAATTAAACATTGTTCGTAATTTACCCATTTTATGAAACGAGTGTTGTCTCAATCTCTTCATTTGTATCTATATAGAATATAGTGGTATAATAGACACTAATGTTGAACGTTGCCATTTTGCATATTTAAGTAAGTTGCTTTGGCAACATTTTACTAAAAACTTCTTATCTCTTTCAGTAAAAGACATTCCACCACCACCGATAAAGACTTACCAGTGGGAAGACGTGAAACGGGCTAGGAAGCGCGGCCTCTACCCGTACACGCACCTCTACAAAGATCCGTTCAACGAAGAGGTGGACCCAGAAGAATTTAGGATGGACTCGCTAAGACCGAAGAGTAAGAGCGTCTCGCCTCTTCCTAATGTCAGAAGAGGCGTCGACATACAAGAAATCGTCGATGATAGCAAATCAGAAGACCAATCCAGAAACCATCTAGAAGTCGAAGGTATCGTCGAAGCCCCAGATAGTTCTATAGAAGATAACGTCAGCCAATGTTTAGATAGAGACGAAGATCAACCGAAGATAGTCGAACAAGTTAGTACTGAAGAAGAAAGCAAACATGAAGAAGCGCCAACAGAAGAAGCTGGAACTAGTCAAGACCAAGAAGAGAAACGAGAAGAAGGCATAAAAGAAGAACCAGGAACTAGTAAAGCAGTTGAGAAAATGGAAGTTGATGAAGATTTACGAGATTCCAGAGCGAAGAGCGAGGAACCCAAAAGAAAGAGGAAACTATCCATAGAAAGCGCATACAGTAGGATAAGTCTGTCTAGGTTAGGTGTGATGAAGAAGCTGCGTGCAGCTAAGGATAAACTAAAACTCCCGAAATTACCTTTCTCGAAATCCGAATCGAAATTGGACGAAGCGAAAAAACCGAAAACGGACAAAAAAGACAAGAAAGAAAAAACGACCAAACAAGCAGCGAAACAACAGTTAAAACCAACAGCCGATGACAAACCACCTGTTTATATACACATACCCCTGAAACCACCTCCGGGACAGACTGATGAATTCTCGCACTTGGAATTTGAAGACCCTCAAGCTCCAAGAACAACTCCCACGAAACAACTCACATCGGAAGGCGAGAAACACACAGAAGAACAGGTCGAGACAACACCTGTTCCACAAAATGGCCAAATAACTAACGATGTTCAATTCATATTCTTAACAGCACCATCCGATGACGAAATCCTGGATGACCACGTTATTGTTCCAGATAGCGCGAAAACAGACGGTAAATTTTTCGATGGTTCGAAACTCCGAGATTTGAAGTCTTTGGCCAAGGGTTGCGTTGAAGACATCTCCCCGGACACCAAGATCATCTTCGAGGATGTCATCCAGGTAGAATTTGTCGACGAACACAACAATCCCATCGGAACCACGGAGAGAACCAATTTCCTCGAGATCAACGAAGAAAACCTGCCAACCATCGAAAAACAACTAAGCCAAAGGAATATCATCCAGGAGTTACAAAAGGAACTGACAGCCTCAATGGATTCGATCAATAAATTAGCTAGAGCAAGATCACTTAAGCTACAATCAGAAAAATCCAGAAGCAGCGAAGCCCTCATAGCCCTTAAAAACAGTGGAAAGTCAACCCAAGAAGCCCCAGAACTCTCCACGTCAAGTGGTTTTAAGAAAACTATGAGCTTGAGAGAAACCAGGAGGCCTAAGCCACTCAAGGACCAAGTTCAAGTTGCATTGCAACCGATCGATCAAAGAACAATCGCTAAAGTCGAAGAAATTACCAAAGTGGAGTCTAAAGAAGCCCAACCAGAAGAACCGAAGAAAGATGAAGTTAGAGTAGTGGTAGATGAAGAAGATGGATTAAAACTCAGCGAAACCGCGGTGCAAATGATCAACGAGGAGCTGGCAAAGGAACAGCTTCCGACGGCGACAGAAGAGCAGTTGGTGTCTTCAGCGAAAGCCGGTGGATCACTGAAAAAGAAGGTGTCTTTTAAGAGAAGATCGAAGCAGGATGACCCCGAGAGGGTATACGAAGACGTCAAGGTCACAGATGGGAAGAATGGAAAGGAAAAAGACCTGAAAATGATGGATATTTCGCAATCGATGTCCGTTGACGAGGAGAAGACTTATTTGGATCAGAAGATCATCAAAAGCACGTCTTTGGAGGAAGATTACAACAAATGGTCAAAAATAACGTAAGTAACGATGAATGTGATGATAGATTTTGCATGAGTTTGGATTAAAGATTTGACAATCATATAAATACTAAAAAAATCTAAATAGAATTTGAAAATTGCAAGGCAATTCAGGTAATAGTGATTTAGTTTCCGATGTTTTAGGAGCTTCCTTTCTAGAGGAAATTTGTATTAGTTTACGGTTTTAAAGTAGGTTGTCCTTTTCGTGGCTTTTATATTTGCGAGTTGTTTGTGACCTAGACTAAGCTCACGTCTAAAGGCGCTCTAAAAGAATGCCAAGGTAAATTGGTAACAAAAATGTTGTACAGCATAAATCAACACTCGGTTTGAAGTTCTTATTCGGGGTATAGGTAGAGATGCGAAATATATGATCGGTGCGACAACCTAGAATAAGTTGGCAATCGAATTATATGCTTTTGTTTTTACTTTGTCCAATTTTAATCTCATTTCAAGTAGTTATATACTTAAATTTTCTCAAAATTGTATACATCAAAATTGTACCCTACGCTAACATCGACACGAAACATTTGAGAAGCTTACGTAAGCACCACCCACCACATATTTTGAAGACTGTCCGAAATCTTTCATAACACACCAACTGATATACATATGCCGAAACAAAATTTTCACAACCAGACAACGCACTTTTGGCTCCAATCCCAACAAATTACTTTCATAACGTAATTTACAAAGACATAATTAAGATACAAGTATAAAATCCCATATTTTTCGATCGCGATACTTGCGTAAAACCAAATTTGGCAGGCGCCCAAACACCGCCCGGCCGTTCGTCCCTCTTACAGATGGCGCTGCTCCGCTGTCCGCGAAAATCACGTATTTATATCTCCGTTCGTGTCATCGTCGAGAAGCTCCGCGTACAGTACACGAGAGCCAACAATAGGAGACTAAATTTAATCAGTAGCGGGCTGGCGGTTTCATGCGAATGGGCGGTTTGCCGTTAAAATTATGACGTAGGATGAATCCTGCCGACGCGGCGACAAAGCCGCAGGGTAAGAGATTGTCCAGAAGGCCAAGACGGGCCTCCTTGGACGGACAATTGAGGTCAACATCGGAAGGTACGAAAAGATTTTCCAGGAAGCAGAATGTTTCCAGGAACTCATCCACAGAGTCCTCGGCAATCTCATTGGATGTGCGGTGCGCTTGCCAGTACTTTCAGGGCGATTCGCTTTTTCCGGAAAGGAAGGTCCCTGCCAGAAAAGTTAACACTAACCCAGTGATCTTTATCACACGGTACGTAGAATTTATTGCTTGTTTTCGAGAGCGACTGCGGAAAAAGATTGAACTACGCGCCCATCCGCCATGTTGCCATCTTCTTGACATTGACATATTTTAGATTCTGCCGATTTGTTTTCAGTATCTTATCAGTTTCAATCAAGTTTCATTACTTATCGACGATTCACGGATGGTATCTAGGAGACTAAATTTTATGAAAGGCTTCAAAAAAGTGATTTTTTGTGATATTTTCGGTTTCGGGAAAAATGGCGGATTGATCACAAATATCACAAACCTTTTACTTTTAATTGTATATGTCAACAGTGAGAGTCATTATGAAGTACATCCAAAGACGGGTAAAGTAACACTTAAAATTTTAAAACGCTCTTACAAGATTATTCAACATTGTTGTAAGGACTTCGGCCAATGTTATTTTGTATTCCTGTCATTTTTGTCCTTATTTGTCGGCAAGTACAACAAGTGCCCACTTGCAACAATCTGTGCTTGCAACATTCTCGCAGTGATTCCACTGCTAAAGCATATTTTGCCATCAATAAAAGGAAACAAAGCGTTGTCGCGATTTGCCTTGGCGACAGTTCAAAATGCCTCAGCTATCTATATACTTCAACTATGCTATTGAAATGTTCGCTTTGTATTTGAAAATATAACACTCATTCCATCTGCCATTATGTAATCAATCGTTGAACATTTACCAATGCATGTAATTAATTATATATTCTATTCCAGTGATCATGAGTATGAACCAGTGAATCCACCACCTGATGATGGCAAGCCAGCTCCTCCCCCAACCCAGCCTGAAGAGGTTCCAAAATCAAGACCCACTTCCATGCCTACATCGATCAGGATACCTTTGGCTGATGACCTCGTCGTTGATGACCAGAACATGGAAGCCGAAGAACACCTTAGCTCCGAACAGCTGCAAGCCCAAATCGAAGATCAGTTCTTCAATCAACCGACAGTATCCACAAATCCCACCACATCCGATAGCAAAAGCGTCAGCAGCAATAAGGAGCCGCAAGAAAGCCAGGCAAAGAAGATCCAGGACGCCATGAAGACGCAAGCGGACAAAATCCGAACCAAATTCAAGAACATGAAACGGCCCCACATATCAATGCCTCCGAAACCCAACTTGGACAAGTTAAAGTTAAAGAAGCCCAATATCAACTTACCGAAGTTACCCGATCAGATGAAGCTCAACTTACCATTGTTCACCTTGCCCAAGAAAACAACCGTGACCAAGACTAAGGTCACTACCAAACAAAGGCAGTACTCAACAGAATCAAACGTCGGAGAACCCAAAAAAAAACTATTCGACTTCAGCACTTACCCGAGGCTATTCCACAGAAAGAAAACCGATAACCTGGACGAGTTAGAAGGAGATGAATCAGCTACGCTACCTCGGGTCAAGAAAGACGGGAAAAAGAAGAAGCAAATCGAAACTTCGGAGAAGAAGAAAAAGGACTCTCCAGACGTTATCAGGATACCGCTACACTCTGAGGAATCCATGGACCGCGAAGACCTTGACCTGTCTTCTCATCGATATGATCCAGATATCGAATTAGAGAACGACTACGTCCGCGAAAGTCAAGAGATTCACAAGGCCTCGCCGTTCACCACAGATTTAAGCAGAAATCGATGGAACCATGGTAGCTTTCACGGCCATAACCTGCACGAAATTGAACCCGACGAAGACGTGAAAGTAACCGATTTGGACAACGACTTGGATATTCCGCAGGAGACCAAAGTAGATGATAGATCCATTAGTAGCTCAGGAGATGTTCATAGGCGTGGAGTTCTCGAAGAGATCAACTCTGACGAGTTCTTCCTAAGGCAAAAAGGTGTCTCCCAAGACAACATCGAAATGGGGGCTTACCTAACTTCGGAGATTCGGGAAGCTTTCAGACAACCAGTCAACACTCTCTCTAAGATGCAAACTGATGATAGCTTTGAGAGAGAAATCGAAACTTCTGATCATAGCGCCCAAGAGAAGAAAAGACAGATCAAGAAACCAAAGAGAAAGAAGACCCCAAACGTTTCTCGTGAGCAAATTCCCTACGACCAAGAGTCAGAGCCTGAAGAATATCCTCAAGAACCAAAAGAACAACCTACACGTCCGAAACGCAGAAGTAAAAAGAAGAAGGCTGAACGTGTTACTCCTTATCAGGAATCGATCGAAACAAACCTTTTAAGGAAGGCTCATTCTGATAAAGCACTGATAGAACCCCATGAAGATGAGCACCATTTCTACGATGGCGACTTCCGGAAGGAATATCCTCAATTGTATGAAAATGAACAGATGGAAGGAATTGAGCAGCCTAATATCCTCCTATCGGATCCTTACTATCAGAACGAGATGATCTTGCACGCTGATGAAGAAAACGGATTGCCTGAAGCCCCGCCCAGGAAGCAGAAGAGCCTTAAAAGTCTGAACTCGGAGCATGATTCGATCATCGACGAGATCAGATACGCTAATCAGCACGTGCCAACCGAAGAGGTAAGTTTTAGAAATCGACCATACAAACCACCCACAAAATTTTAATTTTTCAGGTTGAATCCTATAGACTGGAACATGAATATATCATCCCGACACCAGACCATCCACCATCACGACCAACCAGAACTAGATCCCGTACCAGATCCCAATCCAGGACAACTAACCAACCGGATGAAGAGATTGAAGAACCATGTGTAGAGGAACCGTGCATTCAGCAAGCTTGTGACTACATGGGTTACGCAATTGTTGATAAATCGAAGCAGAGAGATCCTCCGCTACCTCCACCGCCTAGAAAGAAGAAATCATCACCTTCTTCCTTAAGAGGAGAGACAAAATTCTTTACCTGCCCAAGACCATTGAAAGACGAAGCACCAGTTCGGCCATTGCGGAATTACAGTACATTGATTCCGAGACAGCGAAGGTCGATACCTCATGATGAAAAAGAAAATATCGATATAGAGCAATATATTGAGATCGAAGATGACGATGGACACAACACAAGGCTTCAATCTGGAGATGTTTTGAAGAAGATGAAAGATAGGCCTTTACCAGCACCGCCCAGGCCTCCGAGAAAGCAAAAGGAATCAAGCAAATCTCCGTTTGCTGATATCACCCATGAATCTAACATACCATCGCGTGATGAACCTATGGACAAGTCACAAGAATCGGAAGCATCGGTGCAAACTGAACCATTGCCTGATGACTTTGTTTGCGAAGAATTCGTTCAAGAGAAAGGCGATAAAGTGCTGACGCCGACGAAGAATAAACCACTACCAACACGCGAATTCGAACACCAAGAAACTGTTACTCATGGTGCATTGATTGTTGCACCAGTCGGGGAACACTTTGAAGAAGGTCCGATCACTAATTTCTCAAGATCCACAGAGAAAATCATAACGATCAGGAGAGAAGTTGACCACGAAGATAGCGAGATACCAGAGGAGTTTAAGATGTTGAAGGATCCCCAATCTACGGTTTCAGAACGACATCATCCCGAAAAAGTAGAGTTCCTCCAAGCGCAGAAATTGCAAGTTAGTGACTTGGATGTCGACAGACTCACAGTCAACCAACTGTTGGCCAGTAAAATTAAAGTTTCTGAAATCGATAGCGATTCCATTCATGTTGCTGAGATTAATCCTGAAACCGGTAGTATTACCATTGGTGGAATTGAACTACCCGCTAGCCTGCTTCAAGGCATTATTGGCACATTGCAGCAAGCGCAGGCCTCTGACAGCAAGGAGAAAGAAAAAGATGAAGAGAAGAAGAAGGAAGAAACAACGAAAGAGGTGGAAGAAATAAAAGAAGTTAAGCATGATGATTTAGTTGAAAACATGGAGAAAGGAATAACAGACAGGGCTTCACGAAACCCAGATGGCCCCACAGAAGAATCACAAAAAGCAGAAGAAGATCTGCAACTCGAAGAAGCAATCAGAATTGAAGAAGAGAAAATTCTTAGGAAACAAGAAGCTGCTTTCGCAAACGAAGTTCAAATGCGATTAGAACAGGAAATAATGACGGAGTTAGGAGAAGTTCCACCTCTGACACCAGATCGATTCGACCAAGAGAACCCACTGGAAACACTGCATATGGACGAACAAAAAAAAACTCCGATTGAGGAAGAATTCGACCCTGAGGAAGACTTCTCAGTAGAACCTCCAGTAAGACCTCCCAGGCAATCACACAGACCCAAATTCTTCGACGAGGATATCGACGGAGAAACACCAGATCTGATACCCAGCGATTCTACCCCACCCCCTAGACCTCCAGAGCCCTTCGAACCTTACTTCCGGTCGCAGGCTCCGCCATCTTTCTTCATGCTTCACTCCCCGAATCTCAGAGAATTCATAGACGATGACATTCCGATGCCCCCGCGAAGGAAAAGGTTGCAGGTACCGCCATCTAGGTCGAGTTCGGAAGAAGCAGCACCCTCGCCTAGGGGACGCAGGCATCGCACGCCAGAGCCCACTATCCCGCAACTGGCCGGTCAACTTACCAGAGCTTGCTTAACAGCGGGAGAAAAAGCATTTAAAAGACTTGTAAAGCACATCACGACGAATGTGTTGCAGAATTCTGATGGCAGACAGGATCTACATGTCATGGTCGTTATTCTACTCGTCCTAATCGCCGGATTACTCCTGTTAAGTTCCGGGGAGAAGACTGTGCACATGCATCATTGGGAGTACTTCAATCCTCCTAGAGACCTTTAACTTCCTTATTTTACAGCCTGAAAGTTCATATAAATGAATTATTTGGTTAGTTGCGGATTAAATGTAGTTTCGTTTCTGGTTTCACTTTTATTTTACCTGATATTTATCAAGGATGGCGGAGGTCTTAAATTGGCTCTGGGAGTGTCATCCATACTCTAAGATCTGGGAAAATCCTTTTGTACATAATTAATCTTTTCTGCAATTCATGCGTTTACTTCTAACTTTAAGTTGTGTCTAATCGAGTTTAATGTATTTTTTCTTTTCTAGTCCTTTCACGATCCATCAAATATCATGTAGCTTAGAATTTATATATCGTAAGCTATATAATAAACGATCTGTGTATATTAAGGTTATATTGTATAGAGTTTGTGTTTCCGCGGTCAGCGGGAATTTGTATAAATTGTAAAAATATGAATAAAAAATTGAAATATGTTAGAGTTTGTATCAGCTCCCAATTCTAAATGAACTTAGCAACATTGAATATGTTATGCTTCTATACCATACATAACCTCATTTATGTGGTTCCCACTTCGACTGTGCTCCAACTTACTTGCAAGATGCTTCATGAAGTAGATTTTAACCTTATTTGTCGGGTATGTCTAACACATTGCGTTGAAATGATGCACATATCACAAACAGACAGAGAATCGCTTCAAAACGCTACTGTAAAAGAGTTGCTTAGAAAATGTGCCTCCGTGCAGGTAAAAAGCATCCTTTTATTGAATAATGATCATATCTATGGAAATTTAAATTTTTAGGTTGAAGAAGGTGATAAATTGCCGCAACATGTTTGTTTGAAGTGTATTAGGAAATTATATGATCATATTTCCTTTGAGGAATTGGTGAAAAGATCGGATACTGCTTTGAGGAAATATTTGATATTGGAGAATAAACAAAAGGACTGCAGTGCGATGACTGTTTCATATCACATTAGTGACACGAACACAGAACAGTTGAAAGATGATATTATAAAAGCCAAATTAACATCTGACGATAATAATTTGAAAAAGAAAAATGATATATCTTATGAAACTAACAGTAATTATTTTAATTTACTACTATAAATAAGTAGTTGTTTTGGGGTTCACATGTCAGAATGTGCAACAGGTTTATTATATACTTCACAGTGACTGGGCGGTCTAACTAATGGCATCGCCTATTTTTATTTTAACTTACCGCAATAAATCTCACAGACTTAAATGTTTTTGCAAGTTATAAAATATTTTTTACTATAAATTTTCTGGTTTGTTGACCCCTATACTACAGGTTGTAATTTGTTATGCCATTACCTTTTACAATTGAATTTTTTTAGAAGAGTATATTGGCGTTCACCCAAACACTATGGCAAGCATTCTCTCTGATCACTGTTACACAGTTAATTTTAATGTCAACAACAAGCCACCCTATCAATGCAAATATTGCTCATTGACCTTTAAGAGACGTAAGAAATACCAGCAACACGTTGAGAAGCATCGTAGAGTTATATACAAGTGCGAACAATGTCCTAAATCGTAAGTTATTTCAAAATACTTTTTCATAGATCTTATACAGGAGCACTATGTAATACATTGTGTGCATATTTGCTCCAGAATTTATGAAGATTTTCAGTTATAATTGTACTAAAAAGCTGTGTAGGTTATTTGAGTTTAAGATCCCTTTAAAAGTAAGCATTTGGTACTGTACCAAATAAAAAAAGTTTAAGTTTGTAATAAAATATTATTACAAATACAAACTTTCTGTTTTCTGTTTCTTTTTTGGTATAGGTACTTATTTGTTACTTGACTACATTATATTTCTATTTTACTTACTTACTTATCCCGATATGATTATATTGCGCGATTTCAATCACGCAATTTTGGGAAAAAAAGGCATGCAATTTTATGACAATTTGTCCACTGGTTACATCTGCGCAACTTTAAAGGTGCGTTCGCATTTGTGTTAGTGGCGATGGCAATGATAATGGTAGAAGTTTGACATAGGGGAGCGCCGTATAACCGTTTGGATTGAGTGTTAGTATGGTGTTAGTCACCATAACACTGATAACACTCAATCCGAATGGTTATACAACTCATATGTCAAACTTCTACCATTGCCATTGCCACTAACACTATAAATAATGCGAACGCACCTTAAGCGTCCCCCAAACCGGCGCGGCCGCGGTGGCGGTAGCGTTGGCGGCTGCGGTGGCGATCAACAACAACGTTAGATCTACACGTTCAGACAGGAACGATCTGGCGTTCATCTGGGTGCATCTTATCGCTACCGCGGACGCCAACGCTACCGCCACAGCGGCCGCGTCGGTATGGGGGACGCTTTATTAAATCTCATGGCTTGAGCATCAGCGATTTTATTTCTTTTACAACAGTAGTCGTTCTGGGTTGGTAGCAAACATAACCTGCTTGCTTTGGTATTTAATCTTTATTACGCAGTGAACTGTATATAGGGTTACCATATTTCTTTGAGGAAAAAAGATGACACCGAATGTTTGGAAAGCAGGGGGCCCGGGGTGGTATGTATGTGGAAATATGGTCAGATAAAAATAAACTGAACTTTTTATTCGTTTATTCATCTACAGTTCACAACAACATTACAGTTATCAATAATACGAGTATATGCATATGGTACGGAGTAAAACATGGTATGAAATAAACAACGGAAAACTCATTAGTCCAGTCAAATCGTTTACGAGAAAAAATATAGCAGTTTTTTTCTTTCTTTTTCGAATTTCAACTTTCTACGGATATGGGCTTCACAACGAAAATCGCATAAAACTTCAAAATTTTCGAACTTCTTCAGTTTTTCGCCCAAAAGTCGTAAAACTATGCACTTTTCGACATAGACCACTATATACAAAAATAAAGCACACTAAATTTCCTATAAAAAGCACCATCAAGTGTATTTTTTGGTTTAATGATTTGGCAGCTAGACCACGCTGAAAGAAGGCCAAATTTTCCTACTTTATGTAATGTGCGTGTAATTACAAAAAGGCTTAGATTCTGATAAAACTACATTCATTTCCCTACAAATTGCATAACTTAATTATTGATTTTCAATTCACTACGGCCATTGCTAATAGTGTTGTGGTTCCCCTTCATATTTCAGAATAGAAACCAGGACCGTCAACCGCTAAGCGTCGCAGACTTAATAAAAAAAAAACATAAAAATACATAATACATTAAGTATTAATTATAACGAGCAAATATCTAGTTTTTAATAAATAAATACTACGGCGGTCTCTACAGAATGTTTGGTGAAGGGCTCTTGACTTAGCGGTTTCGCGTAATGTGACATAAAATTTCAACGCGCTCTAGCAGCTACACAGTTTGGCCAAAATAACCGATTAAGTTATGCAATTTGTAGGGAATTTAATGTAGTTTTATCAGAATCTAAGTTTTTTGTAATTACACGCACATTACATAAAGTAGGAAAATTTTGCCTTCTTTCAGCGCGTTCTAGCACCAAACCATTCAACCAAAAGATTCACTTGAGGGAGCTTTTTATAGGAAATTTAGTGTACTTTATTTTTGTATATAGTGGTCTACGTCGAAAAGTGCATAGTTTTATGACTTTTTGGCAAAAAACTGAAGAAAATTCGAAAATTTTGAGTTTTTTTTTGCGATTTTCGTTGTGAAGCCATATCCGTGGGAAGTAGCAAAGTTGAAGTTCGGATTCAGCACCCAAAAAAACATCGAATAAAAGAAAAAAAAGTCTATATTTTTTTCCCTACCAAAGCACCATTTGACTACATTTCAATAATAATAAAATAACATGCAATACATAAACATAGAAACACACTACACAAAATTAGCTACATTTAAATTAAATTAAAAATATTTATACTCCTCGTAAAAAACATAACTTGGAAATGGTTATTAGTTAGCACTTACAAATTTCAATGTAAATTCAGAAATCAGAAGTTAATCAGAAAATTAGGACAAGGAAAAATAATGATCTCCGTTCAATTAATAGTAAATATTAAATAAATAATAAACAGATAATAAATAAATAACAAATAAATATTAAATAAATAATAAATGGATAACAAATAAATAATAAATAAATACTAAATAGATAATAAATAACTAATAAATAGATAATAAATAAATAAATAAATATTAAATAAATAATATATAGATAATAAATAAATAAGAAATAAATAATAAATAAATATTAAATAAATTATAAATAAATAATAAATAAATAATGAATAGATAATAAATAAATAATAAATAAATAATAAATAGATAGTAAATAATAAGAAATAAATAATAAATAGATGATAAATAAATAACAAATAAATATTGAATAAATAATAATTAGATAATAAATAAATAAGAAATAAATAATAAATAAATAATAAATAGATAATAAATAAGTAATAAGTAAATAATAAATTGATAGTAAATAAATAACAAATAAATATTAAATAAATAATAAATAGATAACAAATAAATAAGAAATAAATAATAAATAAATAATAAATAGATAATAAATAAATAATAAATAAAAAATAGATAGTAAATAATAAGAAATAAATATTAAATAAATAATAGATAACAAATAAATAAGAAATAATACATAAATAATAAATAGATAATAAATAAATAAGAAATAAATATTAAATGAATAATAAATAGATAATAAATAAATAACAAATAAATATTAAATAAATAATAAATAGATAACAAATAAATGATAAATAATAAATAAATACTAAATAGATAATAAATAAATAATAAATAGATGATAAATAAATAACAAATAAATATTAAATAAATAATAAATAGATAATAAATAAATAAGAAATAAATAATTAATAGATAGTAAATAAATAACAAATAAATATTAAATAAATAAGAAATAAATAATGAATAAATAATAAATAGATAATAAATAAATAATAATCTTACCGATATTACAGTAAACAAACCCTAAAAAATAACCTCGGGATGCACTACAACGACCGGCCTTTCTGACGACTTAAAACAATTCGTCCTAGAAAAAAATTAGTTGTGGAATGTAAGTACACATTACCTTCGTTTTTGTCCGGTATTACGTTATTTTATGGTTTTGTTAAAAAAAGAGGAAATTTCGGGGAAAATCGGAAAAAGATACCGGACCCGGACATGGCCCGTAAAAAAGAGGACTTGTCCGGTCAAAGAGGACGTCTGGTAACCCTAACTGTATATACTACGTATAACCACTCGTATAACTGGTATAACTGGAAAGGACCCGCGCTTTATATTGGCTGGCGAGATTTGAGGCAGGCGCAAGCAAAAGAGATAGAGCGATGACGTGCACGTGGGCTATGTGTCACTGTCTGACTACCATAGGTAGATAGCGGGAGGCAGTAGTATTTCGCTGTTTTATTTTATTCCAGCTGAGCCCATTGTCCTAGAAACCTCAAAATGGTCTCATAGTAAACCTAAATCTTTATATTTTTACCTGAAATACCAAAATTTGTTACCAAATGTTTTCGACGCATTTACAGCGATTCTTTAACAGGGGTGCAGCCGGCTTCATCAAAATCGACTGCCCTGGTATTTTAGGCAGGGAACAAATACCTTTGCATGCCGCCTTTCATCGGATGAGGAAGTAAAGCAGGTGGCCCCGTGTGCTGTCATGATGCGACCTGCACGTTAAAGAACTCTTACTGGAGGTTGAAAGTCCTTCAGTTCGACAAAATTCCTGGGTGTGTGTAGCCTGCCCTCAGCGTCGGTGATTGGCCTAAGTTGCGGAAATAGACCGACGTAAATTAAACAAGTAAAAAAACCGCATACGGTCATAGTACCATATGAGATAGAAAGAGATAGCTTGCCCACTTCACTGTGGGATGCATACCAAATTCATTTGCCTCACTTATTGGCCAATAACGGGTCCTTTCCAGTTATACGTAGTATATACAGTTCACTGTTATTACGTGTTCCTTCCACACAAAATTTATGGTGCCAAGTGCCACCACAACATTTTCGTTTTTAAACAAACATTCCTAGAATGTTACTAGGTATAATAGCACCTTCAAATCGCCATTATTTAAAAGTTATACAATTCCATGCAACTTGAACCCCACTCCTATTTGTACAAAGCCTTTAGACGTGATGGGTCTGACTACCGCCTCCACCTCCATCTACTGTTCACTGTAAAATAAGTGTTTTGCGAGACTGGCTGCATGGCTTAAACCGGAGCCAATAATTGACAAGAAAAAAATACATAGAATGCCTATACATACAGCATAAGAAATTTAGAAAATAAACCATGTTGCTCGCTTCTCCAAAGCTAATCGAATACTACCAGTATTCAATTAACTTTGAAGAAGCGAGCAACATGGTTCGCGAAACGTCAGCATTAACAAATCTTGACACACGGCATAACCCTGAAGCACTTTTTCATTTCTAAATGATTCTGGCCGTGAAAGCCTACGTACTTAGCATAAGAAATGTTTAATTATGATATTTTTGATTTAATGGACTCGAATTAACGGATGATGAATGTAGCGGAAATTAATGAGTCCGTCAATGGTTTTGAAAGTTAACTTAAAAGTTAACTCGTTAACGAAAAATTTAATTGGTTAATAAACGATTAACGGATTAACGCTTTTGTGCCCAGCTTTGCATTTGAAGTTATTAAGGCATTCGGTTCAGCCAATTTTGCGAGATGAATGAGCCAAAAAAGAGGTATTCTATGTGCCCAATGTGACATGAGAGAAGCAATCTTAAAATGCCTCAAGCCATTGCACATTTTTCTATCTGGGATGTCCCCAACAATCACGTAAATTATTTTCCGTTAAATTATTTAGCTTATTATAATAATAATATATAAATAATCCTTCGCCCATTATTGCTTTCTATAGTCTCAACAGTGCATTCTCAAAATACCTCACAGAATTTCATCTGCCCCTAATTATTTTCTGTTTACACATGGTAGCGTTTTTTAAATACTGTAATGTACTCAGGCTTTGTACATGCCAGGTTCAAAAACAAATTAAAATTTTAAAAATTAATTGAAAATTAAGCTAATTTTATGTTTAATTTTTTTTAATTTAATATTAATAATTTTATAGTTATTTTAATAATTTAAAATTAATTTTAAATTTTTTATAACAAACCAACTCAACTCACTGAAAATTCTTTACGAATCAAACTAACCTATGTATTAACTTTTATAGTTTGATTTTCACTCCTAAATTTAAACGTATATTACGACATATCAATGGCCTAGCTGCAATACCACGTATCATCATAGTTAAAGCATAGGTGATAGATGGTATTGCTGCTAGGCCATCGACATATGAATAACTAAGAACGTCTTAAGACTACCAATAATAATAATCTCTATGAAAAAAATACTTATCTCTATAACAAGGTATCGCAATTCAGCTGGCACGCTAATTTGCTGGCTTTGCAGTTGTCATGAGCCAAATATAAAGAGCATCCCGCTACAAGTGTCTTATGAGCTAATTCCGCAATCAAGGTGTGTTGGACTCCAACACGTGACACAATGACTTATAATTAGTCTGAAATATATTTATTCGAAAATAAGTGAATACAAAATAGAGTCTATTACAACACTCTGGAAGCACCAGTCTTTAGATGACACTAAAGTGAATCCTTTTTCTAAGACTTTCTATCAAATAGATGTTGAATATTAATAAACTTGAATTTACCTTGAAACTAAAGATTTCTAAACAAATATGTGTCCTAATCGTTACATTTACCCAATTAATTTAGTATAGAGACACATCAAATTAATTTAAATTAATCACATTAATCAATTAAGTTACGGCTCTAGACGGATATTAACCGAACACACATTTCCATATGGCTGAACCCCATGGCAAAATCAACCCGATTTAAACATGGTTGAAACTAGAATATATTTCCTTATATTTATTTATTACTCCTAAGATATTGATTACTCCCTCAATATTCCTGGCGCCATATATATATAGTATTATTTTATCTTTTTTTAGGTACACGTCTCTCGCACTGATGATTCGCCACAATCGCTCTCACTCCAAGAAGAAAGGGAAACAAGAACCATCGAAGACCAACAAGAATCAAAAGAACAAACTTGAGCCTAAGAAACCAATAATGTCTGCTTCCAAAAGTAATAACACTGACACGGAAGATATTACCAACAATTCAGAGGATGAAATATTTAAGCAGCCAATCCGAAAGCCGATCAAACCTCGAAAGAGATTGCCCTTCCCATGCCCCATGTGCGGCAAAGTACTCAATTCGCGAAATGCACTTGTCCCTCACATTCGAACGCATACTGGCGAGCGTCCCCACAAGTGCCAGCAGTGCGGGAAATCTTTTGCTCAAACGACACACCTCAAACGCCACCAACTTACACACTCGGGCATAAAAAACTCCATATGCGAAATTTGTGGAAAAAAATTTCATAATATTTCATTACTGAAATACCACCTCCTGCGTCACAAGCAACCCCCAAACAAACACCAATGCTCGCAGTGCCCGAAAACGTTCTTAAACCGAAGCACTTTAAACACTCACGTACTCGTTGTTCACCAAGGCAAACGGTTTAAATGTTTCTTATGTGATCAAAATTTTACCTCACGTAAAATGCTCAATACACACCTAGAAAACGAACATACGGATTGCAGTAAGGTGGACCGTGAGAACCCGTTCCCTTGCGACAAATGTGCGCGTTCCTTCAAGCTAAAGTACCATCTTGAAGCGCATTCAGTAATTCATCAGAACCAAAACAACAATTTGGAGTGTTCGGTCTGCGGGAAAGTACTTGCTAATCGTGTATGCTTGCGTATGCATGCTTTACGGCACGGTCCATCGCGCATCCACCAATGCCATTTATGTAATAGATCGTTCAACGATCTTGAGATTTTGAAAGCGCACGTTAGGTTCCATGAGAGGCGAAAACCATTTGAATGTTCAACATGTCATAAGAGGTTTTTGGATAGCAGTGCATTGAGGGTGCATAACCGAACCCATACTGGGGAGAAACCGTTTGGTTGTGACATTTGTAAGAAGCGGTTTACTGTGAAAAAATCTCTGGAAGGGCACGTCCGGAGGCACTATGGTATTTTGCCATATCCGTGCATATTTTGTCCGAAGAAATTTGCTGCGCAAGGTACACTGAACACGCATATGCTGGTTGTACATAAAACAGGGTAACAACTGAGATTGTCTTGCAGTTTTACTGGTTTTGTAATATATTATATAAAATATTATATATTTTGGTTATAGAATAGTAATAAAATTTTTTTTTTTAATTTATTAAAATGTCTCAGTGAGACAATGAATCTGTATTAACCTCCTCTCAAAAATACAACTTTCAACAAACCTTTTCTTTAAAATGGTGTCTAAAGTCATTAATCGTGTTTTTTCGAAACTTAGTTT
Organism: Aphodius sticticus; assembly: GCA_963966075.1. Taxonomy (NCBI): domain Eukaryota; kingdom Metazoa; phylum Arthropoda; class Insecta; order Coleoptera; family Scarabaeidae; genus Aphodius; species Aphodius sticticus. The sequence goes on along the minus strand of OZ014506.1, from coordinate 40,097,785 downwards.
CACGATTTCTCGATGTGTTCGTAATTGACTCGCTATGGCGTAGACTAGAATAAACCCGTTATCTGAGGGTTACACCAAAAATTAGGCGTTTCATCCAACAAATTTGCAATAATTCTGGTCTACACCATAACGTTTCAATGTACGACTACAGTCACGCAAGAATTTTTAAATGTGGATGCAGGAAAACAAAAGCGTTTTTCTTCACTAATATATTTTTATAAATTTTTTGGTTACTAGTTTCGGGGTACCCCCATCTTCAGACCAAATCGATCGGTTAGTTCAACAGAGCAACATTTCAAGTAAACACCTTTAAGTTTTAGACGTGTAACTACTTTTCCGTACTTTTAATCCTGTCCACTCAGGCAGGTTCTACGTCGTGGTCCTTATTCTATTCATCCTTTTCCCTAGGTTACTCTTGCTAAGTTCTGGGGAGAAACTGTTCACAGCATCATTGGAACTTGGGTATGTATGTTATATCAATTCGCCTAGGTCCTAGAGACTATCACATTTTTATTTTACAGCCTGAAAGCTTCTGTGAATGAATTATTTTGTTAGTTGTGGATTAAATTTAATTGCTTGTTTGGATAGTCCTTTATTTTACCTGAAATTTGTCAAGGATGACGGAGGTGAGGTCATCCATAATTTATATGATCTATGTAAAAACCAAGTCCTTCAAAATTATCTTATCGAAATTTGAAATTCTGTTTCTACAGATTGATTATTGCAATTGAGGAGTTTGCTGCAAGAACGATGCAGCTCCAATTTTTTTGGCAAATTGAGGTTTTGCACTAATCATGATGTCAAAATAGCAGCAAAATCCTCAATTGTTTGCACCCTTTTTATTTCCGTTTGCATCCCCGCCCTTTTCGGGATAAAATGAAACCAAATTTGCAGCGGCCAGATTGACACTGGTACCCTTTTTAGTACCGTTTTCGTGATAAAATTAAAAGTATTTTGTGTAAAACTGGTCTTCATTTTTTGAAATTTCAATATTGTTTTCTACAGATCGTTTGCAATAGGGACTTCTGACCCAAAACGCTAGACAACATGCGCAGAAGGCAGAAGAATTGGCGCTGCTGTCAAATCCGGTAACAATATTGCTTAAAATCCCCAGAAAGCACGCATTCCATGTAAAATTACCGATTTCGGTTTTAATCATGAAGTATTCTGTATCTACGTATCCCAACTGAAGGAAGCTTGCCGCGGGTGTACCTGTTTTTATGTACTTTGGAAAATTTGCTGAACTGTCCTAACCTAAAAACACAGTAGGTATTTTGGTTATCATGTTCACTTCCATATAATTATACAGCTTTCAATGAATGCACGTCAGTCCCACGCTTATCTTTTATCAATTACATTTCATTTGGTACTAATTAGGCTTTTTACAAAGCACAGTTGCCAACTTTATTTAGTCCTGGGTGGTCCTGGGAGAAATGCGCGCGCACGTCGTCGGATCAAAAACCAGAACGAGAAACGTCTATTACAAGGGGTCGGGTACAGCTCATACCCGGACAACTCATACCACGACAACTCATACCGGGACAACTCGTACCAAGACAAGTCATACTAAGGGACATCTCATACCAAGGGAGAACTCATACCAGGACAACTCATACCACGACAACTCATACCAGGACAACTCATACCAGGACAACTCATACCAGTACAACTCATACCAGGACAACTCATACCAGGACAACTCTTACCAGGACAACTCATACCACGACAATTCATACCAAAACACCCATAAAACAAACCGAAAAATGATTGTAGTGTCAATACGCTGTCATCTAGCAAACTTAGGCCAATGTGTATGGCGTGGATGTTCTCCATATTTTCTGCAATACCTTATTATTAGGTGTTTGAGTTTAATTTTCTACATTGCTGAGTATTGGCAGACATATCACATTTAAACACGCACATAAACACAGCATAACGTCAAAAATACGACAATTACTATTCAATTACTAGTTTTGTTATCCAAATCAAACAGTTGTTGGTGATTTGAGAATTTGTAAGATTTGTTCTTACACTCAAAAGTTTTATGGGCAGGTGATTTAGATACATTAAAATAAGTTGCTATTTCTCAAAGTGATGATATTTTCTTTTCCTCCGCATAATATAATAAAATATCAAATATTAGTTCTTCAGTTAATACATGACTGATTTTAATCCTTTTCTTGTGTGAATTTACTATGCAGCCATCATTAATAAATTTTAGTATAATATTTTGCACAGTCAAATGCAAGGAATAGGTCTGTCGGGATATTTCACCGAAAATAAATCTCTCACGGCTCTCAAACTATTGCGCCATGGTACCACATGCATATCTCTATTTTTCATCCTTGCTGTACATTGTTTAGTATTAAACTATTGCGCTTCTAAGCAAAACCAAAAACAGGTAAGTACAATTTAGATTGACATGACAACTTTTGATTTAAAAAATTAAAACGTACATTATTTCAAATGATTCGTATAGTTTTGGTTGCCTATAGTTTGGGAGTTCTAATTAGTTCTAATGTATTGACCTGTTAATTTTCCAAGTATACAGAGGCGGATATGTATACAAATAAGAAAAACTCCCGGTAATAACAATACATTTTTGTGTAAGAATTTCCGATTAATAAGTGATAACACTAATATTTTTAATGCTGCTTGGGTATGAGTTGTCCCTTGGTATGAGGTGTCGTGGTATGAGTGAGTTGTCCGGGTATGACTTGTCTTGGTATGACGTGTCCTGACCCCATTACAAGTGTTACAATTACGTTCAATCTATTACCCTTGATTATATATACAATATAGATGGTTAACCAAAGCGCCTCCACCAAATTCTGCTCGCTGCATAGTGGCGCACCTAGCGGGAAATATGCGAAGTAATAGTTATCAATGAAACCCGAAATAATATGCATATGCAACCAAATTAGCTCGGGTATTGTGAATGTATAATAATAAATGATTATTATTATTGAAGTACGATTGAAGACATTTTAATAAGATTGAATATAAGAAACTGAAACTAACTAGACGTTATTTTAATAACTTAAAGTTCAAGATTTCATTATAATTTAAACAAACTTCATTTTGAAATACGAAATAAACTACTAACAAACTTAAGTTTAGTTACCTACCAGAATACTCGGTGATATTTTGCTATATAAAAGGTACGGTAAGTGGAAAAAGTCTCAAGCTGAAAAAGTTTATTAAATTTAGAAATAACACTACAAATTACAAGCAGAAAAACTTTATTAAATTTAGAAATAATACTACAAATACAAGTACTTCAAAATGTTAAAAATATGTTACACAACAGTAATTTCAAAGCTCTTTGTAAACCAACTATAATATTACATAAAAATGCTAAAATCATATCTGTCTATCGCGCCAAAACAGCTATTTTTATTGATTGTCCAATGTGTTTTAATGACTTTTCGTAAGTCTTCAGTTTTTATTCTTATGCTCGTAAAATGATAGGTCACCTGCAGTATCCATCTACAGTAAAGTTCCCATATGTGGTCAGAGCAGGCTTTCAATCGATCTCTCGTAGGTCGTCCATGTCCATTATTCTGCCTTCCTTTCTAGACCACACTGTAGCCACTTTCCTGCACATTTAAAAATAAATAAATAAAACAACTTTGCCAATAAAAAAAGTTCTGGCAGCATTCAGACCAAGTGATATTTGTCAGGATTTTGTAGTGGATGGCAAAGCTAATCCATGTTTCCTAAAAAGTATATGTAACACACTCCGACGACAGGGACCTTATGACAAATCGGCACAAGGTCAAACCTCAAGCTAAACTACCTGCACAACGGAGCTTATGACAAACCGTCACAAAGTCCATTTCTTCGGAGCGGGTCATATATGCATCTGGAGATTTATAATGTAAACTGGCCAACTACCTTCTTTTCTGCCAGTGTGACTTGAGAATGAAGAAAACAATGATAAACGCCTTGTAGATGTCTTCTTAATCTTTCTGGAGAGACTAGCTTTTGCTGGCAAAGATAGCATGTTAATTATATCCTCAATAATAGAAAAAAAATCTAATTTGATATTCTCCTGTCTAACAAGCTTCCATAGTGGTGAAATTATACTGAATTTCATTTTCATTATTACGATCACATGATCAAGTTGGTGTTCTTTTCTTTTACTTCTCTACTTGTTCTATGCTGGATCCATATTTCCCATATTCTTCAGTAAGAAAATTGTAAGGTCTTGAAGGTGAAACGTGACTTATTTCCTATAAATAAAAATCACATAAGAAACGTTACCACTACAATTATTTTCCAATAATGTTTGCAAAAAGTAAGATGTGATAAAGAAGAATCTTTTGTAATTAATTGCATTTGTTATTTATTTATTTACTATTATAACGTTATTTGTTACAAAATGTAACCAAAAAAATAAGAAATATTGGAATTATATTATAATCTACACGTCCCATAATTTGATGGACATAGCTTAAACATTCTTGGGACAATAGATGACAATGTATCTTGCAATTCCTTTTTATTTCTTTGTTAAACTGCTTCAAAGATTACTTTTCAAAACCAATTTTTTGATATAACAAAGTTCTAGTACAACCTTTATTCATAATTGGAACAATAAATTAGAAAGTATTTTGCAATGGCATTGAGTCTTGTCATTATACCATTAGTACGCAAAGCCAGGGTGTCATGACAAAATACACGAAACATTCTTTATTGCAGGAAGAAATATTTTGAACAATTCTTTCTGAAAGATAGATTTGTATGTGATATTTTTTGTATCCTTACAATTTTTGATAGGAGGAAAAATAAAAGGAATGTGATCATGAAACTTGATTTAGAATTTTATAGACCATATAACTTGATTTAGATTGTGTAATGAAATGAAACTATTTGTAAATTATTACTTTTTACAAAAATGAATCATTTACAATAAAAATTTTTACATTTGTATTAAAAATATTATTTGCAATTTCATTCAATTAAACAATTTCCCTCCAAACCATACCAGATATCAAAAATTGCAAGAATTAAACAAATATATATTCTAAATAATAATCCTACCTTATATTTGAATCACTTATTATTATCGGGGACTAACTCATGCTACTTTCCTATGTAGTTAGTCCCTTTTAATAATAAGCGATTCATTTACTTTAGAGTTGATTGGTCATAACTCATAAATCAAGAATTTAGGATAGTGTTGAATTGTAGTTTTATTTATGAATTCATACCATAAAAACAAATAGAAAACTACTATAAAAAATTTAGCAGACAGCTGGTGATGTCTGATGTGTATTAAAAATTATGTTCAAATTTCAGATAACAATCTTATTGAATTCCTTTAACGCACCATGCATATTGTATAATATCCAAAACCTCATGGTAGGAGACTTTATTTTGAGCAAAATCGTTTACCTATCTTATATTATTTATTATTATTTTTCATATTATATTATACACATATCCAATCGGTGTTTGCTAAACAGTTGCATTTTTAATTCCTTTTTTTATTTACATAAGGTATGTAAATAGATGTTGTCAACACTTTATAATCGTCTATAAGAAAAACTTTCAGAATATAAGGTAAACTGACAAAGCTTGAACCTTTTTTCATAGATAACATAATCAACAATTTCAAAGTTGAGAATTAAATGTCAAAACTTAAAAATAACAAAAGGGTCTTACAGTAAACCTTAAACTTTGCACGAATATGTTTATCAATAATATTCTTGAATCAACACTTCTTCAAGTAGTGCGCGTAGGCGGCCAAACAATTAAACAAATTCAAAATTGCTATAACTGGTCAACCAAGACTGATCGGACATTAGTTGTAATAAAAGCTGGTTTTGTTTGACGACTGGAGCACGCAGGAGTACACCATCATATTTTTTCACTATGCTTTTATATAAATATATGTATATTGCATCGGTGTGTGACATCGAAAGCAGTTTACTCAAAATGACATCCTCTATAATTTGTCTTTTGGCATAAGTCATAGATCACCGTGTATATCCTATACTACGTGTTATATGTTGCATAATTGAGATAAGTATTCAAATCAAGAATTGGCTTAGAAAACTGCAAAAATGTGTACTACCGGAGTTAATAATCACCCATTCGTAACAATTTTCATCTTTAACAGGAATTGTAAACATTCGTAATGATGGAGTATCAGGTTCCCTGCACACAAAAAGTACGAACAACTTCTAATTTTCAAGTTGTATTGTAAAATGCACTACGAATATAAATATCAAGAATAAAATAAATAAATAAATATGAACTTACCTGTAATCGCATTACAATAACAAGAAAGCTTATTTTATAGGTTAGAAGTTAAGAACGCTTTCCGCCGCCGCAAGAATACGCGCGAATTTCAAAAATCCGCGGCCTCTCGCCGGTCCACCGAGGGTCCATCGACCGACGACAAATCAAGTAGGTAACATTTTATACGAAATAACGAGGATAACAGAAAAAAAAAGGAGAAAGAACGCGCGCTTATAAAAGACGGAGAAAACAAATCTGGTGGATCGATATTCTCATCACGACTAGACGGGAGAAAACGGAGAAAACACATATTATGCACATATTTGTTAAGTAGGCTATAGGCAACCCATCAATTACTATGGAATGCGCTGCGGACGTAAAGATTTACCCGCCAATTTTAATTTATGAATGAATCTTGCCAAAGGTCCGGCCCTCTGGATGTTAAGGCCCCAACTACCCCAGGTCTAACCATCTATATTGTATATATAATCAAGGCTATTACGCTGAAAAGTCCCAATCTAGTAAATTTTTTTCTTTAGAGATGGCATCACTGGTATTGTGTATGTGAGGTGACGATGAAAGCACAATCGACTAGAACTATTTTTACTTCCAAAATGATTTCCGAAGAAAATTTTGAAATTATTTGTCGCATATGCCTCCTGAAATGCACCATCATGAAGCACATATCGCATATTGACACAAGATCGCCTGGAAAATTAACTGTGATCGAGTTGCTGAAACATTGCGCCTCTGTGCAGGTAAATGCTATATACATTATTTGTTTTGATGTAAGATGATCTGATGATTTGAATTCGTTTTATGTTTACATTCAAATTTAGGTGGAGGAAGGTGATGGTTTACCACAGCAAGTTTGCGTGAAATGTATACTGCATATGAGGAGATGCCTCCTTCTGGGGCAAGTAGTGATTAATTCGGATGCTACTTTGCGAAGTGTACTAAAATCTAAAAGCAAACAACCCGATATTGAAACTATTTTTCTTGATTGTCCGTCTGATTGTTATAAGATTGAAGAAGAAATTATCGCTACTAACACAGAAACGCAAACTATGGAACAAAATAACTTAATGTTTGCATCTTCATACTTGAATAATATTGACAACATAGAACATGTTGATGTAACACCAGAAGATACTAATTTTGATATAAATTTTGGAGTAGATGGTAATAAAGTAGTATTAAAGAATTAGATACATGTACTAAATAGTTTTGTTTTAATTTTTTAGAGACTGATTCTGAACTTCCCGTTGATCATTCATATTTTAGTAATGATATAGCCGTAAGTAGTGATTTAAAAAAGATTTAAGATTAAGGGCTTGTATTTTCACCTATTGTCGGGCCAACTTAAGTAGACTGGTCGGAATATAGCTATTTAAATGTACCATGCTTTTGTTACCAACTTCAGATAAATTAAAAACAAAATGCAAATAAAGCAACCAGTAAGTCTTAAATTGATATTTTATATTATCATTTTATTTCCAGAGAATTCCTGCAAAAGACGCATATTTATACAAATTTTATTTTGTTTGTTATACGAGGTGTGATCAGAAATGTTGTATATTGCACTGGTAAAAATAATATTAAATTGCTGCGAGACCTTAGCAAACAGAGTAAAAAGCTGATTGCTAAATTAATAGCTTATTTTGAACGTGACGCAGGCAGCGTCTCTTTTCAGCCGCTGAACTCTATGCAACTTACTTTTCACCAACAAAAACGTGCCCTATAGACGTAAATTGCTGCAAATACGAAACGTCACTATCTCTGTCACCCCTCTACTAATATTAGCTCGACTATACCTATAAGTCCAGCGTAGCTATCTGATGGATCTGTCAGATTTGTTGCCCTATTACACTCGGTCAAATGAGAATATGTATCGGTGGTGGTATGCGGAGGGTGAATATAAGGAGTATTTGACACATTTTCTGTGCACCACTGCCAGTTCCGTCTTTACCCTAAGGACACGTTGGGCACAAACCCAGGGGCCCCGCATTATGGGGGCCAGAAATGCCGAAAGCCGTGACCATATATTTTTCATCGAATTAAATTAATTAACCAATTAAAAAAAACATTGGTTTCTTAGTTCAACTCATATAATTAACAAAAAAACAAAACAGGTGCGAGTCATGCCATCTTGGTAGGATGTGTTTCAGAAGCAGTAGCATATTTCCAATACGTCCACAAAGTGTTTAATTTTTCTCTGGTTCAAACAATGAAACCAGATGATCTGGTTGATTTGATCTTATTATTAAAGCTTTAACATCAATTGCCGAAAACACCGATTAACCAGGAGAAACCAGAAACGAGGCACAAAGCATTGCAAAAAAATGGAAAAGCTGGAGACCATTCTCCTAAGGGAGATATGGAATGATCTTCGGGGAATCATGAATAAAACAAGGTTAACCCTACAGAATAATGCCATAACAATGGACGTTGCTACACAACTTTTTGCATGTCTCCGACTATATCAGGAACGCACGCGCTTCATTCAATCAGTATGAATCGGTTGCCAAAGAAAAATATCCATTGGCTGATTATATAGATCAAAGAAAAAGAATTTGCAACACACGCATCACCTTTTTTGCAGGACCATCACAGACTGCGCCGTTGACTGGGAAAGAAAAATTTCACATAGAAACGTTTCTTCCTATCATCGATGCATGCTCATTTAAAGCAACGATCGGAAGCATACAAGGAAGTTTGCTAACGTTTTAGTTTTCTTTATCAGTTAACAACAACCGATCCTGACCAGTTGAGAAAAACATGTAAAGAATTTGCAGAACTCTACCACCAGTCTACTATTTAGGACAGTACTTGAAGCACCTTACAAATTAAGCTGCGGACATGAGTATCTCAGCCTTACAGACTAATAAAAACAGACAAATTAGAAGCAACTTTTCCGAATATTGAAGTTGCTACAAGGATATTCCTTTGCCTAATGGTTACCAATTACAGCAGTGAGCGATCATTTTCTCAACTAAAGAGAATTAAAAATGAATTACGAACGACTATGTTACAAAAACGTCTAACTAGTTTATCAATATGTGCATACAAAGTGATATCCTTCAAAAATTGGATTTTGAGGATATAATAGAAAATTTGGCACTTCTGAAATCACAAAATAAGGCATTTGCATCTACGTAAGTGCAGCCAGTCTTGAAATAGTCAACATATCACATTCTTTCATCATATTACCTTACATTTGTCACGTATTAAATTAAACTAAAAATGCCCCCAAAATCTGTGTACCCAACATGGTCCCTTACATGGTCTAAGACGGCTCTGACCACTGCCAATACATATCGTCATTTTACTGACTCTAATATGGCAACAAATCTGACAGATTGTTATACAGATTGTTATATATGGTATATATTCAGGACTTATTACGTAGGTGAGAATACAAGCCCTAATTATCATTATCACTAATTATTGCTTATCAAAAGAAGAGACAACTCAAAATTTCAGGAAAACTTATTTTGCAGACCCTCAGTTTGTTTGAAGATATTTCAAAATTCGTGTCTTCTTCTTCCAAACAAGTTAACTTTCACCGAATGTTTGATTTCAATATTATCATTAATAAAACATTTGCAGGAAACCAATAAAGAAGAGAAAATGTTATACTACTGTATGTACTGCACCAGCGTTTTTAATGACAATCAAAAGTTCCATCTGCATTTTTCAGAAGAACATCCAAAAGCATATAGGTGCGTAATATATTTAGAACATTATCAAGTTATTTTTTCTAGAGGAACTAAATAGAAAAAATTAACTGAATTGTTCAGTTCGGAAACAACTAAAGCTATGGTTTTTTATATATGTATGTCTTATACTGGGCAATTCACATCAAAAATTAAAATTAACCTCAGAATAACATTTTGAATTAAATTGAAGTTATGATTTGTTTGTTAAACTTTGATTTGTTTAAGATATAAACATTGTTTAAAAAAAAAACAAATAAGTGCCCTGTGCTTAATGTACGTATTTTGGAAGGGACAACAACACATTGGCGACATGTTTTTGGGCCATAATTAAAAAGAAAGTATATAAATGATAAAATAAAAATAAATATTTATTGAACTAATAAATTATATACTAAAATTAAATTTCAACTAAAAATGCCAGATACCAGCTATGTACTGAGACCCAGAATAGCAATTGTTTTTACTTTTTAACATGCATAAAACAAATTATAAAAAATATCCTATGACAAGTACTAAAAGTATAGACAACAATATTATTATTATTATACGCCAAAATATATCAGATGTATTTTTTATGTCAAAATGACTATAATTGAAAAATAAGGATGCACATTGCACATACATATTAATATCCCATGACAATGGCGGAGATACAAGCAATCTACTGAAACCTGTTGTTTTCAAAACATTATTGTGCTTTCTAACGCTCCCATCTCCGGCAGTTTTACAAATTTAAAAAAAAAGTACATTCTTTATACATACTGTTAATACTTCCCATAGCAATCATCAATTCCTTAAGTACTTCTCCTTCCCTATCCTTCACTAGAAAAAGAATATAATTGAAAAATCAATTATATTTCTCAAGGCGGTTGTTGCTCCTTTCTTGATCTTTAAATTTTATATGAATATTGTAAAAATAAAATATTAATTACCAGTTGCAGAAAGGCCCATCAAGTCTTAATGGCCACTTTGCTCAGAACAGGTATTACATTATTAACCAATCAGAATACAGAACAGACTTGTTTAATCAGTCTGTAAACCCTAATGAGATAATCAGTGATTAAGAGTTGATGAGCCTTTCTGCAACCGACCATAAGACTTGTTTCACTCAATAGCCAGATTCAAAGAAATTGAAATCTGTATTAATACTTTCAGGGGCGTATCGAGGGCAGCTGCCGCCCTTTGCCCCCCCTTTGTATTTTGTTCTTAAGTTTATCGCATAGCATTCTCCCTTATAGTCACCCTTCCCCCATACAGCAAGTTAAATTTAGAAAACTGCCTCCCTTTCCGATTTAAGCTGGATATGCCCATTGATATGGTTAATTTCCATAGCATTCTAAGAACTAGAATTAGCATTCTAGAGCTAACCTGTTGACTTTTTAATTTTATTTTTAATGGTGTCGCTCATTTGCCGACACGAGTTGGTAACAAAAAACTCAGTTAATATATCACCATTGGATGTTCACCTGAATTTCCTGTCACTTTATTATAAAATATTTTGTCCTTTCATCTGTATTTTCATTAATATTTGACTATATTAATTCAATTTCAATTTTCAGTTACACAGTCCTTGAAAACTTGCTGCAGTCAGGAAAACTGCAGCTGCAAACAGAAAAACTGCTCGAGGAAACCACTCTACGTGACGCAAAGATGAATAAGGAGAGTCTCAACCGGAATCCTAAAGATGACAGCCATGTTGGAACGGAAAACTCGGAATCAGCTCACCCTCAACTTAAAAGACCTCAAAAGCGGAAATCAAAACTTATCGAAAATAGTTCTTCAGGTCATGCAAAGAAGGCCAAAAAGAATCTTGAGAAGTATGCTAACGACGCTCCGAAAACCAAGGATAACAACCAAGAAACTGAAAACTCGGGTGCTCCTGATATTGATGACAAAACCTGCAAACAACCCCTCCCACAACTAAAAAAATTAATAAACCTGAAATCAAAGTCTTGCAATATTTGTGGCAAGGCCTTCAAGCGTAAAGATACTCTCTTCGCCCACATGCGAATGCACACTGGGGAAAGACGCCACATGTGCCACGAGTGTGGTATGACTTTCAAGGAGAGATCGCACCTTAAAGTGCACCAATCAACGCATGCCGGCATTAAAAATTCTATATGCGAAGTCTGCGGAAAAAGGTTTCTAAATCAAACAAATCTCACTTGCCATATGCGTTCGCACATGAGTAAAACTCACAAGTGCACGCAATGTACGAAAGTGTTCCGGCTCGAGAAACAATTGGATTTGCACGTTCGTATAGTGCATATGGGCGAACACGTCTTTAAGTGCTCATTTGAGGAATGCAAAGACATTCCTGGATATACAGCACAATGTAACTTGAACAAACATTATAAATTGAGACACGCAAATTCACTTGTCATCGAACCTGGCAAACCTTTCCGTTGTACTCTCTGTCCTTTATCGTTTTCAAAACAAAATTACTTAGATAAACATATGAAAACACACACTAAAGATAAAAGTAACAATGTGGATCGTCTTGATTGTAATATCTGTGGGAAAGTTTTAGCTAGTCGTGATGGGTTAAAACATCATTACCTACGACATGGGCACTTGCGTACTCTCGATGCCACATATGCAAAAGGTCATTCAGCGATGAGTCAAAGTTAAACGCACACATTCGGTTCCATGCGAGGCCAAAACCGCACTAGTGTACTACTTGCCTTAAGTGCTTTGTCGATAAGAGTGCTTTGAGAGTGCATAATCGTACTCATTCGGGAGAGAAACCTTACGAATGCGAGATTTGTGGTAATCGGTACACTGCTAAGAAGGCGCTGCAGTAACACATGAAGAACCATAATGGGATTTTGCCGTACAAGTGCAAGTTATGTGAGAAGAAATACCCGAGTGGAGGATGGCTGAATACGCACATCCTGAATGTGCATAAGATAGGTTGACGTTGGTTGAGTTTTTATTGTGTGGATCTCGTAAGAATAAAAGTTTTCTAGAATATTTGTCTCTTTTTATAATTTGATTATATATATATTTATCTATAAAATATTATGTACAGGTTTAGTCAAAATTACTACAAAATTCAAAAAAATTTCAAACAAAACTTTTTGTTTTAAACAAGCTATCGTTTAATTATGCATAAATACATATATATAATATACGTACAAAAAAAAGAAAAAATTCATCGACACTGTAGGGGACCATCTGGCGCAAGATATACTTTAGATATATCTTAATCACTGGTGTGCTCTTATCTCTTAGTTCTTCTGGTAACACATTATATAAACGAAATCGCATGGACGAATGGTCTTCAGCCGTGTGAAGGGGACTTCAGCAACCTCTGGTCTCCTGGTATTGTACCCGGTTGGTTCTTTCTTCTTTGTCTTGATAGCAAGCAATACCTGCTGGATGATAAAGGTAAGCAGAAACAGTTAAGATATCGAGTTCATTGAAGAGTGGCTTGAAGGATGTCGTTTGGCTAGTCTCCTCGCTACGGTCGTCGTGCCCAATAGACGTTTCTCGTGGTTTTCGATCTCACGGTGTGCGCGCGCATTTCCCACCAGGACGAAATTAAGTTGGCAATTGCTTTGTAAAATGCTTAATTAGTATCAAATGAAATGTAATTGATAAAAGATAGGTGTGAGAATGATATGCATTCATTGAAAACTGAATAATTACCTATATGGAAGTGAACATGAAAACCAAAATACCTACTGTGTTTTTAGGTTAGGACAGTTCAGCTTGGTTCAGCTAATTTTCCAAAGTACAAAACAGGTACACCTCCGGCAAGCTTCCTTGAGTTGGGACCGTAGCTACAGAACACTTCATGATTAAAGCCGAAATTGGTAATTTTACATGGAATGCGTGTTTTCTGGGGATTTTAAGCAATGTTACCAGATTTTACATCGGTGGCACGTCTTCTGCGCATGTTGTCCAGCGTTTTGGGTCAGAAGTAGAAGCCCCTATACAACTCGTGCGCCAATTTTTGTCTTATATAACTTGTATTATAATATACTATTATTGAATACCAATGTTATTATATTATGAACATGCAGTAATATTAGGTAAACACCTACTTGAGCCATATACCAGAAGGCAAAAATAGTGGATATTTGTGATTACTAATTTTTATTATTAGTAAGTAAAAACAAAATTTGAATGTTTGCATGAAGTTAGCTACGCAAGATTACGTTATGCACGTATTGTCAATAATCTATCGAAAAGATGTAGAGGAGAGAAGGTCCTGGAATAGGCGACGAAAGCGCAGTAACTGAGATATCTTTACTTGCAAAATGAATTTCGATATTATTTGTCGCATATGCCTCAAGAAATGCATGCACATGAGGCAAATATCGCATGTTGACGTTAAATCGCCCGGAAAATTGACTGTGATCCAGTTGCTCAAGCATTGCGCATCTGTGCAGGTAAGTGTAAATTTCCATCTTCTTATTTATTTTGATGTTAGGTCGGATGCTCTATGATAACTTGAATCCGTTTTATATTTACATTCATATTTAGGTAGAGGAAGGCGATGGTTTACCACAGCAAGTTTGTGTAAAATGTATATTGCATATGAGGAGAAGCGTCCTTCTGGAGCAATTGGTGATTAATTCGGATGCTACTTTACGAAGTATCTTAAAATCAAAGATTCAGCAACACAAAATTGACACTATTTATCTTTATTGTCCGGCTGTTTATTATGCCGAAGAAGAAATAACCACTAGTAATGTAATAGATATAGCTACTGAAATTGGACAACTGCATACAAATAAAGCAATGGTATCTTTAGAGGATATAAACATTAAAAATACAAATATGGGTAGAGAGATTAATAACACAACCACAGTTATTGATGTATCTTCAGACAATGATAAGGCTGAAACAATAGAACAAAATAAATTAATATTTGTTTCTTCCCAGTGCATGAATAATACTGAGAACATTGAAAATGTTGGTATGATACCAGAGGATACAACGTCTGATATAAATTATGCCGTAGATGGTAATAAAGTAATATTAAAGAATTATATTAATGTAATATTTTTGTTTTATTTTTTTAGAGACCTGTTTTAGAGTTGCTTTAGACCATACATATTGTAATAATGATGCATCTGTGAGTAGTGTTTTAACAAACATATTTAAATAAATTGCTTATTCAGAAGAAAAGACAAGCTAAAATTTTCAAATATATTTTTCTAAACCCTTAGTGTATTTTAAGATTACCTACATACAGAACTGTACGTATTGGAAATATCTATTCAGATGTGAGATTTGGACAAAGATATTTATATGTTGATTTTTCTTTTGAACAAGCAATACATATATTTCTTTTCAGTATTATCATTAATAGTTGTATTTGCAGGAAAACGGAAAGAAAGAGAAACGGTTATATTACTGTATGTACTGCACCGGCACATTTGACAATAATCAAATGTTCCATCTTCATTTTGCGAAGGAACATCCAAAAGCATATAGGTATAAAATATTACGGACAAAATTTTTCCTTTTTAAAAGTTTTTTTTTCTAGAGCAACTTCAATGGAATAATTTAATTTATTGTCATTTGTTTATTTTGAAAGTAAGAGTTGCATTTTTCCAATACGAATATTTTATAAAATGTAATACGATGCCATATAATAGCTGCTTTCCATTTGCACATTTTTAAGTTGATCTTAGCTGAGCTATCTATCTTCGTCTGGCTAACCTATGTTGGAAAAGGAATTCAGGAAGCTTTGCGGACGACTAACCAGGGGCAAGGGGTAGGTAGTTCTGCTGATTTTATCTGACTTCACAAAAACAAAAGGAACGCTACATGTCACTTAGATTTGATTAGCTCAGCTAAGATCAACTCAGAAATGTGCAAATGGACAGCAGCTATTAGCTGCAAAGGTTCCAGAACCCATGTGACTATATTGCCGCCAGACGCGTTCCTATTGCCAACATAGGTTAGCTTAGATGAACTCAGACCAAGCCAGACGAAGGTAGATTAGCTCAGCTAAGATCAACTTAGAAATGTGCAAATGGAAAGCAGCTATAGTAACAAGAACAA
This sequence comes from Aphodius sticticus, assembly GCA_963966075.1. Taxonomy (NCBI): domain Eukaryota; kingdom Metazoa; phylum Arthropoda; class Insecta; order Coleoptera; family Scarabaeidae; genus Aphodius; species Aphodius sticticus. The sequence goes on along the minus strand of OZ014506.1, from coordinate 40,081,796 downwards.
TCTAGCTAGTAACATTTAAAAATTTATTTGTTTGATATATATTAGTGCTGAGTAGTTGGCACATCATTGCATACCATTTTTTTTAAGGTTCAGTTCATATGCTATAGAAGAAAACATACTTACTAAATTTCGATAAAATTTTCAATCATTTCTGAGAAATCTCTATGTGCACAGCCTGTATATAGAGACCAATGTATTTACACTTTAATTAATTGTTTTTACCATTTTCAGGTACACATACCTTAAAAACTTGCTGCAGACAAAAAAACCGGTCAAGGATATGTCTCCACTTGACCCAAAGATGGTAAAAGCGAGCCTTGAGAAGAGTGCTAAAGATGCTCTAGAAACCCAAAACAGCCGCCAAGAAACAGAAAACTTGAAATCTCCAGGTCCTAAGGATGAGATCTTCAAACAACCGTTCCCTCAACTCAAAAAACCTCAAAAGCGGCAATCAAAACTTCTGGAGGATACTTCTGATACTTCTTCCCCTGAAGCAAAGAGGGTAAAAGAGAACCTTAAGAATAATGTTGAAGAAGCTCTGAAATCCACAAATCAAGAAGGCAAGAGCTCGGAAGCTTCTGATCCCGAAGACGAAATCTTCAAACAACCCATCCCACACCTGAAGAAGCCAAAAAAACGGAAAGTAAAATTCTGCAATATTTGTGGTAAAACCGTTTTGACTCTCAACGTCCACATGCTATTGCACACTGGCGAGAGACCCCACATGTGCCACGAGTGTGGCATGACATTCAAGCAGGTCTCGCACTTAAAGGTGCACCAATCAACTCATGCTGGTATTAAAAACTCCGTATGCGAAGTCTGCGGAAAAAGATTTTTAAATAAAACCAATCTCACTTCTCATATGCGTTGGCACATGAGTCCAACTCACAAGTGCACGCAATGCCCAAAAGCATACCGAAGAAAGATTGAATTGGACATGCACATTCGCAGTGTCCATATAGGGGAACGTCCCTTTAAATGCCAATTTGAAGAATGCAAAGGCCATTCTGGATTTACTACAAAACTAACCTTGACTAATCATTTGAAATCGGTACACAAATATTTGTCTGTCATCAAACCAGACAAACCATTCCGATGTACTATATGTCCTAATTCGTTTTCAAAACAACATTACTTAAATAGACATATGGAAGTACACACTAACAATGAAAGTAACAATAAAACTAACAATGTGGATCGTCTGGATTGTAACATCTGCGGGAAAGTTTTAGCCACCCGTGAGGGGTTGAAAAGTCATTACTTACGACATGGACCCTCACGTACTCACGAATGCCACATTTGCAGTAGGTCATTCAGCGACGAGTCAAAGTTGAACGCGCACATTCGGTTCCATGCGAGGCCAAAACCGCATAAGTGTACCACTTGCCAGAGACAGTTTGTTGATAAGAGCGCTTTGAGAGTACATAACCGTACTCATACGGGAGAGAAACCTTACAAATGCGAGATCTGTGGTAATCGGTTCACCGTTAAGCCGGCCTTGCAGACACATATGAATATACATAATGGGATTTTACCGTATGAGTGCAATTTATGTGAGAAGAAATATCCAAATAGAGGATGGTTGAATACGCATATCCTGAATGTGCATAAAATAGGTTGACGGTAGCTGAGTTTTTTATGTGATACCTTATAAGAATAAAGGTTCTCTAGAATATTTGTTTCTTTTTCTTATAATTTGATTATATATTTATTAGATAACTATGTATATAATATTATATATCAATGGCCTAGCTGCAATACCACGTATTACCTTGGTTAAAGCATAAGTGATACGTAGTATTGCGGCTAGGCCATCAATATATTAATTATAAAAAATAAGGCAGATTTCATAATCTGTAAGCATTTTCTCATGAATCCATAGATTATACGATAAAATTATTTTCTATCAATGGTTCATTATCAGTCTGTTTAGTGAATCAAAAAATCGTTAGTTAACCAACAAGTATATTAAAAAGAGCAAATAATGTTACAGGCTTTTAAGGCACAAGCAACATCGGTTAATTGTCGAGATTATTCATTCAATACATCCCTGAGGTGCCAAACTTAGGAGAACAGCAGCATAATGCATGTTGCTCATACTTTTTCCGGCCTATCATCAATTTAATATATTAATGGTATTCATTAACGTTGACTCAAGTTTGGTCAATTGACTATAAATCAGTGTATTTGTGGTTTGTTAGACGGCTGATCTTTTATTAACAACGTAATTATTGGGTCCAAGAGCGCCAAAATATTTAGGACACGGTTTCAGAAATTGTCATCAAGAATTTGTATTCTTAGAGTCTTAGACCTTAGCTCTTTATTATATCACAAAAGTTTTTAATCTTAAGGGTGCCGAAACGGACAGCTGAACGTACCCTAAAAAGTTCAGCAAATGGGGTAAACGTACTTCGTACCGATCTTTTAAATTTGTTTTTAAATTTGAGATTTTTTGCACTCAAAGGGTATTAATTGAATGTAGCTACAGCATACGAACAGGACAACGATAACTAAAAAGACAATACATACCGAAAATTGGTCAGAATTGAACAATAGACAATAACTTACAATTTTCTTTTTGGATTTATAAATCCTTGCTTCATACAATGCATAGTAAAATCACCTATCTATCCATGCAGTAAAATATCAAAAAAATGATTTTAGTTAGACAATCGGTACGAAGCAGCAAAACCAACGATTTTTGTGCGTTTGAACGGAGAGTGGGAATTCCATAGTTCAGCAGTTTTCGGATAGATGGCGCCACCGTCGTTCACCACGAATTACTATTTGAATTATACAAACAAGTCAGATTATTGTGCCCGCTCACAAATTTACTAGGTCTTATTATACTGTGCATACAGTGTAACTGGAAACAAACGGTGCATTAGCAATTTGTATTTGTGCAGCAATGAATTGTAAAAAGATGCAAACTGGAATTGATACTTATTTGCAGTTGTGTTTGCAGTGACAGGTATAAGTTATATTATAACAGTAACACTATTAATTATTATTGTTGGTCTTTTTCATTTTCCCTGGTCTTACAAATAATTTATCCGTTTGTCCAATTTTTGATACTAATTCCTGAACTTCTACGTGTCACTGTTACAGTGGCCGTGACACTATAATTTATTGTTGGACATTTTTATTGGAATCCACATAAGATTTTCTATTGATAGTACTTCTAATGGTGATATTACATTCAACCTATGAATCAAATGAATATAGGTAATAAAATAATACTTTTGCTAACATTACATTAGAATATATAAATTTTTACATCCAAAACTTTGTTTCATTTATTAACAAATATTTTACCTTTACGTCAACTAAAATAAACATGGATAAAAACACGCAAAAACACAATTTATTTTCATCACAGATAATATATTAAGTTAGTTGCAAGTTAGTTACAAGATAAATATTACACGTAGCTTTAAAATCATAAATAAAGTAGATATTTAATAAAGGAGAAATTGCGTATTAAAAATACCGAATAAATAATTTTTAAATTTCTCAAATGTTCACCTCCATAACGTATTGCACATTTATTTATTAGCGATCCAAATACAAAGAGATAAACTAAGTAGATAGTAAAACACACAAACCAATTTTTATTAGACAACGCATGCAGCAGGTATCACCACTTTAACAGTAAGAACTTATTTCTATCACATATATTATCATTCACATATAATTGTATCACAACTTTAACTACAGCAAATACAACTTATTTATTTTACAGATATTATCATTCAGATATAATTGTTATCACGTCATCTTTGAGATGCAGTTAATTACTTCAAATAAGAATTTAGTAATGATATCCCAGTTCTATTGGTGTATTATACCTATATAATGTTAATAGCGGTCAGTCATCTGATGTAACTTTTTAATAAGTAACAACGTGTCAGCTGACTGCTTTGCATTTTTGCGCACTCCAATGTGGACTATCAAGGTGTTGTAGGGCGTTCGGACTACATGGTAGTACGGATTACTGAGAGTACCTATACTGTATGGATGATGTTCTGAACGTGCTCACCGAGTGCTGTGTTGTATTTACATACCCACAAGACCACTCATCATGCCTCGTCTCACGAGAGACTACCCACCGAGGTGGCAGGGGTGGTGGTATCGCAAAATGTGGCGCAGAAGGACAAAAGCCGCCACCCTACAGTTTTGTCACGCAACATCTGTGGGCAATCTTAACAATAGTTGGCAAAAGGTGTTCTTCATAAAATCTACATGACTTCGGTAACAAATACTCGTACCATCATTTTTCTTCCATCCTATTTTAATCCATACAAAGTGGACGTTAACCTCAGGATACATGTCTGAAGACCTGCCGCTATGCGAGTTGTCTCTCATTAGGGGCGCTAGAAATATACAAAATATTAGTTTAGTATCGTCAATAAATAAAAAAATTTCAATTTGTATATAATAAAATATTTTTGTAACTGTATTTTCTTGTTTAAGAGGATAATAATAATAACAATTTTTTAGAATAATGAAAATCAAATTTTAACTATACAGTTAAATACAGAAGTCAGAACAATAATCTCAAGCAAAATAATTGATAAAAAAAATATAATAATATCTAATAATAAATTATTTTTTGTGAATATGTAATATCTATTTTATTATTCTTAATGTTGCATAATAACATAACAATGTTTTTTTAAGATAAAATACCTACATGATTTGAATCGAACGTATTTTCATATATTTGTAACAATTTATTTCTGAACGTGAGATGAATCCATACGTTCGATAAATCTCAATTACGTCTGTACAGTTTCTGTATAGGTGGCTTAAAGTTAGGATTATACCTGTTGTAATTTTGTGTTTTAGACGAATTAGAATTCCTTTTTTGCAGCAGCTTTCTTCCTAAATTTTTTGACTAACTAGAACAGCGCTTATCAGCTCATCCCATTGTACAAATCTACAAAAACAATGATTTATTGATTAAAGAATGAATTATAAAATATACACATGCATTACCCTGGTTCCAACAAAATACGTTTTATGACTAAAACATAACTAGTCTATTCACTGCACCACTCAAACTTAAAAACTGAACTGAATCAGAACTAATTGTAATAACTAAATAAAGTCAGACAAAATATGTTGTAAAACACAAGCAGCGCCATAAAAAGAAAAGATACAGCTGCCGCCGAAAAATCAACACAGTGCACTGCCGGGTCTCCCTGGCAACAAAATCATAAATGTGGCATCGCATTCCCGCTATCAAATGTGTTATGTTAGAGAGGGTCGAGAGGGACGAGAGCGGCAAGGAGTTCGACTAACCCTATGCTTTGCAATCTTTGCGTACCATACAGGAAATAAAACTACGCTAGGGTATTAGAAATAGCGGGTAGTCCCCGCGCGACCAAATGTAGGAGAGAGAGGAGAACGGTAAGGGGTCCTAGAGTATCGCTGTGGAACGGGGTTCACAAAAACTGTCCGCGACGATGTAAATTGAAATATTGTAGGAGAAAATCATGAGAAAATACGATATAGAGTGGGTTGCGCCATCTAGTGGCCGGTTGTGTCACTAGACTCATTCCGGTCTCCGTTTCGGCACCCTTAAGAGTAAATGTTAGTCACCGGCCTCAAAAGTTCGACGAAACTGAGGCGCGAGAGGAGGGAACAAGCCGCGCCCACTGTACACTCCGCAGAAAATGCAAGGAACGCACTGATTAGATGAGGGGAACGGTGGTATAACGATACCACCGCTTTGGCGGCGAAGATCAAAGGGGCCGTGCGGTGTCGACTGGCGCCGAACAGTTTCCTAATAATTTTGTGTATGTGACTATCGCATGTTCTGAAATGCTTTTCTTGTATATTTTAAATACAAATACAATTCCGCAAAACAATACAGTGATACAAATTAATTAATTGCTTTATTATAAGCAACAACATTTTACCTTTTGTATGTTGAAAAAAATTGTAGTTTTGGTAAAACAGACAGCTTTTCTTACATAAATCATTTATTGCTTTACATTTATTATTAGAATTAGTAACTAATTATCAGTTAGCTCCGAAGAAGCGAACAGCATGGTTTGCGAAGACAGTAATTATGAATTTTTACTCACGGCATAAACCGGTAACTATTTATCATCTAAATTTAAATGACTCTCGCCGTGAAAGCATTCGTACTCAGATACTTATTTAAATCCATTTAACGTTTTCTTTGTGCATCAATAATCTCGAATGTCTCGTTCGTACTTAGCAGAGATCGATACTTTCGGGTAAAACACACCCCATGTAAAAATTCAAATTTTTATCGGGTGACGCAAGTAGGTGTTAGTAAATATAATATTCCTATTTTAATTCTAGATACAGTTGGATACTGCATTTTAAAATTTTACTCAAAATTATTATTGCTATGTATAGACTTGGTAGTATACGTACTTCAATGTAGGTATGAGAAAAAATAGCCATTTATTATATATTATATAGATACATGTTCAAATATTTTACACCTTTATAAAAGTTTTTTGCCATATATGGTAATCCGGCACGCTTAATTACACCTCTAAGAGAGTATTGCCCAAATTAACTAGCGAAGTTAATTAGCGAAGAATTACACTACACGTATAATATCTACATATACACTTACCACAGGTACTCTCGCAAGTTATTAGTTTTCTTAGAACGCGGGCCACATAAAGGCAGCTGATTTTTTAATTTGCCCATATTTCTAGCGTCTGTTCTATGTCTGTTGTACAACAAGTCGAACCAAAGCCAACCATCCTGCATAGATTGCGATTGCCCTGAATGCATTGCCAAGCGACAAGTGTTTGGTATTAATATTATTTTCTAAATCTAAATACCAATATATTTGAAATTCTATGACGAAAAATAAATGACTGATTAAAAATTAAATTACTTGTATTTCCTTAGTAATAATTTATTTAACTCCTATTAATTATTTAGTAGTTGTAACATTGTAAGTAGGTATTGTGGTTGTTGATTATTCTTCGTTCCGTGTGTCGTACGGGGACTGCACTATAAACCCTCGCGGGAACATGCGCTCCTAATTTATAACTCGCTCTTTGCTGTCTGCGTAGCATCAGGACGGCAAAAAATTATTTCTCGTATTCGGTTTCTAGCCTATTTTGGTCGAAATTCAACAATTCATGTTGATCACATACACTTCCGCAAGAACATGCTGTCCTAATTTATAAGCGAGTCGTTGCTATCTACGTAGCACCAGCACGGTAAAATTTATTTTTCGTATGGCTTTCGTTTGCTGGGCGCGGCGCCGCTACACCTGCCGTGTCAACATGCGATCAATATTTTTGTTAGGCCGAAATTGCTCAATATTTGTGATTCCCCTGGCTACGTATTCATGCTGCTGCTTCAGACTGTACCATTTGAATTTGATTGGTCGAAGAAAATGATGTGGTGTTTATCCAACAGATGGCTGCACCGTACGACTATAAAATATGTTATTCTCGTCTCATTCACATGTTCAAAAAACCAACGGTTAAATCATTACAACATTCATATTTTGTTGTCATTTTTTTACACAAGTTCATGAAGGCTCAATACAAAATGTTGTAATATTGCTTTTTTGATGTTTGGTTCGGATTTGGAAAAAAAATAACAAAGATTACCAATTATTGGCTTCTTTAGCAAGGGTAAAAAACAAAACAACAACGCAAATGAAAAAAAGTGGCATTCGTACCCGGTGTAATACACCTTTATCTATAATTTAATGTATTACACGTGATTATTAACACACAATTAAGCTCAGGATGTTTGGTTTTATGTAGTGTTGTTTTGTAGTACGCTACTACCTCTAGTGATTCCTCTTAATGTAGTATTCACGACATAGCGACTCGGGAATCGACGCGTAAAACGCTTGGATGAAGTTGAGTTCTTAGGTGTGTTTTATTGCCACTGGTAATCAGTTCATTTCATTTTGAAACGTATTCACTTGTCTCAAAATGCGTTTTATTGCGCATTCAAAATGAAAGGGAATAGAACTGATCATATTCAGTTCCCCCTTCACCCCTGAAGGACAAGCCGGAAAAGATGATCAGTTGTATTCAAAATGAATTGAAATTAAATCAGCCAATAGGAGGAAGGTATCAGTCTGCAGTCACATGCATGTCACGATTGTATCTCGGAGAGGTTATGTGTATTTGTTTTCGTTGGTGAGACGGCTTCATATGCAATTCGTACTCAAGAATGATCGAAACAGAGATTACGCCCATCGGCGTACCAAAATCGGTTCGTTCTGCGCATCTACGTCACACCAGAATTGCTGTCAAAACTAAGTGTCAAAGTGGCGTATATTTTGTCAACGAACATATGGTGGAGATGTCAACATGATGTGAAATATTAAACAGTGTTTAGTTAGGTTATATTAAAAAAAATCGGTGTAAGCGATTGGGGAACTAAATTGTAATAATGTCATCGTCAGCAGGATGATGATTTATAGGTCGTGCTAATAAAATGATTATTAATCTTTACTAGCGGTCTAATTTACCATTTGGCCATACTTATAAAATGCTCCATACAAATGACGCTGATCTTGTAATTGAAATTATTTCTTCGCCGGCAGAAAGTTATCCATTTTTTTAAAACGTCGGTTTTGGACGGCGATGAAATAAACTGCATTTTGATGCTTTGCTTTCATTTCTCTTTGAGCAACCCGCCACCGCACATTTGATTTTCGATATTTTTATTTTTTTTCAAAGTGGTAATGTATTTGGTTATGTGTCAGCGTGTTGTCAAAGTAATTTTTATTTTGTTATGATTCGTATGTAGTCAAGGTGTTATCTATGGGTGCGTTCTGCCACTTTAAGCCGCTTAAGCGCTTGAACTCAGCAACCAATGGCCGTCGCGTTCATGTTGTTGCTGCCCAATTGCCGCCGTCCGCTGAGTTCAAGCGGTTAGCGCCTAAAGTGGCAGAACGCACGCAATGGGTGCGTTCTGCCACTTTAAGCCGCTTAAGCGCTTGAACTCAGCAACCAATGGCCGTCGCGTTCATGTTGTTGCTGCCCAATTGCCGCCGTCCGCTGAGTTCAAGCGGTTAGCGCCTAAAGTGGCAGAACGCACGCCATGTTTGGTCTAGTGTGACGTCACAGCAATCAGCTGATTGTCAAACTCGCTCAAAATTGAATGAATACCTGCGCAATGCGCAATCTTGTATTCTATCATTCTTGATTCGTACTTAACTCCTTGCATAAGTCTTATGCAAAATGTCCGATACAAACATAACCTGTCGGCCTAACTACACGTAACACGAATGCGTATGCGCGCGCGCGATAGGTACACTCAAATGCGTTTTATTACTCGTGTTCAATTCACTTCAAAAGAGAATCATTTCGAATAGATACGAACTGCACACGGGTGGCAATAAAACACACCTCTTGTCGTACCAATACGCAATAATGTTACGCGCGCAAATCATTTCAAATGATCCAGCCAATAGGAACGTTGGACAGCGGACGTCGGACGGTTTGTGCATCACGCCACGGAACAGGAATCAAGCAGAAGGGAAACTCTCGGCGGTGCCTTTGATCTTTCTCGGTCAGATTCTATGACCTCGCGCCATCTTTTCTGAGGATTACACAGGGCCGGAATACCTGCGAAATGATGGGCCTGTCGCTACATATGCGTTATGCATGTAGATCCTAATTCAAACACCCAATACGGACCTGCACGGAACAAAGTCTAGACACAAGCGAGACCAAACAAATACATCGAGCAATCACCTACGTTATGAGGTAGAGATGGCAAATAATGGATTGACTGTACTTGAACTGGTCGGTCGGTATAAAATACGTTCATCCTCCTACGTTCATCGTCCACGGTCCAATACGGTCTGCCGACGCGCATCGGCCCCGTCTACAAGTGACCGTGAGTGCGAGAAGGAAGCGGAAGTACCGTAATATCCTTGATTATATATACAATATATATATTATATATACAGTATATATAATCAAGGGTAATATGGCGTTAATTTCATGGCTGCCTGAGTTGCCAATTGTTGTTGTCACGGTTGTAATGACATTTATGCGCGGACGTTATTGCGAGAAGTAGCGTTCGTTGCCATGGTAGCTAATATCCTAATATGTTGTTGTGACGTTCAAGCCTTTTTGACAATTAAAGCGTTGGCATGGTTGTCCTTGTTAACCTAAATCACCACCAAAAGTCAAAAACTTACGGATGTATTTGGTTGCCTAGGTGTCCGTGTCAACATCCTTCTCGCAGTGACGACCTATGGTGACGACATGCGCAGAAATGAACGAATTTGAGACGCGAAGTAAGCAGACCGTGTGGACTGTGTATTGGTCAAAAGTTTGCGCGATTTCAACATGGCGTCAGGTGCGCGCGGTGGTCTGCGTAGATCTTCGCGCCAACGAGAGTTTCCATTCTGCTTGTTCTCTTTTCTGTGATCGCGCTGGAAGTTAGCTAAGATTACATTATGCACGCATATGTCAACCCTCTATAAAGAAGGTGATGGGAATGGGAAGCACGGTATATTTATATAACGCTCGTGGGTAACGCTTACGTATCTTTATTTCCAAAATGAGTTTCGAAGCAAATTTCGATAATATTTGTCGCATATGCCTCAAGAAATGCGTGCACATGCGACAAATTACGCATGTTGACGGTAAATCGCCCGGAAAATTAACTGTAATCCAGCTGCTTAAGCATTGCGCCTCAGTGCAGGTAAGTGCTATGTACATTTTCATGTTCTCATTTATTTTGATGATCTATGATAATTTGATCCATTTTATGTTTGCATTCAAATTTAGGTGGAAGAAGGCGATAGTTTACCACAGCAAGTTTGCGTAAAATGTATATTGCATATGAGGAGAAGCGTCCTTCTGGAGCAATTAGTGATTAATTCGGATGCTACTTTACGAAGTGTCTTGAATTCAAAAACTCAACAACCCAAAATTGAAACTATTTATCTTGATTGTCCCATTGATTATTTTATCAGTGAAGAAGAAATAACTACTTGTAAAGAAGAATTAATAACAACTGACATTGGACAACTGCAGAAAAATAAAGCAATGATAGCATCTTTAGACGATATAAACATTGAAAATGCAAATATAGGTATAGAAATTACTAACCCAACCACAGTTATTGATGTAACTTCAGAAAATGATAAGGCAGAGACTGAAACAACGGAAAAAAACAAATTAATGGTTGTATCCTCCCAGTGCATCTTCCCTGAGAATGTTAAAAATGTTAATATAAAACCAGAAGATTCAAATTGTAATATAAATAGTAGGGTACATGGTAATAAAATAATATTAAAGAATTTACATCTACGTACTATTTTGGTTTTAATTTTTTAGAGACTGATTTTGGAGGTGCTTTGGATCATACATATTTTAATAACGATGGATCTGTAAGTAGTGTTTTAAAAAACATTTTTGATTAAATAAATTACATATCCAGAAGAAAAACAAGCCAAATTTTAATATATATATATATATATATATATATATATATAAAGAAAACTGGTTAATCGACGGTGAGATATACAAGGAGAAAGGCATTTGTCTGGCAATTTGGTCATCGAAGAAGCAACCGCAGACACGTGTTTCGGAATATTAGCCCTCATCAGTACGGTATAGCCAAGGAGCAAGATGGACGCTCAATGGAGAAACACAAATGGAGACTATAAAGGGGGTGACCAATGTCGCCAATTGGGTGCTTCAGTCCCAACATCTTCAGGATTCGAAGACATGAAGAGATGTCGCGCCGGAGGTGACTCCCCAAGGTACACCATAGCCCATGGAAACGAATGTCTTCATGTCTTCGAATCCTGAAGATGTTGGGACTGAAGCACCAAATTGGTGACATTGGTCACCCCCTTTATGGTCTCCATTTGTGTGTTTCTCCATTAAGCGTCCATCTTGTTCCTTGGCTATACCGTACTGATGAGGACTAATAGTCCGAAACACGTGTCTGCGGATGCTTCTTCGATGACGGAATTTCCCGACAAATGCCTTTCTCCTTTATATATATATATATATATATATATTTGTAAATCTCAGTGCATTTTGAGGTTACCTACGACCAGAACTGTACATATTAGTTATATCTATTCCGATGTGAGACTTGGACATATCTATGTCCAAACAACATAAGAAAAACAACATACAATTATCTAATTGTATGTTGTTTTTCTTTTGAACAAGCAATCCATATATTTCATTACAGTATTAAAATTAATAGTTGTTTTTGCAGGCAAACAGAAAGAAAGAGAAGCGGTTATACTACTGTATGTATTGCACCGGCACATATGACAATAATCAAATGTTCCATCTTCATTTTGCGAAGGAACATCCAAAAGCATATAGGTATAAAATTTCATATACACAATTTATCTAAAGTCCCTCTGGTAAAGTTTTTTCTAGAGCAACTTCAATGGAACAATTTTATTTATTGCCATTTGTTTATTTTGAAAGTAAGAGTTGCATTTTTATAATTAGATTATTTTATAAAATGTATTATGTAGCCATATAATAGTAACAACAATCTATATGTTTTTATATATAGCGTTGCTGAGTTGTTGGCACATCATTGCATACCATTCTTTTAAGGTTCTGTTTATATGCTATAAAAAACAATAACTTACTGTATTTTAAAAAATGTTCAAGTGTTTCTGAGAAATCAATGGGTAAGCCTTTTGGTCGCTAATGTGCTAAAACTAGCGAATGGCACACCTACAAAATAGTAAACTTACGAATGGCACACCCTGTATATTGCAACCAATGTATTCACACTTAGTTATTGTTTTTAACATTTTCAGTTACACATACCTCAAAAACTTGCTGCAAACAAAAAAACCGGTCAAGGATATGTCTCCACTTGACCCAAAGATGGTAAAAGAGAGCCTTGAGAAGAGTGCTAAAGATGCTCTAGAAACTGAAAACAGCCACCAAGAAACAGAAAACTTGGAATCTGCAGGTCCTAAGGATGAGATCTTCAAACAACCCTTACCTCAACACAAAAAACCTCAAAAGCGACAATCAAAACTTATGGAGGATACGTCTTCCCTTGAAGCAAAGTACGTAAAAGAGAACCTTGAGAACAATGTTGCAGACGCTCTAAAAGCCAAGAACAGCCATCAAGAAGATGAGAACTCGGAAGTTCCAGATCCCGAAGAGGATATCTTCAAACAACCCCTTCCACAACTCAAGAAACCAAAAAAGCGGAAATTAAAATTCTGTGCTGTTTGCGGAAAAACTGTTTTGTGTCTCAAATTCCACATGCGATTGCACACTGGCGAGAGACCCCACATATGCAACGAGTGCGGCATGACTTTCAAGCACCCCTCGCACCTACGGGTGCACAAATCAACGCATGCCGGTATTAAAAATTCCGTATGCGAAGTCTGCGGAAAAAGATTTTTAAATCAAACTAATCTCACTTCTCACATGTACTCGCATATGAGTCCAACTCATAAGTGCACGCAATGCCCAAAAGTATACCGAAGAAAGCTTGAATTGGATAAACACGTTCGCATCACGCATATAGGGGATCGGCCCTTTATATGTCCATTTGAGGAATGCAAAAACCATTGTGGATATATCACAAAAAAGACATTGACTTCTCATTTGATATCAAAACACAAAAATTTGTCTGTCATTGAAACTGACAATCCATTCCGATGTACTGTATGCCCTAATGTGTTTTCAAAACAACATTACTTAAATAGACATATGCAAGTACACACTAACGAAGACAGTAACAATCTGGATCGTCTGGATTGTAATATCTGCGGGAAAGTTTTAGCTAGCCGTGAGGGATTAAAAAATCATTACCTAAGACATGGCCCCTCGCGTACTCACAAATGCCATATTTGCAATAGGTCATTCAGCGATGAATCAAAGATGAACGCACACATTCGGTTCCATGCAAAGCCAAAACCGCACGAGTGTACAACTTGCCACAAACGGTTTGTCGATAAGAATGCGTTGAGAATACATATCCGTACTCATACGGGAGAGAAACCTTACAAATGCGAGATCTGTGGTAATCAGTTCAATGTTAAGAAGACACTACAGACACACATGAATATACATAATGGAATTTTGCCATATGAGTGCAAGTTATGTGAGAAGAAATTTCCGAATAATGGATGGCTAAATACGCATATCCTCACTGTGCATAAATTAGGTTGACCTTGCTTTAGTTTTTATTTTGTGATATCTAACAAGAATAAAGTGAATAATGTGTCCGTAAAGGTTCTCTAGAATATTTGTCTCTTTTTCTAATTTCATTATTAGAAGGTTCAACGATGATATAAATAAGTAGAATATTCTTACACTTAAATCGTCAAAATGTAATCTAGTTGTGATAAATATCAACACAAAACTCTACACAAATGAATATCAATTTGATCCAGCATAGTTTTTCAGGCTCTATGCACACATGAATTTGTGAGCCCTTCTATAATAACTTATTAGTTACTGTACTCTTATTAGAGTTACACAGTGATATTACAAAAATATGTCAATACCTACTTTACTTCAAGAACGTATGTTGAAAATAAAAACTATTGTGAAGTGATTTTAAGTTGTTTTTTGTTTTCAAAGCATCTGAAAACTAATTGTGCATATCCCCAATAGTAAGGACTTCGCATTATATAAATCTTATCAATGCAAATTGCCAATATTTTTAACCAGCTTTAGTACCAAACATCTCCCCCCTATAACAGGCATTGATGAAATCATTCAAATATACACATGTGTAACTATTGTATTACAAGCTGTTAAAAATGCGTAAATCTCTGAAAGCTTTACCTTCCAAATGAATTTTTGTAAATATTTTAGATTATCAAATATTGTTTTTTTTTAGTTTTTCAGAACGCTATAGCTTGCTTTAGCGCTGAGAAGTTACCTAGTGTAATAAGAAGAAAAACGCCATAAAAAATTCAATCGGTTAACATCTTCCGTTCACACATCGTACTTCAAGTTAACGAAAAAATGCAAAAATCGCGGCTTTTTTGTAATTTTTTTAGGTTTGTATAAACTTAGTTATTGAAATTCTGATCAATAATATATTTGATCTACGACTCAAATGACTCATATACAAGGTGTTCCTAAATATCATGTAAACACGAAAAGGGGTAATTCTTTGGCTTATTTAATGACTAAAAATTCATATAAACATAGGTCCGCAAACGCTTTGTTGCCGATCTACAGGGTGTTGA
The DNA here is from genome assembly GCA_963966075.1 of Aphodius sticticus. NCBI lineage: Eukaryota > Metazoa > Arthropoda > Insecta > Coleoptera > Scarabaeidae > Aphodius > Aphodius sticticus. Next base: position 40,066,600 of record OZ014506.1, on the reverse strand, counting down.
AATTTCAAGATTTTTTTAGTTTTTTCTTTATAGCTCTTGTAGTTTTTGAGATATTTAGCTCTAATTTGGAATATGGTTTACGCTGTAGGACTTACATCATTGGGCATACCAAATGGTTTCAAGAATCTACAGGGAGATATTTTTTCAGGGGGCATGCCCCCTTTTCTCCCCATGAACTTTTTTTCGGTGCGCCGCTGGTGGATTCTAAAATACAAAATGAATTTTTTGTTTTGTTCTAAAGCATGTTAATCTTTTGTAGTTTTTTCGTATTTACCACCGTTATCGAGAAAAAAAATAAAATCTTTTCTGTTTCGCTAGATGAAATTAAAATTTTTTAAATAATTGGTCTAGTATGCCTTGGCTTGATTTAGATAACCTTTTGTTTGTATTTATTTTGACATTTTATTCGCCACCAACTGTTAAAAATTAAGACTAGGATACAAGAGCTATAAGAAACAAATAAAAAATCTTGAAATTCCAACACCCTGTAGATCGGCAACGAAGCGTTTGCGGACCTATGTTTATATGACTTTTTAGTCATTAAATAAGCCAAAGAATTACCCCTTTGCGTATTTACATGATATTCAGGAACACCCTGTATATATATATATATATATATATATATATATATATATACCAAAGAACGGTAGTAACGACCTAATATATGTATGTATAAGAGAGTGATTGATTCTTGGGAATTTTAGGTCCTAGGGCGAAATTAAGGTAACTCCTTTTTTCTTAGTTCAAATTTTCGCTTTATTATAAAAGCATCATCAGAAACAGGAACCAGAGTTCTGAGAAGTCCGCCTACGCAAAGGAATCATCCGCAAATCGAAAGAGGACCAGCACAACACATATCAACACGATCACAAGGTAATTAACTGAAACAATCACACTAAAACAATTTAAAAGTCGTGTATACCGCACATGCGGCCGCTCTCACATCGAACAACAACTGACGAGTTGTCTATGTAGTGGTCTATGTAGCGCGTAATCCGCAGAATTTTCCGCGTGCACATACGTGTTTTTGGTCTGCGCATTACGCGCAGTATAGAGAATGGTTGCATTTAAAAACCTATCACGTATAGATGCGCACGCGGCACACATGCTGCGGAGTACGCATTAGATATACTCTAGCTTTAGGATATGTAGAAGCAATTTTTGTATAAATTATTATCCTTGTAAAATTGGCAAAAGCGAAACTAATTTATAAAAAATTATTTACCTCAAACGTTTGATTATATTTGCAATAAAATGTAAAATAACATGCAAAAAACATAAATCACTAGTTCCTGTAGTGGGGAATTCCAATAAATTCCCTTGAATTGGAGTTGAATTGGGAATAAATTGGATATAAATTGGCTTTTAAACCATTTCTTTGTACAATGAATTCTCAGCCTAGTTAGTGCGAAAATTTTTACGTAGTTTGTACGAAAACTCCAATTTCTGCCTATATTAACTCAAATTTTTGTCGTTATATAGCGCTGTGTTACATAATTCGATAAGGAAATTTCTTATCGATTAAAGGATGCAATAGGTATCATCCCGCTATACAAAAACATATTGCCGCAACATTTCTACAATATATTTCTGTGATTTTGTAATATTGGTTTTATGTATTATTTAATATAACTGTTATATCTAGGCAACCTCTTATGTCCTACCGCGGATACATAACAATCAATGTTACTGAAACATCAAAGTTACATATTACAATTACATACATTATTTGTAATATTTAAACAACGTTATAACGTTGTTTGAATGTTGCAAATAATGTTGTGAACTTGTATTTATAGCGTTGTTGAAATATTATAAAAAAATTATTTCAACATCCCAGTGATAAGTGGGTAACATCTTTTGTAATATTTAGATAACATATTAATTCCAAGCTATAATTTTTCTTTGTAATAGTTTGACCACGTTATATTTAAATGTAGTATCATTTTGTGCAATATTTGAAGAACCCTATTAGGTATTACAAGAATGCAACATTTTTATAATATTTTACCATACTTCCCGATTACGCAAGGCGTATGGATCAGACTAGTCAGACATTTAGCCGGCAACAAACACCAGCAGACTATTTCAGCCAGCGGTGTCAGGACGAATGTCGTATGCAATACGTAAATGTCCTACTCGTACAGCGGACTGCGGAGGGATTTTCCCTCCCATATGACAGCACTGATTTCACCACACGTTCATCTACAGTACTTATACTGTGAGATGAGGTGAATTGAGATAAACACTTACCAGCGCCATCTAACGGACGCTATGCGTACTACCTAACTGATGCAGTTATGTAGATAAAATATTGTCAATAAAATGTTGTCTAGCGATTGTACAAACTTATGTAGATAAAATGTTTCAATGTAATATTATCTCCATATTGTAAACATATGATGCATTTATGTAGACAAAATGTTGTCAATGAAATGTTGCCTCAACCTTGTAGAAATATGTTGCATTTATAGAGCTAAAATGTTGTTATTGAAATATTGTATTGATAATGTTAGACAAACATAGTAATAACATAACATAAATACATTTACACAAGTTACCTTCTTACAATATTACACAAAGTTGTCGCGATATTGCTTGTTTAGCGGGATACTTTATAGTATTAAGTTAAGTCTTTACATCCCTAATAAGTAAAGCAAAGCAGCTGGTCTCCGTCTGGTTCTATACAAATCTGAACCCCTTTTTCGCTATTTTAAAAGTTATTATTTTGGATTTAAGCCATTTGAGTATTAGGCTGACGTTGTTCAACATTTTAGTGGAAGTTGTTAAATGTATCAAAATCTAAATAAGGGTTAGTTATTCTACAAAATTCTCGAACACGTTGATTTTTAACTACCAAAATAAACATTTGTATGTAAAATTCATTTTTCGATCTTCAGTTATTTCTGGCTAATGACTGCATCGATATTTTCTTTAAATGGCAACCGTATATTTTTCTCATTGATTTTGATAGAGCTTCTAATTATTTTAATGATGGGGAAACATATTTAGAATAGAATAGAATAGAATATATTTATTTCCATTAAACTCGTGTACAGAGGTTGGATTTGTCATGTTTTAACCTTACTCTACACTAAAACACAAATTACACACAGTACAGCCTAAAATTTATACCCTTACATATGATTTTTTTTGAAAAACAATGGAAAATTGCAAAATATTGAACTTTTGGGAACATGGCTACTCTGAACGGGATATAAAAATACGTTTAGGATAAAATTAGTTGCACTGAATACAAACACGTACTCTCGCGTAAGATTTTCGAAAAAAGTGAGATAAGAATGTTAAAAACTTGAACCCAATGTTCTAGAAAACACAAAAGGGTCCTTTTACCTGAAATCCCGAAAGTTGGTTAAATATATTTGAGCCATTTACAGCTATTCTTTAAAGAGTGTGCTGGTGCTTCAAAAAAAAATCTGATGTGGCCAGGCACATGACTTTATCATACTATATATAAAATTAATAGTTTAGCTGCATGAGATTCTATTTGATCGAGATCGGCTATGTCTGCATTAACATAAAAATAGTAGAACTAGACAGATATCTCGATTAAAGCTGCGTTCGGATATTGTACTCCGTTGACACCGGGTACACCGTCCAAATGACACCCACGTGTCATTGAGTGTAAAAAGTGTAACGGGGTTCAATATCCGAACGCAGCCTATATTGACAGTAGTATTTTCAAAACATTAGCGTTTGACACTACTGACAGCTACTGTCATTAGAATCAAAAAATCTGACATCCTGGCTACTAGTTTTAAAGCAGTACGACCGATCTCGATGAAATAAAATTTGCTCATGCAGCTAAACTATAAATTCTACCAAAAAATGTCATACATAAATTATAGAAAATTTCCTCTCCTTTAATTTATTATTTAACTATTTTGACGACATTACACAAATAGCGGCTCATTTGCAAAATCTTCGAAAAATGCTATGAGTAAACCACCAGTTCGTTTGGACCCTTTTCAACAGAAAGCTTTTCAGCTCTAAGTTTGGTTATGAAACTTCTAAATATGAAGTTTCGTCCCGACACCTTTAGTAGTTTCTCCGGAATCGTCGCCACAAAAACGGGTACACACACACACACACACACACACATACACACACACAGACATTTTTTGTACCTTGGTCAAAAATGTTCAGGGGACCCAAAAAGACATATTTCCGCTAAAATCTCAACAATTTTTTTTGGCATGATTACAATACTTTACATACTGCGTATGATAAAGTAAAAAAAAAAAAAACCTTCTATCGAAAATTTTCAGATGTAAGATCATACAATGTGTATGCTACCATTAAGACAATTACAGTAGTGGTTGTGGGTTTGTTCCATGGGGAGTTCTGAACAATTTCGGATAATAGTGATAATCTCTCGCAACTTTTCTTCTAAATCCATGACGTGAAGAAAAAGGGAAAAATGGGGTTTGCATTTTCCAATATATTTTAAATGGAAAATTTGAGGTGCTTGGTGGCACGTGTTTTTCTCAACGCTGAGGGATTTTTCAGGAAAGGGAACCGATTGAGGTATCGTTGCTCCCAATCTGGATCGTTGCAAAAAAAATGTATAAATGTGATCACCCTAATAGACACGTTACGTTTCGTTTTGTAAACTCTTGTATTAACTTTTACATTATGATTTTTTATTCAAAGATGTTTACATGTAAAAACCAGAAAAGCCCAAACGAACAATTTGTAGAGAAAAATCAGAATACGCGATAGTCTATGTACCAAGAACTAAACATATATTTAGCTATAATATTATTAGTTTAATATTTCTAATCTTAAATACATGCACAAAACAAAAACCGTTGATAGTATCACTAGTCCAGTATTCATTATAAAAATGTATTGCTAGTTTGATCTCCGCAAAGCAAAGATTAATTGGTATAGTTTCTTGTGGCTTGTTTGCTTATGTTTTATTAGATAACCTTACGCAAAACAAAGTATTTGAACAGTTCGTATTTACTGCACTTTGCAAGATATTACAAGGTCGTAAAAAGTTGCCTAAAAATACTTATCATTCCTAGCGAGCTTTTTCTAACAATAACACATTGCTTATTCGGTAGTTGATACAGTTTACAGTAAACAGCAATTGCGATACCATGGACCTCCTGTCCGGTCTTTTCCGCCCTCCGGAAACTCCTGACATCGATTTGTAAGTATATTCAATTTCACAATTTAAGATGTTTTAATACACACATAAATTAATGAAGACAAATAGGACGGAGTTAATCATACTCAAAGAATAGCGAATTAAAAAAACAGTTAAAGACAGTTAATTATAGTAAAAATATTTGATAATCATTATATAGGAGTTTATGTAACTTGACCAACAAAATGAAAGTTAACATGCAGCTATCATTATAGAAAGTGTGTGTAATTTTACACTTATTTTCCATATAAAATAGCTGTGTTATTATACATACAGTAAATTTGCTGTGGTATGATTCCACAAATAATTTATAGTAATTTTCCAATAGCAAATCTAAAAATACGCACTTGTTTGAAAATGCACACAACATATACTGTAGTTTCTCATCTTACAGAAAATATTGTGTAACTTACATTATTGTGCGTGTAAAATACGTCTGAATGTTGGTCTAGGTGCATTTCAGCGCATGTGCACATAAGAATCGTGCGTTGCTCTGTTCTAACTTATTATATTTATAATATAATATAATGTAATGTAGTATTTATAGTATTGAAGTGTTGTAGCCGGTATACAGGATGTTCCTAAATATCATGTAAACACGAAAAGGGGTACGTCTTTGGCTTATTTAATGACTAAAAAATCATATAAACATAGGTCCGCAAACGGTTCGTTGCCAATCTATAGGGTGTTGAAATTACAAGATTTTTTTAGTTCTTTCTTTATAGCTCTTCTATCCTAGTTTTAATTTTTAACAGTTGGTGGCGAATAAAATGTCAAAATAAATACAAACAAAAGGTTATCTAAATCAAGCCAAGGCATACTAGACCAATTATTTAAACAAATTTAATTTCATCTTGCGAAACACAGAAAAGCTTTTATTTTTTTTTCTCGATAGCGGTGATAAATACGAAAAAACTACAAAAGATTAAAATGCTTTAAAACAAAACAAAAAATGCATTTTGCATTTTAGAATCCACCAGCGGCGCACCGAAAAAAATTCATGAGGAGAAAAGGGGGCGTGACCCCTGAAAAATATCTCCCTGTAGATTCTTTAAACCATTTAGTATGCCCAATGATGTAAGTCATACAGCGTAACCCATATTCCAAATTAGAGCTAAATATCTCAAAAACTACAAGAGCTATAAAGAAAAAACTAAAAAAATCTTGAAATTTCAGCACCCTATAGATCGGCAACGAAGCGTTTGCGGACCTATGTTTATATGAATTGTTAGTCTTTAAATAAGCCAAAGAATTACCCCTTTTCGTATTTACATGATATTTAGGAACAGCCTGTATAGGCTATTCGCCCTGTGCATACACCGTAACGGGGAGTTGCGAAACGATCTAAACGCCCGTAGCGGAGAAATACCTGCCTACACTATGTGCAGTTCACGGCGCATTATGTTGTGTTCCAATCTGTCAGAGCTAATAACATATCGTTGATATAAATAATCATAATGGGACACAATAAGTGTTGCGTTATCAAGTGTAATAATACAGGAAGAAATATTAACAAATGCAATATTGTAATAAATAATATAAATTTGATCGGACCACGTTATGTACACTACAGATAACTGTAACATTTCTCAGTAATCTGCACCATTTATGCCTCGTGGACATACTATCGCTAACCCCTGTAGAGGCGCTTGCATCGCACACCCGGCCAATAGTGTACCCATCCCACAAAACAATCGTGCGACGCACGAAATCATCACGCGTAATTTTTCTGTGCGATGAGAGCAATATCGCTCGCACGCGTGCGTTTATGTATCCACATTCGACACGCATGAGTGCCGATCAAAACAATACACAATGCGTCCCACACAACCCCGATAACAGGGCCGTAAAGAAGCATCGGTGACGACGAGATGATGGCATCATGCTAGCTACAATGCTAGCGTACTATTGTTTTATTACTATAATTATAGCAAGTGAATGATAACAAATAAATTTATATAAAAATATATTTTTATAAAGTACTCTTTATAATAAAAAATCCAATTCTTTTTATATATCATGCATTGCAATCGGAAATCTGTCTACATACCAAATTTTCCAATTTTTGTTATTAATTTATACATTCGAAATTTGAGGAAAGAAATCTATCCAAATGCAAAACTTCAACCGGACAGGACAAATTTCCGAAATTTTTAAAAATTTTGGCAAATTTTCAAAATTTATTTTTATTAATTGCATTGTCACCGGAAATCTGACCACATGCAAAACTTAAACACGATTGGAAAAATTCTAAATTTTTGAAAAATTTTCAAAATTTTTTTTCTGGTTCATTTGCTGTCACCGGACATCTGTCCACATGTAAAATCTACTCGATTGGAACATTTTTCAAAACTTTTTCAAATTTTGGAGAAATTTTCAAATGTTGGAAAAATTTCTATTTCTTATGATTGATTCATGCATTGCCATCGGAAATCTGTCAACATGCAAAATTTTCCATTTTTTTTATAAATTTATTCATGTCACCGGAAATCTGTTCACATGCAAAATTTCAACTCAATTGGACTATAATAGTAGATTATATCAATTAAAATATTTGAACGTAACAAACAAACAAAAGTTAAGATAGCGTACTAATTATTAGTGGATAATATCATATTCACAGTATATTTCCCAATTCATCGCTTCTTATTTTACCTCTTCAATCATATATTTATTCTTACTGCGCCATTACGCGTGCATTTCGTCGCGTCGTGCGAGCTATATGCGTGTCAATAGGCTAATTTTCGTCATACGTCCGGCACCGTGCTGCGTCGTCCGTGACGAATAAAACGCACAGGTGCGAGCGATATGCGTGTCAATTTGCTGATTTTCGTCATACATTCGTCACGGTGCGTCGTCCGTGACTAATAAAACGCACGGGTGCGAGCGATATGCGCCGCATATCGCCACGTGCGGTTGCAATTGCATCATTATGCGTCGCACGATTGTTATCTGGGATATTATGTTTATAAATACAATACAGATTACACTGGCCAACAAAAAAAAGTTGTTGAAAAATGTCAACTGATTTCGGTAGGATTTTTCCTATGGAGTCCGAATCTGAAAAAAGAAATAGTGAATTGGCTCTAATTTTAGCGAAAAACAGTGTTAAAGTTGCAAAAAGCTTTTTTTTTCTACCAACTACCTGCACACGTGCAAAACAATAACTCGACGTTTCTATGTTGGCTCAAATAAAACTATGAACCTACTGCTTCTTGTTAATATAATGATAAATAACGTAGCGTAAACTTTAAATTTTTGGCACCACTTTTAAATAGGAGCGTGTGTCAATTTAAGCGCTTACATGTACACTTTTCCTAACGGCAGAAGGTTGTTGGTTTCAGGAATCGAGCGATACGTCTTTTTATACATGGTGACCTTCACATTGGTATGTATTCCTCATAACTGTTTTTGATTTGTATGTATCAAAAATACCCTCGTATTTACTTTGATTTTAGTCAAGGCGTCAGACTATACCCCACAAACCACCTTGAATGACTACCTAAGGAAAACATCTTTTCTGACCGGCACAAAAGTGATGTGCAGAGAGGGTGGTTGTGGGTGCTGTGTTGTCACCGCCACCATAAGACACCCAATCACCAACAAAGAAGTAACAATCGCGGTAAATTCTGTAAGGAATCCTACATCACAAGAAGCTACATTCCTTGCTTACACCATACATTTTTAGTGTCTTGTTTCAATATTCTCCTGCGAAGACTGGAGCATATCAACAGTAGAAGGCATAGGCAATCGAAAAACCGACTACCATAAAATCCAGAAAGCTCTGGTAAAATTTAATGGGACACAGTGCGGATTTTGCACATCCGGTATGGTCATGACCATGTACCAACTATCCAAACAACCGACTCTTAAAATGGCAGATGTTGAGAATTCTTTCGGAGGGAATATATGTCGTTGCACTGGTTATAGACCCATCTTATCAGCCTTCAAGTCTCTATGCTCCGATGTTGATACTAATCTGATTGGAACTGTCCCTGATATCGAAGAATTTCCTCAATGTCCATTGAAAAAATCATCCGAAAACTTCGAGCATTTGTGCATTAAAGATAACAAACCGTTTGGAATTGAGCTCGAGGAAAGCAAATGGTTCAAGGTCTTCTTGCTGAAAGACATCGTTCAGGTGTTTAAAGAGTATCCCAAAGCCACTTATAGGTTTGTCGCTGGAAATACAGCGAAAGGTATTAATAAAAGTCGTAACATTCATTTAGGATTATATTAACCGTATCGAGCATTTTAGGTGTTTATAGAGATCCAGTTGATTTTGATTTGTATATCGACATATCTGTTGTTCAAGAATGTATTTCCCACAAAGTCGACGGTAACAAATTGATAATGGGGGCGAATATTTCATTAACAGAGACCATGACTATCTTCAAGGACTTGAGCAAGAACAATTCGAAGTTTGCATATCTCAGCAAGCTTGCTGATCACATCGATCTCGTGGCTTCAGTACCTGTCAGAAATGTAAGATAACCCTCACACATAAGTTATCTCTTTATTGTTGTTGTTATTATAGATAGGGACTCTTGCTGGAAACCTGGGAATAAAGCACCAACATCACGAGTTTCCTTCCGATATTTTCTTAATTTTAGAGACAGTAGGTGCCACCATGACGATTGTTGATTCCAAAGGAATAGAAGCCTATCTCACCATTGTTGATTACATCTACAAAACAGATATGCATCAAAAAGTCATCAAGAACATAATTTTACCATCCTTCGATAATTCGTATATCTATACCAGCTATAAGGTGAATTATGCGACGGGAAATAGGCAATTAATTAACACGTAAGTCTATCTAGGTAATGCCACGCGCGCAAAACGCCCACGCCATAGTGAATGCTGGATTTTTGCTGGAACTAAACAAAGACCGTGTGGCATCGGCAAGAATTGTCTTTGGAGGTATCAATCCTACTTTCTCCCACGCTTTTAATTTGGAGAAATATCTAAAGGGGAAAAATATTTTCGACAACGCAGTCCTCCAGAAATGCTTCGAAACTTTAAATCAAGAACTCGTTCCTGATCATATACTACCTGATCCAAAACCGGAGTTTAGGAAGGCGTTGGCCATATCCCTCTTTTACAAAGTTAGTTTGCGTATGTGTTACCATGGGGATCTTGTGTATTTGTTGAGATGAATTTGTAAAATTTAAATATGTTTGCATTTTCGCAACAACTGCTGGCGTTTTCAGCAACACTGTTAGTACTTTCTCCTTGTTTATTTTTGCTAACGCCAAATTTCAAACTTACATTTTGTTACGTTTCATTTGAAAAAAAAAACAAGTTAATAGCCATCAGGAAGTACTCTAAAGTGTGTCTAAAGTCCTCTAAAATCAATTTATTCCTTGGATTTTTTTTTCACTTCCACATGTTTGATAGGCACAAATGATATTTCGAATCTAAAGAAAGTAAAAGGTGTTACAATAAGAGTGCAAGATTTGAATTACGCGCTATTTTGGCTGTTATGATTCGATCGGTCAACGAGTGCTGCACGAAACAACAATGTGTCCTTATTGTTAAATATTACTATCAAAATGGTGAACGTTTGGTTGCTACAATTCGTAAATTGCCCATTTTTCGGTAGAAATAATATTCCATATTCATCAACTGTGACAAAAATTGGTCGAAAAATTCGAAAGTACTGGTTCAGTTCAGTAAAACACATGACATGAGCTCAGAACGCACACAGACGAGAATCCATTTAAATGCAGCAAGAGTGACTATGCTTGTGCACAATGTACCAATGTTAGAACTTAGAAGGCATATGAGAGCGCACAGTAGTCGTTCCTAAACAATTGACTCAACAACTTCTCTCACCAGACCATGTACAGCCAAGTGAGTTTACTAATTTGACCATTGAGCAACAAAGTGTGAATGCCGATTTTGTGGATAAAATCATCTTCAGCGACGTAGCGCGTTTCCACCAAAGCCATATACTGGATGTGTTGTTCCATACATAAATTCCCGAATGTCTACATTATATATTGCGATGTTCCATTGCGACCTTAGACAATTGTACTGGCGGGATGGTATTTGGGGTGGCGTAGCACGAACTAACCTACTTTAGGGTGAGTCTGTAGGCGTCCCTTTACAATATCAATAAATTTATCAATAATTTGCTGCAGAAAACCATGTTATATATTATAAACCTAGTTCCCCTAGTAATGCCAGGAAATATGTCCTTGGCACAAACGAAAAGTTAGTTTCTATTATAAAACATCTCAAGGATATTTTTCTCAAATATAGTAGAATATTTTCCAAACAATATAAGTCAAGGGATCCCCCTGGTGACCCTCGAATTTAGAATAGAATAGAGTAGCATTTATTGGTTGAGATCCTGTATTTGATTAGCCTCTATAAATTTGTTTTTGTAGTTTGTTTTAAGTATCGCTGGAGATAAAGTATCACCCAGAAATAAAAGTGGTGGTACACTTTTGACCAGACCAATCTCAAATGGAACTCAGAATTATGGTACAAACACATCTATGTATCCAGTCACTAAGGCCATATCAAAACTGGAAGCTGTAGCTCAAGTTTCAGGTGAAGCTGAATACATAATCGACCAGCCGGACAGGCCTGGTCAATTATTTGGGGCTCTTGTCTTGGCAAAAGCTGCCCCACACTCGATTATCACTGGTATCGATACAAGCAATGGCATTGGGCATTGGTATGACTGGAACATCAAAATAGCAATAATTCTTTACTTTCATCTTGATTTAGACTTTGAAAGGAGTTGTGGCATATTTTGATAAAAGAGACATCAAAGGAAAAAACAATTTTTATCCCTTAATGCCTGTGGAGGAAGAAATCTTTTGTGGTGGAACCGTAAAATATCACAGCCAACCGATTGGAATTGTAGTAGCTAACACGCAACTACTTGCCGAGAAAGGTGCTAAACTGGTTGAAGTTACATATATACCGGGCAACAAAAAAACGGCGTTCACCATACAACAGATTCTAGACCACAAAATGACTGATAAAGTTGCGCAAGAAAGGGTTGTAAAACATACATCTAGAGGAACGGATATTATATACAAGTTAAAAGGTACTTATCGAAATGGACTACAATACCATTTCCACATGGAAACACACTGCTGCAATGTCATACCAAACGAAGATGGTATGGATGTTTTTCCGTCCACCCAAACAATGGACCAAGTTCAAAACGCCATATCTGAAAGTCTACAGATACCAGCTCATAAGTAAACACACCATAAAGCAAATCCAGAAATATCTTCTATCTCAAATATGTTTACAGAATAAACGTTAACGTTCGGAGATTAGGAGGAGGATATGGCGGAAAAATATCTAGGAATGCCATGGTCTCCTGCCAAGCTGCTTTGGCATCTTACATGTTAAACAAACCTGTGAAAATATGGTTGCCATTTGAGACCAACATGTCGGCCATTGGTAAAAGGTGCCCTATATTGGCTAATTACGAATTAGGGGTAAACGCGAAAGGTATCATCCAATATCTCGATATAACCGTTTACACTGATTACGGAAATGGAGGCAACGAACCGATGACTGGACTTATGTTCCCGCTAATCCAAAATTGTTACAATTACGCACCATTCGATTTGACGGGATATAATACTAGGACTGATACTCACGCTAACACGTGGTGCAGATCTCCTGGTACCGCGGAAGGCATGGGTTTGATAGAAAGCATTATGGATCAAATCGCGTATGTTACTAAAATGGACCCGATTGATGTCCGCCTGAATAACTTCAATAAAAGCGATCATAAAAAACTGCAAGATTTCTATAAGAGCTTAATCCAAACAGCAGACATCCTGACTCGAAAGGAAAAAAATTCCGTTTTTAACAAGGTACCTAGATTAGAATAGTGATTTGATTTTGATGTTGGCCTTGTTTCAAACTTAGAAGAGGTTATCACGTGGTGTCCACGAGTGTCAATCTAGAGCAGTGGTAGTGGTGGGGCTACCCGCTTCTTAGTTTGAGACAAGTCTACTTTTAATGCCGAATGACCATAATGGTCAATGGTGGAAAACTATCCTCTACTGGTAGAATCAGCAACCTAATTAATATCTGTTTTTTGTTGCATAAGTAATAATTTCCCTAACATAATATGTATAAAATAAATTTAATAATACGTCGAGAGGCTGTCTCACGGAACATGATGTATATGAAGATCTTGGAAACTGTCGGAAAATGGGACAAAAGTTGCGTAAGTGTGGACACTTCTGAGGACACTTTTTTACATTTAAAAAATTTTGCATGTCAATTTCAATTTCAAGACTCAATTTCTTTTTGCATGAATAACTTTGCTACTAGCATAGAATACATGAAATGTATTCTTGCATAAGAGCATACTCTGAAGCCATTCTTGATGTCCGAAAATGCTTTTATCTGCCAAATTTGGCTGGGCGATATTCAACCTTTTTATTTCTAATGGAGGCCATATACATGTGTACAGGGTCATCAAAATGGAGCGTCTATGGAAATAAAACCTTTTTTCATCAAAATTTACTTCCACTTGGGGCGCAAAACAAATTCATATGCTAGGAGTGATCTGATTGGCTGTCTGCTTATCCTCTTCCTACTAGCAACACGCCATTGGCGGATCATGCGTGCAAGTCAGCTGATTTAAGGGGCTGGTATTTTAGTTCGCATGTTCGTTGCAGTTCATTGTGCTGTGTGTTTGTGAATGATTATTCTTCAGGATGCCCTACGTCCTACACAAATGAACAAGACACGTTTATTGTGGAGGCCTACTTCCGAAATTGCCAGAAAATGGAGAATAGGGAATGGTCCTTTTCGGTTACGTTGTGCGCCGAAGGGCTTATTCAAAAGTTTCCGGGTCAGTTAAATGTTTCTTCGTTACGACGACATATAAATCGTCTTGTAAACAAATTTCGATTGACAGGGTCAATAGATAGGAGGCCAGGCAGACGACCACCACAAAAATTAACCGAAGAAGTGCTACAAAATATTAGAGCTGATGTTGTACGCAGCCCTAACAAATCAGTGCATAGGAGAGCGCAACAAGCGGGTAGGCACACATTTATTGCTGGTTAAATAATAATAACGATAATTGTATAGCACATGTTCTGGCTAAAGCCCGGCACCCACTGCTTGCGATGCTATGCTACTCTGTGGGATTCCTTTTGTTGTAAACACAGCATGGCATAAGTAGATGCTTATTGAAACATAAATTTTAACATGCTTGCTGGCATAGCATAGCATGGCGTTGTATAGCATCGGAAACAATGGACGGCAGTCTTTAGTTTTTGTTGGTTAATATCACCATGAGGTTTTTACTAATGTTTAATAATTAATGTTGTTTTGTAGGAGTATCTTATGGAACGATGCATACTGCTGTGCGAAAAACGCTGAAGATGCATCCGTACAAAATATCGGTTGTCCAGGAACTGTTTGATTTCGGTTGAAGAGTGCATTTTTGCAATTGGGCTAGGGACACTCTGGAAGATGATGTTCTTAACTGCTCCTTTTTTCGGATGAAGCGTGGTTTCATTTAAGCGGTTACGTCAATTTCATTATTTTTCGTTATATTGGTTATATCTTGTTAATAAATGTATTGATCAGTAATAGTGTATTTTCTTTTGAACATGCGTTTTCATTTAATTCATTTCTGAACTTTATGGGAAAAATTTTATTTTTGTATAGGGAACTATGTTTACGCGTATGTACATTCGGCTGCATATACTACACACTTTTGCTTCAGTACCCCTAGAGACGAGTCGCTCCGTTCGGATCGCAAATGGACGAAGTTTTGGTATGCGGTTAGCGGAAAACAGTATTGTTTTCATAGACGCTCCATTTTGATTTTCATAGACGCTCCATATACGTATCACATACGTATATACATGCTGTTGTAAAGCAATCTCGATATTCTATTTAAATCTGTAGATATCACATGGTAACTTACATAATTGACCATTATATGTTCTGAACAATAATTAACAATTACTGAAAAGGTACGCCCCTTTAGCTGTCTCCACTGACGCCTGCAGCCCCTACCAGTATCAGAGTTCATTACATGGTCGCTAGTTCTTATATAGCCCCAAAGAAAACAAATCCATGGGGGTTAAGTCGGGCGATCCGGCGGGCCACCTAATGTATTTTCTGATAATGTCATACACATGTTATAAATGGTTGTAAAGCATTTTGAATATTCTATTTAAATCTGTAAAAAATCAATATGGCGTCCATAAGAAACCATTTTTTGATAACAAAAGGGGTTTCGGTTTATCGTAATAGCAAAGACATTAAAAAAAAATTGACAGTTTTTACCTTTTCCGAGATAATCCATGCAAAATTTTGGACACCTATGTAAAAACTATCCTGAAAAGGGTCCACAGTTACGCAACTTAACCGTACTACGTACTTACTAAGATGTGAACGTTTAGAGGTCAGTAGGGCAAGAGAACCCACATACACGCGTTCGCCCGATCTTAGAGATATTTTGTTTACCTGAAATGATAAGATTTGTCTTCACTCCACCAAACGCTATCATGATGACCATTTAAATAATATTGGTATGCAATCGCCGATACGCATACCAATATTCAAAATCAGACAGGGATCCACAGACTTATTGGGATCAAGGGCCACATATTTACTTATGGAAGGGCTGCAAAGAAAAATGATATTGTTTATTTTTGCTTCATCGTTCATTTATTTTTATATTAATCTAGTATAGCACAAAAATAGCTAATCAAGGTAAGTAATTTACAAACAAAATGAAGTTAGTTTGAAGCGTGGCATTGCATTTACTTCAGCACCTGGTTCGATTTTGTAGTAGCTAAGTAAGTGCAAAATTGCTTGTAAAGATACCAAATCATCTATCTATTGAACATATGTATGAGGTTTTTCAATTTGGCATTTAACGTTTCAGCAATTTTATTGTAGTTTGGAAAATGAACGTAATTCCTTGACTTTAACTGAGTTTGAAATAAATTTAGTTCATACTGAAAGAACAAAATATGTAACTGTAAAGTTCCACCAGAAAAACCAGGTCACATAAACATTCTGAATTTTTGATTTCAAGAACAATTTTTTCAGTCATGAAAATTTCAGTTTTCTGAATTAAATTTCGAAACCGCTCCAATACGTGACCGCGACTTAGCCACCTCAATGTCTTCAAGGAAATTTTTTAATTGAACGGACGGCCATGTGATTTTATAAAATTAATAGGTAAAACCCCAACCATCACGACACTTTCAAATACTAGTATTTTAAGACACAACCTCTCTTGGTGGATTGTCAGTGGAATTGTAGCAAATCGTTGTTCCCAAATGATCTTTAAATGGTGACTAATTCATATTTAGATACTGCCACGGAGTGTGCTCCATCAGTAGTAATTTCTGCTTAAATCTAAATCACGAGTGGCGACAACATTGGCTATCAGTTACTGTGAGTGAGGCGGCAATCCCTGAAATAAGACAATAAGCACCAAATTAAGTACATATTATATCGCTATACTTTCTGTCGCAGAAAAACAGATGGAGAAAGAAAGGTATATCGGTAATTCCGATGGCATACCCGTTTCAAATATTCCCAGTTAAGTACAATGTGCTCATTGACATCTACAAATTTGATGGTACGGTTGCGATAGCCCACGCTGGGATTGAGATGGGACAAGGAATCAACACAAAAGTATAGCCGATTTCTATTTTTCCATTATAATAATATTATCTATCGAATTTCCAACTGCAGGTAGCTCAAGTATGTGCGTACTCATTGGGTATTCCATTGGAGATGGTGAGTGTCAAACCATCCAACAACCTCGTGTCACCAGACGTTGCTGGCACTGGAGGAAGTCAAACAAGTGAAGCTGTTTGCTACGTAAATATACCGACATTTTAATAAAAATCTAATTTTTATTTGTATTGCCATATTGCGTTTTAGGCTGTTATTAAAGCCGCCGAAATTTTGAAAAATAAAATGGCGGATGTCAAGAAGGGAATGAAGGATCCCACTTGGTTGAAAGTTGTTAGAAAATGCTACGAAAAAGATATCCCACTTTCAGCGATGTATTTGTAAGAACGTTGTATTGTTGGGTGAATATTTCATTTTAATTGAACATTTTAGTTTGAAACCGTCTGATTCTCCTGCATATACAATATACGGGGTGTGTGCAACTGAAGTTCAAGTAGACATATTAACAGGCAACTATCAAGTTTTAAGAGTGGACTTATTAGAAGATACTGGGGATAGTTTAAGCCCAGAGATTGATATTGGGCAAGTGGAAGGTGCTTTTATTATGGGCCAAGGGTATTACACCACCGAAGAGATCATCATAAACAACCAGGGGGAAATATTGACCAATAGGACATGGAACTACAAGCCTCCCGGGGCGAAGGATATCCCCATTGATTTTCGGGTTACTTTTCCGAAGAATAACCCAAACGCTGTTGGAGTTTTAAACTCTAAAGCAACAGCTGAGCCACCATTATGCCTCTCATGTTCAGTTCCTTTGGCCATTAGAAACGCTGTAGCATCAGCGAGGTCTGACGCAGATAAGAACGCAAATGAATGGTACCCTATTGGTATGGAATATATCAGTTTTAATTGTTACGAAATATTGTTAATGGTTTTGTTGCAGATGGACCTTCTACTGTGGAAAACACATTCATGAACACTTCAAACGATTTCAAGCAATACGTCCTTTAAATAGACATTTTAGCTTGGGTTGTTAGTTTTAGGAAATGTAATGCGGGATGGAATTCGAATATATTATGTACAATATTAACAAAAATTAATTTAGTTATTTTTTTTGTAGATGATCACTTGAAGTGTAAAATCTAATACTTTGCTGTTTAATAGCTTTCGTAGGTATAATCTCTTCCTGATCTTGATTTGAGCATGCTTTTACAATTTTGATAAAGCAAAAGGTTACAGCATTATACCGCAAGAACCAACATGATGCTTTAGTGGTGTAGACCTTAGGGTCGATACACCTGTGAAGTGATTAAAATGATTAAACAAATAACTTGGACAGGTTCTCAAGTACAAAGCCTAGCAAAAGATACAAGGTATAACTTTACGGTGTCTCTACTTCCAAGAACTTTGTAGCTTTCCAAACCTGTATTTGGCATTGCACTCGTTCTAGGCTGAATATGCCCAACATTCATCCCATGTCCACTGTTTTCCAGCTTATTTCTCGAGTCAAAATAGTCGACCGGCAAAAGTTTGGACACGGTCGTCTGAGCGCCGAACAACTGGGTGACGGTAAACTGGACAACTTTGCGACCAAATAATAAGAATATGATAATAAGAATAAGAAAAAAAGAGTGAAAATTGTAGGAAATCTATTAACTGTCTATGTCTCAATTTATTTTTCATAAATGAACTTTGATGTCTTTAGTTTGGTGAAAATTTGCTAGTTTAAACTGAGTTTGTCATCTTGATATGATGGATGTAATAACGACCTAACTGGTATCAGTTACTACGCACTATGGCGAAAATACTCGAAAAACTGGCCAAAACCTAATATAATGAAAATGCAATTGTCAAAAATCTACTTCAGTTACCAACCAATTGCTTGTGTGAAATCTTTTTTTATGCAAATCGGATATATTTTTACATTTTCGGTTGAGATGTTGGTACCGCCATTCTGAGTTTTGAACATCTGATGTCAGATTTGGAATCAGAAGTCTTGTAATACTACAGGATATAAGTGCAATTGTTTACATTTTCGGTCGCCATATTGACTCCGCCATTTTGAATTTGAAAAATCTGTTATCAAGGAATGAGGAGTCTAGCAATATGGCAAAGAATAAGTTTCATGCAAATCGGATATATTTTATCATTTTTGTCGCCATCTTGGTTCCGCCATCTTGGTTCCGCCATTATGAATTTTGAAAATCTGAATCATATTTGGAATCAGAGACCCCAAAAACCTCTTATGAGCATGTTTAACAAATGTTTCGAAAGCCCAAGCTTATTACGAGTTTTGGCCATGTTTTCGGGATTTCTCACCACTCACTGTGCTACGGTCGGTTTACCCACTCAAGAGTAGTGTTCGATTGCTGTTCAACTGATTCCACCAATGGGAAGCAAGTATTTCAAATTTGCGCTCAGATTGATCTGAGTACAACTGAGCGCGGCCGGCAATCGAACATACCTAAGGAAGGTCAACGCAAAAATTAGGCATAGACTTGTGGTTAGTTCGCCAAATGTCCGCGCGAGTGTCGCATGGCAGCACCATGTGATAACAATGGGCGTGTACAACCAGTTCTAGCAGAAATCGCTAGCGCTAGCGGCGCCGTCGGACCGGCTGAACGGTTACACGAGAAGTATATTATCTCCGCTCGCAAGATGGCGACCGCTTAGTGTCAGCGCTTACCAAGCGCTAGCACCGCTTAGCTAGCGCTGGCCAGCGCCCGATGTGGTTGTACACACGCAATGGTAGCAACGCGGAGCAGCTTGTCTGCTTAGTTTGTGGGCGACGATACCTGAAGTGGTGAGATGGTGGAGAGCGGGGAGCGATGCGAGCACTTGTTCGGTTTGAATACATGGACGTTGCGTGTCTTTCCCAAAATTATCAGTCAACGCCCAACGGTATCAGTCTGTAATGTCACTCAACTCCGTATTGTTTGTGTTGTTACTCAACTATTATTACTCAACTCCGTAGATACGCATGTCACTTGATTACGTCAAAATATTTATTATTATTATTCAAACTGGAGGAACAAAACCATTGTAGCCTGTAGGACATAAAATTTTTTATGCACCACGGGCATTATTTGATGTTTATACTTTCGGGCGACTTAAAAAACGGTCAGCCTCGTGCATAAACGTCCTAGGTACATAAATAACTATTAGGTCCCGGCTAGGATACGAGCGGCGAGCGGCGGGCGGCGAGCGGCAGAGCGGCGACCTGGCTACGATGTAAGCGGCACCATGAGCGGTACCATGAGCGGCACGACAATTCGTCGTGACAATTATTAGTAGTTAGGTCTCCATTTGAGTGTCCATCTTGCTCCTTGGTTATACCGTACTGATGAGGACTAATAGTCCGAAACACCTGTCTACGGTTGCTTCTTCGATTTTCGTATGACGGAATTGGCCGACAAATTACCAAAAAAAAATAAAGAAATAAAAAAAAATAATTTTTTTTGTCGTCGTCCGGTAATGTTGTCAAACTGCTACTCACGGAAAATTAGAACCTTCGGTTGAATAAGATCCGTAGGTTAAAACGTAACTATGAAGTGCATTCTATTAATGCAGGCGATTATCACCATTTATTTCACTACTTAAGAAAATATAGAAAACGGGCTATTATCTAATTGTTTTCTTTTCGTGGATATTCTTTCTTTCTACTTTTATTGGTACCTTTTATTGGTTTATGCACTGCCGTCGCCGCGTGAAGAAAATACACGAATTTTTATATACGACCTCACCGCTTATTTTGACTACAATTATTTATAGTAATCCGGTATTTAAAATATAGGGTTAGCCAAAATTACCGCGAGAACTAAATAATTCTCAAACCGCAAGAAATTTAAAAAAAAATGGTTCAACTAAAAGGTTTTTGGCTTTAAACTAGCTATCTTCTAAATATATTTTTATATACAGGTGCTCATTTTATTCTAGAAATTTGGTAACCCCTCTTTTTTTAAATAGAACAGCCTATATATTATTAAAATTTTTGATTCTACTATTAATGCTAAGAATTTTTTATATGGATCATTTTTTATAAAATTCATTAATTTTTAATTATAAGCTATTAACCAAAAATAGTCAAAATTACCGAAACGCCTAACTAATTCTCTGCAAAACTGCAAAAAATTCAAAAACTCTTTCAAATAAAAGTTTTTTGGGTTAAACAACCTTTAGTTCAAATATTTTTTTAATATACAGGTGTCTAGTTTATTATAGAAATTTGCAAACCTTTTCTTTTTCTAACAGAACACCCTGTATATTTTTACATTTTTAATGCTCCGATTAATTCTAAAAATTTTTTGTAGGAATTATTTTTTTTATAAAATGCATTATTTTTTAGTTTATTAATCAAAACACATAAACTTTTACTTGAACCAAAAATAAATGTGTATGTATGTGGGAAAATAATCTTAATTTGAAGTTCAGGAGTTTTGATCAATTACACATAATTCAGAAATGATGCATTTTCAAAGAAACTTATTTTTACAAAAAAATTATAATAATTAATTAATTTTGTCTGGTAATTTTGACTGTTTTTGGTTACTAGCTTATAAGCTTTACAACATTACCGGACGACGACAAAAAAAAATTATTTTTTTTTATTACTTTATTTTTTTTTGGTAAATGCATTATTTTTTAATTATAATTAAAAAATAATGCATTTAATAAAAAATGATTCCTATAAGAAAATACTTAGAATTAATCTTAGAACTAAAAAAAGGAATAATGTATGGACTATTTTATATAAAAAAAAGGAGAGGTTACCAAATTTCTATAATAAAATGAGCAGCCTGTATATTGCAGATATATTTAAACGATAACCTGTTTAAAGCCAAAAAACTTTTGTTTGAACAATTTTTTGAATTTTTGTACGGTTGGAGAATTATTTACGTGTTCCGGTAATTTTTGCTAACCCTGTATAATTCTGCGGTGAGCGGCACTAGTAAGCGGCAGGGTGATGCCGTTCACGGTGCCGCTCTGTCGCTTACCGTATCGTAGCCGCTTTGCCAAGATATGGCTTTGAAACAATGTAAACATATATCATTAGCGGCGCCGGTCTGCCGCTCGCCGCTCGCCGCCCGCCGCTCGCCGCTTGTATCCTAGCCGGTACCTTACAGTTTGATACTGAATCCATATAATTTATTTTTTCTTCAAGTTACAAATCACAATGTAACTTTTTCTTACTTAAAATATTCCATAAAATCTTTCTTCATTTATTTTACAATTTAGTATCACCGGGCTTTTTTTTGTAATTCCGTTTTATAATATAAGATGATGTTTATTTAAAATTTATGTTTTGAGTACATTAGCCAAATTAGCCACAGATTTTCACCCATAGAACTATATAGTTCAGTACATTTCTGTGTTTTGTGTTTTGACCAAACACCACCCTATCACTAATAAGTGCGTAATTGGTTGCCTACATTTGCACAAATATTTAAAACCTTCATTGTGAAGTTAGTTACATTAACTACTTCGATTATGTTATGCCTGTGTCAACATCAATACGAGTAGAAGGTTTATTGCATATATAAAAACATCGAAGTCATGTCCGTTTCCATCAATTTGACGACGGTTTGTCGTACCTGCCTGTCGGAGACAGGCCCTATGAAATCGTTGTTCACTGGAAAAAGTACGTCCACAGAGAACTTGCCTGTAAACCAGTTATTAACATCTTGCACCTCCGTGCAGGTAAGTCATTACAATCTAAAGATTTGTAACCTATGCTGTGCTCAAATTTAGATAGCAAAGGGGGACGGATTACCACAGCAGGTCTGCGGAAAATGCATCAAGCTGGCTGTGCGATGTTACATATTCAAGCAGATGGTAGAGGAGACAGACTCGCAGCTACGACAGCATTTACCTACCGTATTAAACAACCAAGTAAAAGCAAATATACAAGATATAAACCAAAAGCGGTCAAAGATGAGTCGTACCAGTGAAGTATTGAATTCTGTAGAAAAAGTTATTAAAGATGAGATTTCACCTGCCGACATTAAAAATGTTGCTTCGGTTCCGCCAATTTTGCTTCTAGTTGTTGGTAACAAGGAAACAATTGAAAATCAACGTTTATCTGAAGATAAGCGCAACATTCCAAGAGAAATGACTGATAAAACTACGAATACAGATTCTTGCCAAGATGTAGAAACCTTAATTATTACATCTACGGATAATATTAAAGATGGTATGTATATTTTTATTTTGTCCACCATTTGCTAGATGATTTTTAATTTTAGAGGAGGGTTTAGTACAGGAATTATCTGTTGGGATGATCCACACAGATCACAACTACACAAAAGTATTGTGTTATCAAGAAAATGAAGTAAATATTATTTTATTATAGAATTTTTTTTAAGGTTTTAGCTTCTGAATGTACTGAAGACGAAAAAAAGGACACTAGCTATTATCATTGTAAGTGGTGTGGAGAGATATTTACTGCGATTGACCAATACGAGAAGCATGTTCCGGAGAAACATGGTTCAGTTTTTGAATGTGAAGAATGTCACACACCGTAGGTTTTTTTGAAATATGTAAATGTCTGATAAAACCCATCTGTTATGTGACAAGCTGGTTTAGTCTCAGATTACAGTGTGTAAACAATTTTTTAACATGAATCATTGCTGGACGTAATACCCTAGAAACTAACAAAAGGGTTTCAAAATGTAGTTAAGGGTACATGTACTTATTTAAAATACCAGTACAGGTGACATTTCTTTGAGGGCCGGCGACCTACGATGAAAAGTATTTTATTGTCATAAGTTGGTCAGTGTTGCTGGGTTGCATACTCGATAGTGACCTTTTTGCAAACCTTAAATTTACCCATGAGTAGTAGTTTTACAATGTCATTTTACAACATATAAAATTTAATTCCCTGGTGAAATGCAGATTACCTCTTTTTCTAGTATTATATGTGTGCTTACTAGCCTGAGAATAGAGAAGTTGGAAGTTTATCTGTAAATATACACTAAACAGTTTAACCCTAGCACTATAATGCTCCAGCTTATATAAATGCTTCACATGATCAACGCAATCAAACACTTGTATATATAATTTATATCAAATATGAAATCACAGCCACCTATCTCAAAAAATTATTACTCAATTTTCAAAACAAGCAGCAATTATTTTTTTTTATTTCAAGATTTATGTTTGCTGAATGCAAATCCTATGTTGAAAATTGCCTATTGACCGCCCCTGCCCATACAATTTTTTTTATCTTTTTATTAAAATTTGACTGATTTTTTTCTAGAAAGTAAATGTCACCAAGATTCAAAAGTTTCATATGGACTTATTGTCAATTCGTTAAGAAGTTGAAGCCATTTAAAATACAGATTTGTTAATATTTCAAACGTGTGCAACTTTTTATTAAATTCAAAAACTAATAAGTGCATATGAAATTTTTTACTCAGTATGATATTATATATCTGAAAGAAACTTTGCTTCAAAAAAAGGCCGCAAAAAGGGCCATAATAAAGTTAGTGCATTAAATCGTGGTCACACTTGGATTGAATGCATTAATATCAGTATTAGACCTTAGGCATTAGTGTAGTCTGGGCATATATGGAAAGCCAAAACATCGTTTATTTACATAACACTCTGAAGTAGGGATAGGTATTGAAGTCAAAACATCGATGGCTAAAAACATCGGCTTCAAACCATCAGTGATGAATCCCCACTACATCATGGAAAACTCAATATTCCTGATGTCAGGGTCATTAAACTTTCATAATTTGCTACATGCAGCTTGCGGCCCAGTGTGTCTACTACAAATGCAACCATTTTCCTATCAAGGTCTGCAAAAACATCAGTATGACAACATGAATACATTAAAACATTGAGGAGCAAATGATCAATGAAAAAAACGTTGACATTGGTGGTTTAAAAATATTGCAACATCAATACCATACCCTACTCTGAAACCATTTTTGATACCAGAAAATGTCTTTATTCACCTGTTTTAGCTGGGCAAGTTTGTTCAAAAGTAAATTATTATTGTTAGAACTATTTGTCAATCTATATTGCAGTATTATGATTTCTACAAAGCTAGTTGATTATTTATAAAAAGAATAATAATAAAGTGGAATTAAATAAGTATGTAAGCTTTCAAGCTTTGTAAATAATAAACGATGCTTCCGGAAGCTCTATTTCTTGTTATTTTTAATATTAATATTTTAATTATTTTATTCAAGCCTTTAGTAAGTGCCAATATATAAAAAAAGAAAAAAGAACAAAACATTTTGTACTGAAAAGATTTATTGTTTTTCTATGCGTCTTTTTATTTAAATTGTATTCATTACTCCAATTTACAGATTCTTATCACATGAAGAACTGTCAAAACACAACATCGTATACCATTCAAAAAGTGACGTTCAGCCCAAACATCGTTGTGAGGATAAACAAGACACTAGTCATTTCAAAACTGTCTTGAAAAAGTATACCGCCAACTGCACTGTATGCAACAAAGTATTCAAATCGTCATGGCGACTAAAAACACACATGATGGTCCATACGGGGGAACGACCCCACATGTGCCATATCTGCGGCAAGCGCTTCTCCCAGCTACCGCACCTAAACACCCACTACGTGACGCATACTGGCATAAAAAATTTTATATGTGACATATGCGGAAAGAAATACGCCAGCTTTAGCTTTTTGAAGAACCACATGCGCCACCACGAAAAAATCAAAAAGCACAAGTGCCCGCAGTGCGGAAAAATGTTTTTCCTACCGAGCGAGTTGACCGCCCACATTCGAGTTCACACGGGGGAACGCCCATTCAAATGTTCCGCTTGCGAGAAGAGCTTCTGTTCAAAGTCCGCGTTAAAGACGCATAAGTTACAACACGAGAAAACGGAATATGTTGAGAAACCTTTTATTTGCGAGAAATGTGGAAAGCGATTTACCAGAGAAGTTTTTCTGGATAACCACATTGTAATTCATCGGACAGATATGCAGAAAATCGAATGCAAGGTCTGCGGAAGGGAATTCCGGAACAGAATTAACCTTAAAATGCACGCAATACGTCACGGCGCGAGTCGGCCATTCATGTGCAATGTGTGCGGCAGAAACTTCCGGGAGGAGAGCCTACTAGTCTCGCACATTAGGTAGTTGTTGTAGTAGTATATTTATTTAGTTGTTATACATACAGTAGACTCTCCTACAACGCGGTTTAATAACACGCGTTTTATGAAAACGCGGAAAACGCGTTATAGGAATTTGAGGATCACAAATTTTGACGCATGCGCGTTGTACGAGAATCGCGTTATATGAAGATGAAGTCGCAAAATTTTTAGCATATTTGTAGGAATTTGCGTTGTAGGAACAGCGTTATAGGAGAGTCTACTGTATAGTCCAGAAATATTAGATTTCACTTCTGCAAAATTGTTGCATAAGAAAACTTTGTGAAAAACTTAACTGAAAAGTGTATGCCCTAGTGCTCTATTTTTTTATTTTTTTTTTCTTAAAAAATACTAAACTGATTGTATTAAACATATGTCTTGTAACATATCAAATTACTCAGAAAAAATGCTGCACCCAGATGTGTATAAAACCAGTATGACGCCCATAATTAAATCAAAAGCCTTCTTTGTTTCCAGCAGATTCATGGCAAAAAAAATTGAAGCTGACATTATCTGTTTGTAAAAAATGCTTGTAAAGGCCCATTTACACGCTCAAGCCATTTGCATATACTGGTTTGCGCAAGCCAATTTGTGCAGTTGAACTGATTGAAACGATTGCGTTCACACGTTCAGTTTAGTTGGTCTAAATGTGAAATCAGTAACCGTGGAGAATCGTTGAGAAACGTGGTATTTACTGTGTTCTTACTACAGTATTTCAAATATGGAGAACCAAGAATTAATTCTTGCAACTGCTGGCGTTTGTACAATAAAAAAAAACTGAAATCGAAAGAGGACAAAAGCAAATGGTCTAAACCTTGGTTACTAAAAAGGAATCTGCTTTCTCATGTGAATTTAGTTGCTGAATTAAGTAGCTAACGCGACGAATTTTGCAACTACTTGCGCACAGAGGAAGCAACATACCAACATTTGCTAAATTTAATCTCTTCCTCTCTGGCACCCGATTTATCCGATGCTAACACTTTTTTCTAATTTCTTTCGATTAGCGGTGCGCAAAGTATTTATTTTTTTTCACTAGACTTTCTCTATTTGACTTTGACTCAAAAAAAAATATACGCGTGCGATTTAGCATTGCGGTTGCTATACGATTTCCTTTTAACTTGTCATAAATACGGAAAAGATTTCTATACAAATTGCATAATAAGAGTGATATTAATGTTATTTTCTTCATCGTTTTTATTGTTGAAGGGTGACTGTACACCTTAAAAGGTTATTAACGCTAATACGAGTGGTCAACAACACGCAACGTGCAAAGTAAATCAAAATTCAAACGATAAGTTAACAGTGAATTTTTTACTACGTTGATGTCAGTAACTTAATATCTCTCTTATTATGCAACTTTTGTAAAGACATTTTTACATTAAAAGCCTCCTTTTATGATGTTTAATCACCCCTTAAAAATAAAATCACAAGACCGTAAACATCCTGTATATATCTATGCAAAGCAACTCTTTCAACATTTCAACTGAGTAGGTACGATGACAAGTTAAGATTACCTTACTGTCAACAGACGCATGCTTAAAGTTTGAACTGAGGCTTGCGCTTCGTTTACATGCTTAAGCCAATGCACCAAGCTCAAGCCGATTTTCTGTCACGACAGATTTTACACGAGCCAGAATTTTTGGCTTGCACAAACTTGCCGGCGTTTACATGCAACGATTTAACTGTGCAAATTGATTTGTACAAGCCAATTTGTGCAAATGGCTTGAGCGTGTAAAATAAAATTCATTCTACTAAAAACAAAATTAAATGCAAAATACAGGTTTTAAAATATGTAGTTGGGAGGACGAGAATAAGTCCAAAATCCTCCCTTAAGGATGCCCTAAATCATTTTTAGTTATTTTCAAAGCGGAAAATAATCTATCAACGCCTACTTGTGTTGGTGGAAATGCCGACACAATTCTAGCAGTATCACGTATAACTTTCAGATAGACAGATATTGCTACATTCAACTTAGATAAACAGTAGTATTTCTCAATCTCATTAACCATTTAAAATCTCTTGTTCAAATTTCCAATTTTGCCTTTGCTTCTGTTTGATAAAGTTCTAACTGCTCTAAGTAGGCATCAAAGTTTGATTTTTCATTTGTAGAAGATGATTCCGAATTACCACAATTAGCGCATTGAGGTGGGTTTATTGAAATTAAAATAGCCAATATACGTAACGCGCCAAGCCGCTCACGGTTGTTGCTAAACATCACTCGCCCCAGAACTGTTTTTGTAGTTTGATTATATTTACCTACATACGTAGGTAGTTTGTAAAACACCTAATAATCTCTCTAGTTTTGTTTATTTACTGTGTACAGAGGCGACAGCCATCTCGCAATGTTTTTCAATGTTTTAAACATGACTTGGAGTCAGTAGATATTTTTCGACTCCGACCTCACAGCCCTGATGCAAAATGATTTTGTGTTGTTTTTGTTTTACAGGTTTCACATGAGGCCAAAGCCATTTGAATGCGACACGTGCCAGAAGAAGTTTGTCGATAGGGGAGCGTTACGTGTGCACATGCGGACGCATACTGGGGAGAAGCCATATCCTTGTACTGTGTGCGATAAAAGGTTTACGGTTAAGAGATCTCTGGATGCTCACTTGAGGTGTCATACTGGCGAGAGACCCTTCAAATGTACCATTTGTGATAGTAGTTTTACACAGCGGTGTTCTTTGCAGACGCACACATTACTGATTCATAATTGCGATCCGTAGTTCTGTGGTGTGTTAGCATTAATTGATGAATAAAGTGATATAACATAGTTAGAAGGTAAGAGTTTTTCTTTTTATTCCAAAGTTATTCTTTGAATTTCTGAGGATGGATTCCTTCAAAAGGACAAAACTGGCCAAATTAATTAACTGTTCAGACCACTTGCGTGTTGGTGTGTTAGTTCTTCTAATTGTTGATTACAGCCGAGTCAACATTTCTACTCTACCGCACACTGCTGTTTACACCGTTAGAGTTGGAGTAGTGTAGAGTGCGGACTATGGTGGGGGAAGGCAAGTGGATAGTGTACTGGTCACATGTGCTATGTACTCTACTCTACCAGTTACTATCTTTACTACTCTACACATACTAGCTCTTCTTGTTTACATTAAGCTAGCTGGATAGTACTTACTCTACCTACTTAACTCTACCGCTTACTATCCTAATGTAAACGTAGCTTTAGTTAGTGTTTATTTGTCAATTTTCGACTATTTTCAACAAAACCACACAAAACAGTTACTTTAGCGTTGCCTTGGTGATAAAAATTGACGATCGATATGTTTATACCCCCAACATTTAATGTGGTGAGGGTATATTGAGTTTGACTCAAGATTTATAACACCCTTAAGGAGGCGTGGCAGATATATACTTATACAGGATATTTTTTCAGGGGTCATGCCCCCTTTTCTCCCCATGAACTTTTTTTCGGTGCGCCGCTGGTGGATTCTAAAAAACAAAATGCATTTTTTGTTTTGTTCTAAAGTGTTTTAATCTTTTGTAGTTTTTTCGTATTTACCACCGTTATCGAGAAAAAAAATAAAAGCTTTTCTGTGTTTCGCTAGATGAAATTAAATTTTTTTAAATAATTGGTCTCGTATGCCTTGGCTTGATTTAGATAACCTTTTGTTTGTATTTATTTTGACATTTTATTCGCCACCAACTGTTAAAAATTAAAACCAGGATACAAGAGCTATAAAGAAAAAACTAAAAAATTCTTGAAACTTCAACGAAGCGTTTGCAGACCTATGTTTATATAAATTTTTAGTCATTAAATAAGCCAAAGAATTACCCCTTTTCGTATTTACATGATATTTAGGAACACCCTGTA
This sequence comes from Aphodius sticticus, assembly GCA_963966075.1. Lineage (NCBI taxonomy): Eukaryota > Metazoa > Arthropoda > Insecta > Coleoptera > Scarabaeidae > Aphodius > Aphodius sticticus. The sequence goes on along the minus strand of OZ014506.1, from coordinate 40,036,806 downwards.
TATAAGGATTTGATCAGAATTGAAAACTGAATCGATTTAGCTATGTCCGTCTGTGTACACGATAACTGCCGTAATTGTTAAGTAATTGATCTGAAATTTAGTATACAGACATCCCTTAAAAAGTAAGGACAAGTTCGTGAATGGTATTTTAACTTCAGCACGGCATAATTTTCTTATTAGTTTTGTGTTCAGAATGTCATCCTGATTGAAAATATCACACAAAGAATATAGGGTGCCATTTAAACACTTTCCTAAATTTCATTTGTCCAGCTTTTGTAAAGATTTAATGACATCGTACCTGGGACAGCAGAGACAGAGAATTGCGACCAACAAGGGATGGAGCGAGGAATATCTCGTCACAGCAGGAGTTCCACAGGGATCATTGCTGGGTCCGGTCCTGTTTGTCATCTACATCAACGATTTTCCAGAACAGCTCAAATGTCACCTTGTCATGTATGCTGACGATACAACGCTGACTGTCGTCGGGGATGATGCTGAGGAACTACAGGAAAGGACAATAGAAGATTTAGAAAAAGCGATGAACTGGTTCTCAAACAACCAGTTATCGCTTAACCAGCAAGAAACCGAGACCATCACATACAAAATGGACCGATGGCAGGAAGCCGGGACCAGCGCTAAATTTCTCGGAATATGGTTGGATGACAGACTGACATGGAAGACACACGTTCAGAAACTGTGCAAAAGATTGGCTACAGCTGTGTATGCAGTGAAAATGGTTTCACGAACAGCGGGGGAGAATGCAGCTCTGACGGCATATTATGGTCTATTTCATCCCCTAATGACGTATGGTTTGGAAGCGTGGGGGACTACACGCCACCTGCATGCTGTGCTGGGACAGCAAAAAAAGGCAATCCGAGCGATAAGGATGCTGGCGCAAGATCAGTCATGTGCACCACACTTCAGGGAGTTCCAGATTCCAACGGCACCAGCAGCATATATTCTGGCAACTATACCAAAGATCCACGAGCAAGCAAGACAGAATTCTTTGCAAGTAGTGGGGGACTCTCATGATTATAACACCAGACAGAGAGGCACCCTACGCCTCCCGGCTGTCCGACTGGCAACAGCGGAATACCTGAGAAAACCTGTGGCTCTCTACAACAGCTGTCCCGAAGAGTGGAAGGCGGGGGACGTCAGGACCTTCACGAGACTCCTGAAGGGTCACCTTGTGCGTGCAGTGCCGTACTCGTTGGACGAGTTTATGCCGCGTTAAGTTCGACATTTAGTGTCCGTGCTATCGGTTCGCCTTCAGGTGTTTTGCGGTTGTGCGTATATCATGTATATGTATCATCAATGTATGTTATCTCTTTTTGACAATTATCTGTACAGATTGAATAAAGCTATTTCTATTTCTATTTCTATTTATAATATAATATATTGCAATGGCGCGTCGGTGAACGGAAATCCGCGCCGCTGACGTGCCTTGCGTGTGGTCCTCGTCTGTAGCGCAGAGACGCTGACGGTCGGTGTTGCACTGCAAGCCCTCATCCCTCATATATAGGGTTGCCATCCGTCCCGATATATCGGGACTGTCACCGTTATTGGCCCAGTTGTCCCGACGTCCCGATAAAGTCGTGTAAAGTCCCGACGCGTTTGGTAGTTATTTTATTTGTATACTATATTTTTTCGTAATTTTAATCGACATCTGGTAAAACTTTTATCATGTCATAGCGGTAAATCCTTACGTTTTGACAAACCAGGAATTATATGGATACTTACTTAATAATTATTATTATTTTCTTCACATCTCACTGTAACAGTTTGTAACAACACTGTTATACCTTTTTAAGTCTTTTCATTATATTTTTATTTTTGTTTCAGAAATTAAACATATACCTAATGGCTACCAATGCCTCTGGGATATTAAAATAAATGATGAAAAACGAAAGAGAAATTATACCTAAATTAAACTATAAAGTTTCACAAAAAAAAATCTTTTGAATTTTTACAACACGGAAATGTACAAAACAATTTACAAACTGTGCGGTCTACATTTTATTATAAGAAATTGCCACAGTACGATCTAAACCGCCCTAGAGTAGTATGTTTGAATTACTTTTTTTCTTTGAAATCCCATTGTGTTAATCTGACAAAAAAATATTTATACTGTTTTAACAATTCTGAACATCTATAAATATTTAAGCAATAAAATATCCCTAATATTATTTCTTATTTTTTTCCCATTCATTTTGTTATTGCAGGTTGCTTTGCATTTAAAGGGGGCTTTTTGTACTGACCGTTGTTTAGGAAAACAATGGATTTGGAAATTGAAAAAAGACACTCTTACGTGGGTGTAAACCATGTGTCAACAAACTGTAGATTAGGCTAGCCTTTTTTTGCCCAAACGTGTTTTTGACCTTTTTAAAATGATATAAAACCTGAATAATAATTACAGCATTCATTACATAATTTAAAATAATATTTAGGGGTTACTAGCGGCTGTCAAACTTATTTTTAATTTTACCATACAAATTTGCATACAATATTATAAAAAAAATATCGAACAAATTACAACCGGTTCTGGTATTTTTTGTCATAGAAACTGGATCAGGTCAGAAAACATAAATTGTGAATTGACTCGAGTGATTGGGAAAACCAAATCCCAAAGAAACCTCTTTTGTTCATTTTGGCACTGATTTTCTCAAAACCTGGACATAATTTAGAATATCGGCTATCATACTAAAATTTTACGGAAAGACTCACTCTGTATATTCTTATTTTCTATCGTTTTTTTTTTTATTTTTACAATTTTGTGACTAATGTTTTTATTTACATTAACTAAGATTTCATAAGTAGGTATATTAATTTTAAAAGCAAGATTGTGAATTTAAAAGATAATTATCCCTATCGTTTTATTATATTAAAGACATTTTCAAAGAATATTCCAAGAAAGAACAAGAATTTTGTGTTACAAAAAAGAGTTTTCGATACGATTTTGAATAGGAATTATTGCGTGTATTATTGTTCTTTAAATTTTTCTTCTATCTCTTATAATAAACTTAATATTAGTTTAGACAAGTAAAATCACACTGTATTTTCCCGGTCACTGATGTCCCGACAGTGTTACCATAAAATATGGCAACCCTACTCATATATCGTTATTCTATTCGCTGTTGATATAGCGGTCAGCGCCGATGATCCGTGCTGATCGTCAGCGTTGCACTGTAAACAACCGGATGAAAAAAATTTAAAAAATCCCTATGTATTCAAAATCCCTTTTTTCCATTTCTACAAAAATATCCCCAGAACTAGGGAAAAATTCCCTAATCTGGCAACGCTGGTTCCATTTAAATTATTAAGTTCAGTGATCCCAACCTATGATAAACTATTCCGCATGACGGTTCACTACTATATAAAGGCATCTGTAAAAATTATAAATATTGGTGAATTCTACTGGATTACATATACTGTTTACTAAGAAATCCAATACCGCATTATCCGAAACACCAACCCTGAAATTTGGAAACGGTTCAAAAAAATTACCCCGGTTTGTTAAGTGGCGGGTCCAACAGCTGATCGACAGAGGCTTGGTTGTTTTTGATAAGTTTAGAGAAATCAGTCGAGAATTGGTCTTTGCGTGGGGATGTCGACGTTTTCGCTAAAGCTACTTTGGAACAAGATAGACTTTGCCGACGTGCGGTCAACATTATATGATCTAACGTCTTTAACGCTGTTTCAATTTATTTTTGCACACGTAAGCAGGCTGTCTAGTGATTTTACAACGCTTACCAACATAACATGGTAGCTCTAAAAATTACTGTGATAAATTGTTGACATAACCGTGACATAACCTATGTGGAGAGTGTGAGATATTTATCATATATTTATATGATAAATAACTTCAACATTTGTCTACGGTTTATGAAGTGATATATGCAAAAACCACGTACTATGAATACACGCACACGTATTGAATATGTGGAATATTTGAAAGTGTATTGAGATTATGCGCCCATATACATTTATACCTCCTAAAAAACAAACCCCGTACCAATAACTTTGGTCACAGATTACTTAATCTTGGTACGATAGATTATGCACTCATTTCTCAGCCGATAATACACTTATGCCTAGCTACTGAAAAACAAATACATATCGACCCATCCAACGAAGACTATCGTAACTAACAAACTAAATGTAGTTATTAGTCTCTGTTGCACGGGTCGATATTACATACGTATGTACATCCACAGCACAGGGATCTGATGACGTATAAGAAAAACAAAACAGTTAATAAGTTATTCTTTATTTACCAATTTGTAATTCATATATGATTTATAAAAGACAAATAGACAACATAAGCTTTATTAATATTATATTATAATATCAAAATCACAAAAATGTTGATCCTCGCTATCATGAGACCACACGCATACTGGTCGTAATGCTTGTTCGGTTCTTCGGGGCTAATTGCAATACTATCTGCGGTTTGTTGTGTTAAACGTAATCCTCCATACACTTTGCACTTGAGAAGAAAAACATCTGGAGTCAGTGGTTGATAAGTCGACTATGTCCCATTATACATTTCTCATATAGTAATGTTATAGACGTCTTCCAGTAATATTACCAAAAAATTTGATAAGAAATCGGTAATCTTCAGCATACCTCGATAATTTTATTGTCAGTTCATGGAAATTATGAAAATTAGTAATCACATCTCTTGTCTAGAAATCCTCTTCGATCAACAAAATAGTACGTAAGGATTTTGATTCCTCGTAATGTGATTTGAATCCAATTACAAAACCCGTAATGATCTTCTGCATCATATCATACTTGGAGCTTGAATTCTCTGGTAGTAGAATGGATAAAACAGCACTGTTTATATGTATATTCTGCTAACTAACCTATCAATTGAAAAGGAAATTTTAAAAAACAATAGTATACTTCTTTAGGCACAAACCTGATTGATGTCTGATATAATAGTAGAATTTTTATGTAATCTCCTAATTTCAATTAGAATACTTCTTTGTGCAGTGTCCCCAAGTTTTCTACATTTTCAGATTATATCGGATTTGTAGGTTAGAACTCTCGAAATCTGTCCCAGTAAATATAAAAGTGAATTTTAGCGAGTAACAGCCTTTTTTTGTGGTATATGGTAGATAGAGATAGACCCATTACTATTATCTTCGTCTAATGACGACTAGTTCTCGAGAACATCGTAGATGGACACACTGTTCAGACTCGAACATGGATGGAAAAATTGGGAAAATACGACGCCGATTCGTCAAAGGTGTGCCTTTATTTCTTTTCATTTATTGAATTTTTTTCAAATTGTACATTGACATAAAGTGGAACTACTGCGGCTCGTCGCAAAAATACATAATTGAATTGTTATTCCTGAAATCAGGATATCACCCGTCCTCCAATTATACGTCTATCTTTGAGCAGCAATTGTTTAAAATTGGGCATGGGTATAATAAATATGGAGATGTGGCCCACTAGAATAGTTAATTCAGATTGTTGTAATCTTATAAGATGCTATCATTATTCAATAATTAACCCACAGGAGCATTGAACTGTTTGAATAATTGGACCAATAGGGGACCACCAGAGCTGAGCAGAACAGACCTGAAGTTAGGCTGAACCAGCCTCTTAAAATAGGTTAGGAAACATTAATGCTCTAACTTCGCGATGGTGTTTTACGAATATAAATAAACAAACACATGGCAGTTCAAAAGAGGCAAACGTAACGTGCCGTGGCGAAGGGACTAATATTATGCAAAATTTTAAGTAAGCACAAGAAATAACTTCAGAATGGAAGAATACAGCCACCTTTGCTATTCGGCCTTTAGCAAGGCCCAACAAATCTGTTCGGAAAATCTAAACATCACAATTGGACCAGAAACCAAGCTACATGAGTCCCCAAAGGTCAAGACACCAGCGAAAATTGAAGAAACCCCACCACAAAAACCGAAAACACCTAAACAAATTGAAATAATTGCCACGTCTACAGCGTCACCTATACGCAAGATCCTAGTTGACTTAGAAAAACTACGATTAGAAGAAGTCCAAGCTGCCGTACAAAAACGAAAGATACAAATGATCGAGTTCCAAAAAGAGCAGGAAGAGAATAAGCGACGTGAGTGGTACCGACAACAACAGCACATGATCGCCAAAGTCCAGGAACAAGAATACCAAATATTTCAAGTGCTCGAAGAGCACAATAAAAATGCTGTCGTAAAAAATGAGAAACTTGTCAAAGATTACCAAGCGATTGTAGAACGAATGAAAAAGAAAGATGAGGAACTACAAGAGAAGGAGCGCAAGAAAAAAGAGCTAATGATGATAATCGATGCTTTGAAGAAAAACCATGCGGAATTCAAGCAAATCGTTCAAGAGATTGTTGGCTTAACTAAAACGCCAAACTCAGAATACATTAAAGTCCATCTCGGACATATCTCCAACCAGTTAAAGCAACTGGTCGCCAGAATGGAGGAAGTTTTCTCGAAGTGCAAGAGTGGAAATGTTGAAAACAAAGATATCGAAATATCAAACGAGTGCCTACAGAGCACAACTTTGTTCAAAAAGGGTATGGAAGATGATTTAAGAAGAGAAGCACAGACAAAAATCGAACTGGCAAATAAAGAAAAACAGAAATTAGAAGAAGCCAAATTGAAGGAAGAAGCAAAGTTACAAGAACAAGCAAAACTTGCAGAACAAGCTAACATTGAAGAAGCCAAGAGTATCAGAGAAGTCGATAGCTCCAGGTACCAGTCAGTCGAGGAACAAGTCAAGAGATTCGTCAGTAGGAAATCCCTGAAAATCTACTCTGAACTCCAAGATTTCCAGCTAAACTACGAGAAATCCTACAATGGTTTACTTTGCGAAGATTCCCTAAAACAATTCAGGTTTGACCTAAAAAAAGCCATTAATATCCCAGTAAACGCAATCTCTGGAGTAAACTCGCAACATCTCTTAGATAAATTTAACCGATTGTCGCAGTTATTATCGGGAAATCGCGTTCAAATCGGTGATAAATTCGTATCGGCTAGTGCTCATCCCCAAGGTATAGCCTTCTGCATGGATTTGCTAGCAAAGAAATTTGTCCATCAAGGTGATCTAATGATATCGAGTAATCCGGAAGCAGCATTCTTCTACGCTACGATAATCTTATCTTTGTGGAATTTATATCCCGATTTCGGGAAGTTATTAATAGCGCATTTCCATAAACAATGCCCGTACTTAGTCCCGATATACCTTCCTAAACGCGTTGACCAATCAAATCAAGACTACTACGAGAGCTTAGGCTATAAATATAATGAGGATAATGTCGTAGAAAAGCAGGATAAATTTTTGAAGAGGATGACTGGTATTATGCGACTGTATTCGGCGATTTTGATTGGGAAACCGAAGCGAGACCAAAATGGGAAGACTCCAGTCGGTTTAGAAGAAGGATGGCGATTTATATCAGCGATTTTAAATCTGGAACCAACTCTTGATATAACGGCAACAATGCTTCACGTATTTCTAGAGACTACAGGTTACCAGATGGAAGCGACTTACGGAAGACAGTTTATAAAGATGATTGTGTATTTACAAACTGTCTTTTTACCGATGCTCAAGAAGATTGATACAGGGGGGCCTGTGACAAGATTGGAAGGTTTATTGCAGGACTACTGTGTGAAAGGAAGTTTTACAAAACCTAGTGGGCCACTTCCTAATAATTTTTGGTAAAACTAGAATTTTAAAGTTGTCAGAATTTCCCAAACAAAAGAAAAATATTTGCAGAGACAGCAATTTATTCGTTTAGCCATATAGTTACTAACCAAACATCAATGTGGTAATAAGATGCATGCTGTGAGAGAAAACGATTTGCTGCAAATGTCGCTGTGCAAAATAGTTGCAGTTAGTTTGGGAAAGCCTGTATATAAAATTATGTAAAGAATTTGATATTTAATGGTACAATGTTTTAATTGATGCCAAGCATGATGAATAAAGAATGCATTAATCAGGATAGGTCCTTGTTTAGTTTAATGTGACCATTTTTGGGAAAGTGTTATCTATTGTTTATTATATACTTTTTTTGATGTAATATTAGAACTGTAAATAATCTGTAAAGTACACTTATAACTATTTAATTTTTATATTATATACAGAGAAATAAAGAATAAAGTAAATGTCTGAATTAAGTTTTGTTTTATTTAGTTATGGCCTTTCTATTATACATACTTTGTTTAAGCTTTTTACTGGAACAAATTTGCAAATACCTATTTATATATTTTAATTGAACATCTCAATCATCGAAACACATAAAAGGTTTTCTTGTGCTGTTGCTTTTTTTTCTATTGATTCATTGTCACCGGAAATCTGTTCCGGTGACAAGAAGAAAAGTAACAAGAAGAAGTGATGTTACGAAAAGCATAGTAAAAAATAAGAATTATTGTTTATAAGATTAAATAACTACTAAGATAAAAAACAGTTCAAAGAGATTTATTTAAAATATACATAATATTGACCATTTAATGTATTCTATTTCTACAATTTTAATACTACATGAAAATTAATAATCAGGAAAATTTATACTGTTTGTTCACATTTTCATTACGAACACATATTCTGGACATCCACATCATTCTTAATTAATAATCGTCTATTTGCATCACTATTAAGTTCTAATTCTATCCTATTAACATTCCAAGAGTCTGTAATATTCTTCCTATTGGCCCAGAAGTGTATGATCCCTCTACTTTTGCTACCTGCTACAGGAACCTCGTAATGTGAGGAGAAATCGTTCGTATAGTTTTTTTCAGTGTTTCCTATATCTAACATTTGATCTTTAATAGGCTCGCCGAGCAGTTGAATAGCCCCCTGATGTCCTCGAACAATTTTAAACGCTTGTTTATAGTGGTCCGAATTGCAAACGTTTGTGGTTACTTTCCATTTAAATGCAATTCCCATTCCTACTGTCAAAATGCCCCCCACAGAGGCAATTTTTACTAAGGTCAAATTACTAATCCCCATTTTACTAGAGGTAGTTAGGTTAGGTCACGCTGAAGTCACGTCAAACATTTAGGTTAAGAGTAAGGCCGAGCGCACACCACCGTTTTGCTGTTTTGCGACAGCGGTTGCAAACCAGTTGAGCGCGCAACTGTTTTGCGACCTTGGCAGCGTATAGCGGTGGGTATCCTTGGCTGAAGAACCTTGGTGTATCACCAGGTTGCGTATTTCTATGTTGGTCGGTACTTCCCTACGGAGCCTGCGGTATTGATAATAATCAATGATGTCTTCCTCATTAGAATTTCGACAGAAGATCAGAAAATCAACAGAAAACAGCAAACGGATTAAAATTCAATGCAACGACGGTAAAATGGCGAAAAAATTACAACTTTGGCACAAATATGAAAATTCCCTTTTTTATACAATAAATCCCGTTTTCCCTATATGGGTTAAAAATCCCTCCCAAAAGGGAATTTCACTCCCATCTGACAACACTGGTCCGTGTGCGGGCAGAAGTTTCATTCTGGTTGTAAACTGGTTGTACAGCTCAACTGGATTGCAACCTTCGTCCCAAAACAGTCGCACCGTGTGCGCTCGGCCTAAATTGACATTTCAACCTAAATACGAAGTTAGCTACACAAACCAATACTTGGATTATGTTATGCAGATAATTAAAAAACGTAAACAAGACTAGGATATCGCTGGTAGAAAAATACTATTATGGAAATAAGTGCTGAAACTATAAGCAAAGTATGTAGACTTTGTTTAAAGCCGGAAAAACGCATGAGGTCGACGTTTGAGAAAATCATAGATAAACTACACATACCTAAAGCAACCTTTCTAAGCGACTTGATCATGTCTTGTGCAAACGTACAGGTATAGCAAATTTTTAAATTATTGTATTATAAGTAAATAATATACACATTCTTATAAAGATAAGCAAAAATGATGGACTTCCACAAAATATCTGTTTGGAATGTGTGAAGAACCTCCACAAAATGATACTGTTTCGTAAGCAAGTTGAGGGCAACGATACGCAATTGCGAAACATTTTACAAATTGAAAATATTTCAAATGTATCTGTTCAAAATGTTAATGTAGAAATTATGGATCATCAATATTGGGAAAATTTTGATATTCACTATAAATACGATGATCATCAGGTAATAAAAATTCTCCTTTTTTTTGGTATTTACTTCTATAAGAGTGATATTTGTAGGTAATGTGCGATAAGAGAGAAATTTTTAATTGCAACGTTTGCCATGCAGATTTTATTGAGTATGAAGAATTTATGAAACATCAAACATGTTTTGATCATTGGGAAAAGAAGTAAGTACAACACTTAGTCTGTTCTAAATTTCTTATTGCTTGTTTGTCTTTTGAAATAGTCCACTACTAAAATTAAGTGATAAATTAAATAATTCTTAAATGCTTCAATAAAGTATAAATTTTTTAATTTTCAGAATTACGACAAATGAAAATTTGTCAGAAAGTTTGGATCAAGAAGATCATTTCCGCAATAAATTTTACTGCCTTTGCTGCGATACATTACAATTTGCAAACCGAAAAATGCTTTCGAAACACATCTCGAGTCAACATATAGGAACCAAAAGATGCCGGAAATGCAGGAAAAAATTCAAATCATTCTCGAAGTTTTACGATCACTTGCTACTTTTCTCTCGAAAAAATAAATGTGTTAAGGCAAAACTACCCTGTAAACGATGCGGGAAAGTATTCTACAGTTCGATACGTTTATTAGCACATCAACTCGGACATGAATGGGAAACTTGTAAACTCTGCAAGATGAACGTCAAGAGAAAATCGAATATTACCAGGCACATAGAAGAACACATTCAGGGAAAACGTGAAATGTCATTCTGTCGCAAGTGCAATAAGAATTACAGTAATCTAAAAGCTCATAATTTAGTACATGATTTGAAGTCCAGACACAAATGCGACTTTTGCGGGGATACCTTTGCATTTTTTACTTCATTAAAATTCCATGTCGATGAACATATTTAGAGAAAATAAGAAAAGTAATTTAAATGCTTGGTTTATGAATTTTATAAGCAATACTGATTGAAATGGTCTAAGAATTTTTGAGTAATTGTTGATGCTATTAAATAATGACACATTCATCATTTAAAACTAACTGTTTCTGTAAAAGAACTAATGTATTAAATGTAAAAGTTTACCCAACAATTTTATATACTATAAATAAATTACTATACTAGTTGTACTTGGCCTTAAATGGCTTTAAGAAATTGAAATACACATTTATCCATATGTATAAAAGAAATAAAGATAAAGAAACTCACATTGGACAGTAAATATACATATAGGCAAAACCGGTAGAGGTGAAGATTACTCATAGATTTCAGCTGTTATTTTCGACATACGTTACAGATTATTTCTAAATATTGACGTGTGTTAAAACGAATCATTTTCATACGTCTGCTGTATAATTTAAATGGGCAAGACAAAAAAGTACGTCTGTTCTTAGAACAGAATACAGAAGTACCGCTGTGGTACTTGCAACCTAACCTCCAATTATTATAACAGCGCGAACGTGTGAATTATATGTGAGCAAAATGTTTTCGTTGAAAGGATAGGCCCTAAATACGAAATCTATGGTTATGGTCATGAACGTATTAACTTATTTTCGTCGCACGTCTGAATCCATTATCAAAACACGTATTAAAAACATAACCTCACATTTACAACAAACTTTACCACCGTTTTGTGATATACTTATCGTGAAATATTCAGAAATGAAGTTCAAAACATATTTAATAATGTCTACACAAACAAAAGAAACTCCAAGTTTAAGCACTCGGTCACAAAATGATTATTTCTGAGCTAATTCCAACCGCACAAATACACTGTCTTAAATGGGCTAGTTGGTATGTTTTCACTTTGCTTCTGTTAAACATGGTAATGATGGATATATAAATTAGATAGGATATCATAATTAAATGACCAATGATAGTATTTTTAGTAATTAAATATTAATCTTTAACGAACTACCTAGTAGGCAACCAAATATACACAGCAATATAACCAATCCACGCGGTACGTCCATATCTTGGTTCGTACGATTTTAAGCGATGAGTCAACTTCACCTCTCCCTGTTTTGCCTATATCATACTTTTTATTAGTTATGGATTGATTACAATGATTTTGACAGAGGCACAATCTTCTAAGAGCGTACTTTTGTGACAGTTTGTATCGTGCTCAATGACACTCTTTTGTTTATTTTTTCAATATCCTGTTCATTTCAAACGTCTGGCAATCCTACTTACCTTCAGTACTCAAATTACGCAGTATACAAAAATTACCGATCAACGTAATTTTTCTCTCTCAATTTTGGAAATTTACATATGGTTGCCTGAACTGTACTTGGTAGCAACTGCACTTGAAGGAGGTTGCAGTATGTTGAATAATCCATGTTTTTAGAAACCAGGAAACTTCAACACATTAAGAACAATTTTGTGGGCTTTTAAATAAAACTTTTATGTTTCTAACATTCAAATATACTTTATTTACAGTAAAAAAAAATATAATATTAATAACAAATATTCATAAAATTAACACGTAGATGAATGAAATTTAGTGTGCATTAACTCCTTATTATGTTCAGAAAATTAAATTTGCTAACAATGTAAAACAATAACGTGGTAGTATTACTAACTTTGGCAGAATACACTCGGCATTGAATGAAAGATCAAGATATCCTCCTGATTAGGGCAGTCAGCCCCACCCATAAAATATAATTAAGCAGACTCACCTCTTTGATCTGTGTGGATATTGTGGATAGTGGATATTATACCCTCTGCTGTAGGCGTATATAAAAAAAATAGTTTGTCTTGTGTTCAGATGCATGGAAAGCTAAAATAAAATATACAAAATTAATAAAAAAAAATTAAAACCAACAGGTGGAGTCGTTGGTTAGAGCGTTTTTAATATTTTTTTTCTTCCATTGGTCTGTGCTGTCACTTGGCAGGTATGCCCATCCGGAGTACCACGTCACTGGGGTAGAATCCTGAAAGCAATAAATGTCAATATTTTGCACTCCTTGGAGATCCCAGGTCCAACCTTGTAAGATATGTTGTATAACAGGAACTGCCACGGAACATAGAAGCAAGTATGTCTGCATGTACATTCAATTTTAATTCCACCTTGTTGGTGCTTCTTTGCTTTCCTTCCTAGGCGGTTTATCCCCTTTTCATAGGGTTTGGCGATCACCCATGGGTGTTATTTCCTCCTTCTTTGAAGACATAAGCCTTTATTGAAGGAGGTTTCTTTCTTTCCCAGGGCTATTGGCCGAAGCCGCCACTGTGTTTGGTGAGGTCAGATTAACCCGATCTTTCTTGGTCAGTTGCATCAATCAGGTGGACCTGGAGGATGTTTAACCTTCCTCCCCCTTCCTGATGTCAGCTGCCTGCGCAAGATATACTTTGAGGCAGTTTCTAAGTAGTCCTGCTCTCTTTATTGAAGGAGTTTCATCCCCTTTTTGGGCAGTTGCATCTGTCAGGCGGACCTGGAGGACGTTTAACCGTCCTCCCCCTTCCTGACTTCAGCTGTCTGTACAAGATATGTTCTCAGGCGGTTTCTATGCAGTACCGCTCTTGAGAAGATTAGGCTTAGGCACTTCCAGCCTTTTTGCCGGTCCCTTCCATCCCGGGGTTTTTGCAACTCCCGTTCCAGAAAGGTTCCGGCCAGTTTGGAGTAGGAACCCCCATTGTTTCCTCTTGACAAGGATCGAGGTTGCCCCCCTCGTTAGGGTTGTCACCACCTGATATACTACCATTTCTTACACGTTGCAGAATTATGAATTTTTAACAAATCTACTTAGAAGCGTTTACAAAACTATGAAACTGATAGGGTGTGTGAAAAATTAGGTTATAGTGTTGACTTTCAATACGATCCATTAAAAATTCACAATTCCGCAACGTCTGGATGTCGAAGATATCATCAACTTGAAGGTCAAAGCAGTTGATAAAGTCGTCAATGATTGAAGATGATGGTCTTATCACCAATAGGCTAAAAAAAATAATTGTGATTTTAACAGGAGTTTCTGAAGACCGATACAAGATTTTCATTCTGCGAGTGTAATCTGCCAAAGTTCGTAGTACAATTAGTTTAGTATTTATAATTTAAACCAGATAGATCAAGAAAATATTTTTAACTTGGAGTTTTTAATGGTTGTTGCTTCAAACTTGATCTTCAGCTAATAGTTCAGGTAATAGGCACTTTTAAGAGGAAACAAGTCCAATTTTAGTAAATTTTGACGTGAAGTTTTCAACCTCTTATCACACTAACGTGCTGCACCAGAGTGGTAAGATGGAAACCTAATTCAGTTCTCTCAACATATCTTCTTTCCAATACATGCTAGAAAGAAATTAATGATTAGCGAAGTTGTTGAGAACACAATTTTCTACAAGTGTGCTGTACTATTTCTTTGGCCAAAGTTAATAATTGTTTTAGAGATAAGCCGAAGTGTATTCAAAAACTCATAACTGCTCAATTATTAATGTCTGTGTGTGTGGATGGATGTGTGTGTGTGGACCCGTTTTTTGTGGCGACGTTCCGGAGAAACCTCTAAAGGTATCAGGACGAAACTTCATATTTAGAAGTTTCATAAACAAACTTAGAGCTGAAAAGCTTTCTGTTGCAAAGGGTCCAAAGGAACTGGAGGTTTAGTCTTAGCATTTTTAAAAGATTTTGCAAATAAGCCGTCATTTCTGGAATTTCGCCGAAATAGTTAAATATTAAATTAAAGTAGAGGAAATTCTGAATAATTTATGACTATGAAATTTTTTGGTACAATCAATAGTTTAGCTGCATGAGCAAATTCTATTTAATCGAGATCGGTCGTACTACATTAAAACTAGTAGCCTGGATATGTCAGAAATTTTGATTCTAATGGCAGTAGGTAGTGTCAAAGCTAATGTTTTGACAATACCTACTGTCAATATAAGCAGCGTTCGGATATTGTACACCATTAAACTTTTTACACCCAATAACACGTAAGTGTCATTTGGACGGTGTACCCGGTGTCAACGGAGTACAATATCCGAATGCAGCTTTAATCGACATGTCTGTCTAGTTCTACTAGTTTTATTTTAATGCAGACATAGCCGATCTCGATCAAATAGAATCTCATGCAGCTAAACTATTAATTTTATATATATAGTATGATAAAGTCATGTGCCTGGCCACATCAGATTTTTGTTATATTTCATTAGTTGACTACAGGAATACTCCGGCTAAGGGAATTAGTCAATTATATTTAATTATAACTGATAATTATTTTGATATATCAAATACAAGAAATATAATTTCAGTACAAAAGTAAGCTGAATTCATCAATAAACAAAATTTTTAATTATTAAATTAATTATGTTTAACAAACTAACATTTGGACACAAAAATATGATTTGACTATTTCTACATTGTGCAACTTCTTTTAGATACTAAATGTTATACACAGTAAAAAATTCATAAATTCATGGACGTATATTTTTTCAACTCCTTAAAAAGTTGCAGCTGTTTGCAATATTAACAAAACCGTATTATAAATGTCTGCAATTTTTAATAGAATCGAAAAAACAAAGTTCATCCTGAAACTCAATCTTCTTTGGTTTAATCAATTTATTTTTTTATCTTTAATATTTTACTGACATTTATTTACTTTTTATTGTTGTAATGGGTATTGATGATGTTCTTTCTTTGTTTAATAATATGTGTTTTAACTTTGTAAGTAGTCGAAAATACAACCATGAAACATTTAATTTCTAGAAAATATTTTTGCACGAAAAAAAATGGGTCGGTCTGTACCTATACACTTTCAATAACAAGAAATGTGTATTGTGTAGGTCCTATGGAGAAAATAACACCAATATATGTTTCTAAAACTGACAAATAATGTGGAATATGTGGAATAACTTTTGTTCATATCTCAAATTGGAGGTTAAGACCAAGTTCTACCTTTCCTAAAACGCGTTTTCAAATAAAAACGTTATTTATTGTTTAAAGTTTATGAAATTTTCAGTGTAACTTCTTAGATAAATAGCGAGTTGGGCTGGATGAAAAATAATTTTTTGGAAAGATAAAAATTAATTTTACTTCTACATCTTTGGCTTTTCTCAAATATAAAAAATCTAGCCCAACTCATGATACAAAAATAGATTTTTTATTTAAGTACAAATTTAACCCAAACATTATAATTCCGATAATAACACGTATTTGCCAGAAATGTATTTATTTGCCCATATTACTGCTGCCCGGTGTAGACAGCAGATGTCAGGAGAAAACTGGTGACTACGGATTGACGTTGGTGGTGGATAGGCTGACCACTCCCAGCAAAAAAACATCGCAACAAAATATTTCGTTTCGGAGTTGCAATGTTTTCAGAGCGGAGCCTTAATAGTCGTGGTAACTCTTCTGGCTAACAACTCCTAAATGACAATACTGTATGTATATGTATATATTTTCTAAGTGTTTGTAGTAAAAATACCTATCGAGAAAATCTTTACATATTCTTAATTATCAACCCCAAAACTACCTAAGCAATACTTTTTCATTGGAAATGGGACAAAATAATTGTAAAATACACAAAACTATATATGGCTTTAGAAAAAAAAATGAATAGCAGAAAACTTGGATACAACAGTGGAGAATTATCTCCACTCTTCTAAGATATATTTCTTTGTTTTGGACGTACCGAAAGAAAAAATTAAATATGGGCCTTCTTACCAGTGTGGCGGAGGGAGCTGGTGGCTGGCAAAGTCAAAAATTTGGCATATTATATTCAGGTCATCAAAATGTACTAAAATACCATATGGCCTATGTGGATTTTATGTCCACCTTAGCTTGCACCTTAGCGTTATTTCCACAGCCTGAAAATATTGATACGCCCTCTGAATTTTGCCAGAGGTATCCAATTCTAAAAATAAATGTACAATGTAATCGCTACACAAAGATTTTACTTTATATATAATACCTAGGCAAATTGGTGTCTGGAACAACTTAATATGTGAGCACATGTCTCCGGTATTTCTGCAAAGTTGTCCTACCTAACAGAAAAGTCTCTTATAATGTTATAATTGTATTATAAAGATGATATTATATGGAATACCTTACCTTCTGCACAAACTAGGAAAATTTGCGTCTGATGTGCGAGCATATGGTTTTCTTCCCATAGAATTGCTCCGTATGACTGTAACAAGCCACGAGATTTCAAGATATTTTAAATTTAACATGGGTAAAAAGTAAAAAGCATGTAAAAAGTTGTTTGTCATTACCGCCATCTACCGAGCGAATGGTGTCATTTTTGACTTTGAAATTCTATGGTCCATTTCAAAACTATAATAGTTTTTATAGACCTTGATTATATAAACGAAAAATAAAATATATATTTTTTAAAATATGTTATTGGTATATAATATCAAAATTCTAAATTGAAACGCCAAATTTCTTTCGTCATCTGGTATTTAAAATTTAAAGCAAATTAATGCGTTTCCACTTAATAATGTTGAATCCTTTCACAAATAGAAAATTATAGGTTTAGTTACTCGTATTTTATTATTTTATACCCCCATATAAATCACTAAAGCAAGCGTTATAGATCCCTTTTTTATTTACCTGACATGCCTCCTAACCCTCCTAACCTAACATTTAAGATATAAACACAAACACGTTGTGGACTTGTATAGCCAGTTATGAGCCAGTTCAAGCATTAAAGTCAAGATGAGTTTATACGAAGTTATTGTGGGTACTTACGAAGAATTTGTATTGGGATATAAATTCCACGCCGATGTAAGTACAATGATGTTAGTTAGCCCTATTAACAACTAAGTTCCTATAGCTTTGGATTATTATAGTTTTCGGAAACCATAGTTTTCTTTCGTTTGTAGGATGAAGAATTAGTACAAAGTTTTGCATCGCACAGTCACCAACGTAGTGTAAGATGTCTTGCTTTCTCCGATTATTACTTAGCTTCGGGGGGCTCAGACGATTGCGTAGTAGTGTACGATTTACGCTACCGAAAAGAACATTGCATCCTCGATCACCACAACGGTACAGTAACGGCAGTAGATTTTACCCCCGATCATACACATTTAGTCAGCGGAAGTTCGGATGGCGTTTTAGCAATAACGAGAGTTGGAAACTGGCAGGTAGAGAAATTATTTGAAGGAGCCCATTTGGGAAATCCGATACACTCCATTGCAGTCCACAAAACGGGCAAAATCGCATTGTCAGTAGGCGGAGATATGACGTTACGCACTTGGAATCTTATAAAGGGTAGATTAGCTTACGCGGTTAACTTGAAAAGTAAATATGCTGACGCTAGGGTGTTACAAGGAATAAAATGGTCATCAAATCAATCATTATTTGTTTTATTTGGTGGAACCGTTAGCGATATTTGGAGTATTGATACTGGGGGTGTGGTTACAAAGATAGAGCATAAGAATAGAGTGACTAGTTGCGCGTTTTTCCAAGATGAATCTCTTGTAGTAGGATTTGAAACCGGCGATTTAGACATTTTTGATAAAGACGGAAAAAAGTTAAAATCTGTTAAGGCGCATTCTGTTCGTGTTAAAGATATTGATATAAATGACGGGTTTTTGGCAACTTGTTCAAGTGATGGAGAAATTAAAATATGGGATAGCGATCTAAAAGTGCTTGCGTCTTGTAACGCTGGTTGTAGGCCAACTTGTATAAGGGTGGTGCCTCCAATTGAGGTAAAGCTGGAGAAAAGAGACGATGAAGTTGAAGTTATTCAGTCGCCCGAAATTAAGAAAAAAGATTCCGTGAAAAGAGCTAGGGTCCAAATTGAGGTTGAGGATGAAGAAGAAGATAATGAACCGACTTACATTAAGAGAAGACAAGAGAAGGTTGTGATGCAAACGGAGAATGTAAAGAAATCCAAGAAAAAGAAGAAGTCTAAAGCAAAAAATAGTAATTAATTTTGTTTGTTATGACTAATAAATGTATATTGGATATGTTTGTCTCTTTTTGACTAGACTGGCACAGATTATAATTCCTTAACAATCTACTACATTTGTTGTACCTTTTTCTTTAGACCTAAAAGGTGAATGCACGACTTTTTCTCGTAAATTCAAATCTGGTAACCAAAGATTTCCATCCTCATTTTTTTTTTTTAAATTTTGTCAAAAAATCAAGAAATCTTTTCTGCACACTTTTATTCTGTACAAAAAATAGTAATCCAAGCTTTCATTCAGAGTCAGGTTGCGTTATTTTTGGAGGATATATTTTTGGGAAATTCATATTCGTTCACTATAAATTGACTTTACAGATCTGCCATGGAGCTGTCCTATAATACCTCACGTAACCCACTTTTTCTATGCTGTTTCTAATGTTGGTTCTAAATCACCAACAGTATTAATTTTAGTAAAACATTGTATGGAAAACTTTCGTTTATTACCATACTTAATAATATAAATCAATAAATTTTGGCATAACAATTTAATTTGCTATAAAAATACAATAAATATAATATATAAATTATTACAGGTAACGAGAAAATACATCTTGTATAATTAATTATTTATACTTATAAGTCTACTTATTCTAAATTATTACATACATCATGAACACAAAAAGCTGCACAGTGTTAATAAATTATCAGTAGTTAACAGATTAGTATTATCACAACAAACTGGAAAATGTATTCGCATTTTAAAATTTGTTCATTATCTCCTGCCCAATATCCTATTTAATTGTTCTTTGAGTGCTACCTGCTTATTTCCATCCTTACACAGGCCTGTAACCCAAAACAACAACAACGGTAAATCACACCGTTGAATCCCTAATGACTGCAAAAATTCCATGTTTATCGTAGGAGTCCAAGACATAGAATTCACAGTATTTTTCCATTGCGTTATCAAACATGTTAAATGAGTTGATAACACAGAATTTGGCAACCGAGTATCCTTTAATGCTTTTATAACAGAAGTTACAAAAACTGGCAGCTTCACAGGCAACCCTTCTTTAAATTCATACGTCCATGAATCATTTTGTACTAAAGTACAATATTTATTACTAGTTGAAACGATATCAAACGGTAATAATGTTTTTAACGACATCATAATCTGAGTTTCAACCGTTACTAAATTTGCGCCTGTTAGGACACAAAAAGCTGCTGTTGTGAAAACATCCTCACCTAATTTATTATACAAGGGTCGTAATTCAGCAGATGGTGTTATAATCAACGGGGCAACAGGAATCTTTGGTTTTTCTTCAGCTAATGTACGACTTAACAACCACGAAAACCAAAGGTGTAAATGAGCAAACACCGCGGGACGTCCCGTTAGCTGCGATAAAGAACGACCGACAGTTCCTGGCGATCCCTGCGCCTGTCTCACAGCCCTTTGCGACCGGTGTACTTGTTCGGCCCCGTTAATTGTCTCAGCAGCTTTTTTCAAATCACGAACAATCTCTTTTATATGCTTAACAAGCATTGGCCATGCGTTCAAAAGATGTACTTTATCTCGCATTAACATTAAAATTGTATATTTCCGATGGAAACCTCTTGCCAGTGAGTCTTGTAATGTAAATGTATGCCCCAAAACGTGCCCCCTCTCGTTATCTCCAAAGTATATCGGAGCTCCTTCCCCACTCGTCTCTTCCTCACAGCTTAAACTTCGTACGGCTGCCTGTCTTAATAAAAAGGCCAAGTCTTGCTGAAGGGGAGTTCTCGTAGTTACGTAACATCCATTGCTGTCCCTGCTGATCAGCGCCTGTTCTAAATACACCGATTGACAGGAATCGCACCAAGGCACAGTCAGAGTATGGGGGCCCTGCTTTTCCGGGGGCGAATCTGACCGCTGCGTACAGAGAATCACACAAGGCCCATGGCTCTCGCAGAAATGCCCTAGGGCCAATATTCCGTCCATTCCAGATGAGTTAGAGAAAGAAGTTTGTTTACTTTCATTGGGGCGATAAGTTTAAAATAAATATCAAAACATCACGTGCTCATTTTATAGTATGTATGTATACGTTTATTTTTATCTGTATAAGTTAGTAACAATCGCCCGTATGTAAAGCTCTTTGGTTGGTACCTCGTGTTTTTAAGGTTATGTCATATGTCAAATTTAAGGTTATGGCAACAACATTAGAAGCAGCACTTGACGCTGTGACCCTCGAGAAAGAGGAAAGTTCATCACAGAGCGAAGAGACATCGTCGTCAAGCGAAGATGGTAAGAACCTAAGCTCATAAAATAACATTCCTTCCTAAAAATAATATTTTAGATGAAGTTGAAATTAACTTCCCGGTGGCCATGTGGGATTTTAACCAGTGCGACCCGAAGAAATGTTCAGGACGTAAACTTGCTAGGTTAGGTTTAGTAAAGTGTCTAAAAATTAAGCAGAAGTTTCCGGGTTTAGTTTTAACACCAACCGGACAAAAATGTGTCAGTCCCGCAGATAAAGACATTTTGGACGCAAAAGGCATTGCTGTTGTTGATTGTTCATGGGCTAAAATTGACTCCACACCTCTGGGAGCGTTAAAACCTGTCCACGGACGTTTATTACCATTTTTGGTTGCTGCAAACCCGATTAATTACGGAAGACCATGTCAGTTGAGCTGCGTGGAAGCGATAGCTGCTACTTTGTATATAATTGGTTATAAAGATATTGCTCATCATTACCTAGAGAAGTTTTCTTGGGGGCATTCGTTTATAGAGCTTAATCAAGAATTGTTAGATATTTATGCTGCATGTAGCGATAGTAAATCTGTTATCGTCGAACAGGGAAAGTATCTTGAAAAGGAGCAAGAATTACAAGCAAAGCGGAAAGGTATATTAAATTTTAATTTATTTTATTTATTTATTGACATTTTTTTCTTAGAAATGCCGGACTTTCCACCTTCTGAATCTTCAGATGATGAATCTGAGGACGATGATCATACTTGAATTAAGCAAATTATGCGATCAAGTGAATGAAGTATGTGATAACTTATTTTGTAAAACAATCTCATGTTATTTTAAATAAAAAAATAAAGATACCTTTTGGTTTTCTATATTGTTTCAAGTTTAAATCTAAGCTCGACTATAGTTTTTGACAAGTTAAAACTTATTGAATAAAGAGTTTATCAAACCTTACATGTCTGACATTTGCGATCTTAGAAGGCTTGGTGATCACTATAATTTTATTCCAGTACTTTCATACAACTTGTATGAACAAATTCGTTTGGATTTATTATTTATATTACCTGTACTCTGCGTTTCAGTCAAGTTGAGCGGTCTAAAGGGTTGCATAAACATTAAATCCATAGGCGGGCAAATCTAGGATTCTGACACTCATGTATAGGCTCCTGACCGTTTAATATAGGCTTTAAAAGATATATGCATCCGTTTACATTCGATTCCTAATACAAACACACCACATTAGAAATTATTGCCTGTGAACTGCTACCAGCAATTTACTTTATTTTGTTGGCATTAAGGCTCTAAGCATTTTGTTGCGATGTTTCTTTTTGCTGGAAGTGGTCAGCCAGTCCCCCACCAACGTCAATCCGTAGTCACCAGTTATAGGCGGTGTTTAAAGCTCCTGACGTCTGCTGTCTACACCGGGTAGCAGTAATATGGGCAAATAAATACATTTCTGGCAGTTTCGCTTTATTATCGCAATTATGTTTGGGTTAAAATTGTACTTAAATAAAAAATCTATTTTTATATCAACAGTTGGGCTAGATGTTTTATATTTGAAAAAAGCATCTAAAACAAAGATATATATCTTAGAAAAGTGGAGATAATTCTCCACTGTTGTATCCAAGTTTTCTGCTATTCATTTTTTTTTCTAAAACTATGTATCGTTTTGGAGTTGAGTCGCATGAAATATGTAAGTGTATTTTACAATATATCTATTTCTTGTCCCATTTCTAATGAAAAAGTATTGCTTAGGTACTTTTGGGGTTGATAATTAAGAATAAGTTAAGATTTTCTCGATAGGTATTTTTACTACAAACAACACATAGAAAATATAGACATATACATACAGTATTGTCATTTAGGAGTTGTTAGCCAGAAGAGTTACCACGACTATTAAGGCTCCGCTCTGAAAACATTGCAACTTCGAAACGAAATATTTTGTTGCGATGTTTTTTTTGCTGGGAGTGGTCAGCCTGTCCCCCACCAACGACAATCCGTAGTCACCAGTTATAGGCGGTGTTTAAAGCTCCTGACGTCTGCTGTCTACACCGGGTAGCAGTAATATGGGCAAATAAATACATTTCGGGCAATTTCGCTTTATTATCGCAATTATGTTTGGCTTAAAATTGTACTTAAACAAAAAGTCTATTTTTGTATCATGAGTTGGGCTAGATGTTTTATATTTGAAAAAAGCCAAAGATGTAGAACTAAAATTAATTTTTATGGCTCCAAAAAATTATTTTTCATCGAGCCCAACTCATTATTTATCTAAGAAATTACACTGAAACTTTCATAAACTGTGAACAATAAATAACGTTTTTATTTGAAAACGTGTTGATGTAAGCAGTTTAAAAAGCTTAAGGATCTCCACGAATCCAGAAAAAATAAAGCATTTGATGCTATTTTTATTTTGCTTTTTATACCCCCACATTTACTGTGGTGAGGGTATATTGAGTTTGCCACAACATTTGTAACACCCTTAAGGAGGCGTGGCAGATATAGACATATATATATATATATATATATATATATATATATATGTATTGGATCAGCATTGAAAACTGAATTGAATTGGTATGTCTGTCTGTCTGTGTACACGATAACTGCTGTAATTTTGAGGTAATTGATCTAAAATTTGATATACAAGCTTATCTCTTAAAAAGTAAGGACAAGTTCGTGACTGGGCAAAATTGGTGACTTCTTTTTTTTAAATATTTAATTTTTTTATGGGGGTATTTTAACTTCAGCACGGCTGAAGATAATTTTCTTACTAGTTTTCCCGGATTTTGCATATATGCGCTTATTTTGCGATATTCCTGCTTGTTTTAACTTTTTACGGATTTTTTGGGGTGTTTAGGTCATAGGTCTGCGCATTTGCGCAGAAATCGCAAAAAATCACTCAAAAACGCCTCTACTGCATTGTGATATACCAGCTTTAACCGTGCGCACAACACAACAGTTTTTTGACTTTTTAGTGTATTTGAAATGCTATTAAGGATAGATGGCTGGCTGCCACATAGATAAAAAAAATCCCGAATTAATTATTCAAAACAATAAAATATTCTGCAGAATGTGCATGAAAACGGTTACAATTATTTATTTTACTATTTGTCTCTTGGCAGTGATTGCTTTTATTTTAGGCCTATTTTGTTATATTTTGTCGCTTTATTTCACAGTTTTAAAATGCAAATATTTAAGTTTAACATTCACTTCACAGCCATACTACATGAATACATTGTTTCAGTAATACATTTTTACATAATTCTTTCTTTGTTCAATTTGTTCAACTACGTTTAAATATAGAGACAATTTGGACTAAGATTGAATATGTCAAGTGGTTAAATCTGCGCCAAAAAATACAAGCACATATGCACACGCGCAACTAGGTGGAAAACCACATACTCAACTCAATTAAGTATCAATTTCCTGAGTTATACCAATGTTTTGTATAATGTGTGTGTATGCTAATAAATACATATACATATACAAAAATAATACAAGGTACCGTAAACTTGGGTGACTTTAGTCCACTTTTGAAATTTGAAGTCTGGTAACTTTTAACAGATTAGATATAATTACTCATACTTGTGCTATTTTTTGGGTCTTTGATAGTACTTCAAAAATCTCAAAACACTAATATTTCCAACGTCAGGATATACTTCTTTTATGTATATATATATGGGTGGCCAAAGTCAGAATTCATTATTGGGTCACTTTGGCCATACTACTGTTTATCATGCCAATGAAACGATAAGCTAGTGTATGCTCGAGTTTGGCCACCAAATATGTTTTAAAAGTGTTCAAGAACAAAATATCTTAAAATCAGCAATAAGATCATGACAAAACTATTTTATAAATATTTTAAAAAATAATGCTAACATGTTATACATTGCGGAAATGACAAAAAACACGACTGTAAAATGCCAAAATTCAATATGGCGCCCATAAGAAAAACAAAAGTTGGCCATGATTACGCCGCCATCTTTGATGTTATTTCAAATTAAAAAATAACACTGCATTCCTTGTTAAAAAGTCGCTGTAGAATGTTTTTGTTTCAAATGTCTAGCTACGTTTGGTTTTGAATAAAAAATTAAAAACGATATCTTAACATTTCAGTTTTTTGCGGATATCTTTAAAATGAAAAATGATAGCTAAAATTTCTTTTCAGATAATTGTTCAGCACAAAAATACGAAACTTTGCCAAATTTAAACATAGCCTCTATCTCCACTAATAAGCGAGATCTAATAAGCCTCGAAATTGAATCACCCGGTATAGCTAGACATAATTTTGTACTTCTGGTATAATGAAGAAACCTCCTTTGGACGGGACAGGTGTTTTTATTGCTTGTAAAATGTCATCTTTGTCATACCACAGAAATGTCATCATTTGATGGCCATTTCCACTGAGAATGCCCGACTTTACTTTCCTCGATTGACTACACACACCGAGCACTTTAACTACGCGGGTATTGCAGAAAGATATTCCTAACAAACCACAGGACTAATGTTATCGGCGGCAAATCATAGATGCTGATAGATTACTCAACACAAACAAAGTTGTTCATAGTAACAAAATTGGTCAATTTTCAAAGCTATCTTCTGAACACTGCCACAAAAAAAATAAATTATCATCTAACTTACATTAAGCACCTTTGTATTCGATATAGTATCTAAAATATAAATAACCAAAAATACTCGCAATGTTTGAAATATTAACAAAGATCTAAACAATATAAATAAATTTTCGAATAGTGGCCAAAGTCACCCAGGGCGGCCAAAGTCACCCAAGTTTACGGTATATGTATTCTTATAACGCTAATTTGTGTGCTTACTCTAGTAATAACCTATATAAAAAAAGGTCATAATTACCTTGGATATTACTAGACCATTTTTTTCAGTACATGCTTGAGACAAAGGTGGTTAACACACAATAATATTAATAACTTTCATTTCACAGTCGTGTTTCATAGAAACTGCAAATTTTTTGAAAATAGTTTGTTACAAATATTGATCACAACATTTGCAACCATCAAACATTGGTAGTACTTCATAAAATCAAAATGTGTTCATTTTATTTTTTTTCATGTCCTAGTTTATTTCTGCTTCAATAGATTTAAAATACTGCGCAAATACTACAAGAAATCAAATAAAAATAGAAAATTGTATATTTCAAAACAATTAGTACAAAAGTAATTTTAATAAAATTACCTATATTTAAAATTTTAAAGATTTTAAAACTGTGATTTTTTCATTTGAATTTAATTTCCAGTAGATTTCCAAGGGTGGTAATTATTTGATTTTAAATAAATTTTAAGTTTTCCTTTTATTCCCCAAAAAAAGTCACACTACAGAGCGAAAGTTTCACAACAGCTTATTCAAATCAAAGAAACTTTAAAATTCATGAGGAGATGCCAGGAAAATATAGGTGACGACCAAACCCACAATCTTGTGAGAGAATACCAGCAATTCTATATTAAACAGGCAGAGAAAGAATACAAAGAGAGAAATCGCAAGTTTGTTCAAAACTCACAGAATAAGAGTAAAGCTATATGGTCGATAATAGATCGAGAAATCGGACGAAAGACAAAAAAACCGGACCCTCGAACACCTTCCTGAGAACGCCTGAGCAAATACTTTCAGCTACAATCAGACCAAAATCAATATCCTCAATCATCGCTTCCAACATCCATACCATGCCAAAACTCACTGTTCTTCTGGCCGACAGATCACCATGAGGTGAAGAACATCATTCACGCAATGAAACCCAAGTCAACTGAAGACATATATGGAATCAGTACGAAGACCATAAGGGAAGCGGCTCCATATATCTCCAAACCTCTTGCGACAATATTCAATAACTGCATTCAACAGGGAATCTTCCCAGATAAATTAAAAATCGGAAGAATAACGCCGGTATACAAGAAAGGTGACAAAAAGGAATGCAAGAACTACAGGCCAATTGCCGTACTCCCCGCAATATCGAAAATCTTAGAAGAGATAATAATCAGAAGGCTATACGACCACTTCACCAAGAACAACCTCCTAACACGACAACAATTTGCTTACCAGCCTGAAAAAGTCACAGAAGATGCAATTAAGTGCCTACTGCAAACAGTCTGTACGATGTTGGAAGAACGCCTGAAGTGTGTCGTTCAACTATGCGACCTTAGTCGCGCTTTTGACTCCATGCGGCACGACTACTTTCTACAGAAGATGGAGGCTTACGGGGCGAGAGGGCGCACGCTAGAACTAGTAAAATCGTACTTAACCAACAGAACACAACAAGTTAAGCACAAAGAAGATGAAAGTGAATTCTATACAACAACGATGGGCGTGCCGCAGGGAAGCGTACTGGGCGGTCTTTTCTTTGTAATATATATTGACGACCTTCCTGCAAAACTCGGAGCAACCGCCATAATATACGCTGATGATACCACACTGGTATCATCAGCGGTATCACAGACGAGTCGCAAACCGCAGAAAGCGGAAACCCACATGCTGCAAGCCAAGGAGTGGTTTGCTCTCAATGCCTTGTCACTACAAGAAGAAAAGACAGAACGCATCAACATCCAAATGGACAGATGGGAGCCGCCAGATAAACCTGTACGTTTCCTTGGAATCATCCTGGACTCTCGACTACCTTGGAGCAACCAAGTGGACCACCTAGCAGCAACGCTCAGCAAGGCGATATACGCTATCAAAAAAAGCGGAAAAACAGCGAGATATCACGCCGCAAGAATTGCTTACATGGCCCTCTTTCATGCTCGCATGGTGTATGGCATTGAGTCCTGGGGACATAGCACGCATACCACGCATACAAAACTTTGCTGGTACTACAGAAGAGAGCGGTGAGAAGCCTGACAGCGGAGACACCTTGGACACATGCTAAATCTCTGTTCAGACAGCACAGAATATTGACAGTGCATGCAGCATACCTTCAGCGCTGCATGTGCAGCCTACACAAACGTGCTGGCTCCATGATGCGACAGATGAATATTCATGATCACGACACAAGAAACCGAAATGCCCTGTCAAGCGATTTCTTTCGCCTATCCACTACATCACACTATATGAAGCAGATTACCATATACAATATGCTCCCCACAGAATGGAAGGCCCAGCACAACACAAAATTCCGAAGGATTGTAACAAACCACCTGCTCGAGACTGCCCCGTACGATATAGAAGAGTTTGTCCAGGACCCAGCACTCAAAATCTGTGAAATTTTAGATACATTTTGTTATACTTATTGTTTTTTTACCTTGTTCTGTACAGAATGCGAATAAATATTATTATTATTATTAATACTGCTTGCAAATCAAAACTAAAATATACATAAAAATGTCTTTAATAAAAGTAATTATTTATCCTTAAATAATAGTAATACAGTTTACATTATTTAAGCAATAAAAATTCAAACAAAAGTGACACCAAGGCAAAATTTAAAATATCCTTGACATGTCTAATTCACATTATTTATT
Source organism: Aphodius sticticus (assembly GCA_963966075.1). Classification (NCBI taxonomy): domain Eukaryota; kingdom Metazoa; phylum Arthropoda; class Insecta; order Coleoptera; family Scarabaeidae; genus Aphodius; species Aphodius sticticus. The sequence goes on along the minus strand of OZ014506.1, from coordinate 40,008,191 downwards.
GATCCTTACAATACCAGCATATTTTTCCTCGTTTCAAATTCTTACATGTAATCACATTCATCCGACATATTAACCGACAGTCATTACCGGCATTATCCTTAAAATAATAATTATCATCAATAACATTATATAAGGAACGATAAAAGTTTTGATGATGCCACAAAAATAAAATTTAATTGGCATAAACATCAAAATGTTAAAACTAACACAAAACTAAAACTACACAAATTCCAATATGAAAATTCAATTATCTCTACTGTGTAGAAGTTGATGATACTGGCTCCGCAGGCGCCGCAGTCTGAGAAGTAGACGCTGTGGCATTTGCCTCATCGACATTAACGATGAACCTGAGCCGTCGCTGTAATTTTGGCTTTAGCTTCTTCACAATAACCTCCAATTCACGCTTAAGACTATCGCCAACAAACATATACTTGATGTGATAAAGAAAATCGCAAATTGGATCCATGTATTTCCACTCATCCTGATTCTGGTCGACCTAACAAAAAAAAATATCAAGTTTTGTAAACCTCGCAGGCAAATAAGAATATCTTAATTTTATGTATTTCATATTTTGTATTGGTTGACATAACAGATCAAGTTTGACTTGCAAATCAAATTCATACACATAACCTACATACATGGAAACTTGACATTGGGTGAATGTGTCATGAGTATCCAGAAAAAATTGTGAAGATGGACAATAGTTAATACACAGTGATCTAAAATGATTGAGGACAGGTTGAATTTCCCGCCAATTTGAATAATTGTGATGTTGGCAATGGTTGCAAATGACAGCTGTTATTTTGGTCCAGTGGCGTAGGTGTTCCTTTTTGTAAAGGGATTTATTCTCTGTTTATAATTAGGTTTATTAAATTGAAACTATTAATTGAATTAATTAATTATTATTTTATTTTTAGAAAGACTCTTCAAGAACCCAATAACAAATTAATTGAGAAAAAAGATGAAATATCGTCGCAGAGGAACGTAACCCTTACTGACGAGTTCACTATGGTATCTGACAGTGATCATAACCTGTATCATGCACACATACCATCTTAGTAACACTAAAACTGTGGCGGGCAATTCAACCTGTCCTCAATCATTTTAGATCACCCGTTACAAATAATACCTTTCCCATTTTGTATAATTTAAAAATGATTAAAATAGCACTGTTTAAAATGGAAACTACTTGATTTTGTGCTTCATTTTATCTAATGTTGTTACAACCAGGGCTGTGGAGTCGGTAAAAAATCTGTCGACTCCGACTCCAGATAATTTTGGTAGTCCGACTCCAACTCCGACTCCGGCAAAATTTTATTTGTTTCCAGCAAATTTAATGGCAAAAAAAAAATAAATCTGACATAATCTAGTTGTAAATAAAATCAAAAAGGCCTGTTGATCAGACCACAAAATTATGGCCATATTTAAAAAGGACGCTTTTTTATATTTTCAAAATATCTCTTAAATCATTAGAACTTCAACTGTTTTCTCATTAGAGAGCACATAATTCTGAACTAGTTTGTCACTTGAACCGATGTTCTATCTTTAATAATAACAAAAGTATAGTACAACAAAACCACTTTATAGTACAAAATAAAATTCATTTCAATGAATACAACAAAGCTGAAAATAATCTGAACTCTTACTTCTGTTAGTGGTAATGACGTCACAATTCTGGCTGCAACGAGTATGACTTGCATACATGGATATTCCGACATTCAACTTAAGGTAGAGTTTAAATCGGAAATGCAGTTATTATTTTTAATCGGCTATTATACATATATTATGCATGTTTAAGTTTATGCATTAAAAATTACGTTAGAGTGAAGTTTGTACCTTTGCTAATAATAAAAAATATATCTGGCTCAATTCTGTCAAGTGTAGGTGACGAAATCTGCGAATATCGGTGTTTTTTAGTTGATCGCAAGGAGACTACGACATAGCCACCAATAATCTTAAAATCCGTACCCTACACTCGACAGAATCAGTAACAATTTAAAATATCTACATATTTTGTTAAATACAAAGGGATGTGATTATACCATAATATTGTATAATCCAGGGTGATACTTGTGATAAATTTGTTCATGTGCCAAAAAAAGAATCAATTTCGGTTAAACGTTTAAAGTTATCAAACATTAAAGCTAAAATTGCAAAGTTTTACTAGTAAAGCATTATCTTTTACAAACATTCAGATATTGGGACAAATAAAATGAAAAAAAAAATGTTTAGAGTTGATAATACGACTGTGATACCATCACGTTGGTTTTTTCTGTTCTTTGTGGCCGAACGAATAGGAGCAAATTCTCGTAATTTTGATGAATAAGGAAAACCACACGTTGACGCTTCACTTTGGCAAGATCTAATTCGTCTATAAGTATGCATCAAGGTCCGATTCTTTTATTTGTAGCTTATTGAAGTTGGTTATTGGAAATTAGAAATACATAAACTATTTATGCGACGCGGCAAGCGACTCACAATAATCATTTTGCTAATCATCACTCACCACCGACCTGTGTGTTTTGTAGTTAAATTATATTTACTTTGTAAAATACCTAATAATATGTTTAGTTAATCGTTTACTATCTATTGAGGCAACGGCTATCTCGCATGTCTTTTTCTACATTATTTAAACATGGACCCGGAGTCGGTACATTTTTTCCGACTCCGACTCCTCAGAAATTTGTCTAAACTCCGACTCCACGACTCCGACTCCACAGCCCTGGTTACAACACTACAAATATTAACGATATTGCCAATCATGACATAAGACTTTTATTTAGAATAATAAGTACCGCTGTGCAATATTTCAGAGATGTACTGGATACATTTGAACTTTGTTGATATTATTCTAGAATTACTAATTTTAAAAATAGAAATAGGAGGTTAATGTAGAGCAATATATATTATTGTAAACCAAGAATTACTTTTTTTATGTATCACATTATTCAATACATATATTTTTTTGGGAACAATACACCCAAACATGAAGGCAATTTTTAGTAAAATAAAACTTACCTGTGCCAAGAGCTCATAGAAAGACGTCACCAGCTCGACCACACCCATGTTAAACCGCGACAGGAACGGCCCGATCAAATGACCGAGGTACAGCAACTGATACTCGTTCTTGATAACCCCCGGTAGCACCTCCTTCACCCAGACGGGTATCGTCGCCAGTTGCCCAGGCGCAGCGTGATGCCACACGGAATGAGCGCACGCCAATATATGGCTGTACCGCGACTCCAACAGTCCGTAGTGCATCCTCGGGAAGTTGAACAGGTGCAAGGGACGTAACGTCTTCCAGTTCCACGGGTTCATGTGCTCGAAGGTCTTCACAAGACGTTTCAGCAGCTGCGACATGTAGCTTGGCGGCAACGCCGTCAGGATCAGTCCGACGGCATTTATATGATGTATTAGATCGTGAGTGGGTATTACAGGCCAGCCGATCGTAATCACGTCTAGCAGACGTTCGGCAACCTTGTCGGCAGGTAACGGTACAGCCATCAGTTCGACGCACGTCGTGTAGAGGATGTGCGCGCCAGCGTTTGGGAATTCATTAAAACGCCAGTCTGTGCCGGCGATGGGGCCCTTGTATGTTCCCTGGAGTGTTTCGACCACCCTCTTGACGAGCCCTATGTAGTAGTACAGTGTCGGCTCCCACGATTCATCCGTTACTCTGTTAGAAGATAACAAGACATTTTTTACTGATGATATGTACGAAAATTAAGTTTCAATATAATTATTGGCCATCCACCGCAACTGCAAATCTCTAATATGGCAAAATCAAAATCATGTATATATCATCTCTGTACAGAGGAAAGTCATATGAATAAGATAACTAGAGAGCGGACTTTAACCATCTATGCACAGTTCCGTGATTGGTCTGTTTGAAGGCCACATGCAAAAGTTGTTTGCTAAGCCACACCCTAAAGCTCATTTCACACTTATAAACGCTTATCTGTCCGGTCTCTAAACATAACAACAGCAAATTTAAAAAAATAAATATAATACAATAAGAACTAAGAATAATAATTATTGGTAAATTTCTCCTTATGCCAGATTTGACATGTTCTCCAGACAGAATCTGAAGTAGCAGCAGTTTTATGCCAAAAAGTTACAAGCATAACAAAAATGTCAAAGCTTGCAGCAGAATTACCCAAATCACTGTTGGTTTACCAAATAAATATTTTACACCAATCATTACATACCTGTGTATGTATAAATTGGGCATAGTTTTGCATTTCTATGCGGATCAGTTTATCAAAAATAAAATATAACCTTTCTTGATGTTTAGGATATCATAAAAACATCATATGAACTTACCAGAAACACAAAAGTATCATAACACTTTCCTTTTAGTAATCCAATAGTGTAATTTAATTAGTCAATTAAATTTATAAGTGTATAGATTAATCAGATTTACAATAATTTTAAAGATGGTATAGAAATTATAGTACATTTTATTTTTTGTTAAAAGATTCGTTATTATGTTGATGATGTTGAATATACACAAGGAACATTTAGTAGAGAACTTTAATACGTAGAAATATAATAAATTGATTTTGTGTCATACAAATAAACAACAAATCAACACATCTAAGAAATATGTATGTGTATCGCTAAAGCAGGTGTATGAAATTCTTCAAAAGGAAAACAAAGTTCTTCTCTGCTCTCGTTTTTATTATTCGGTTACCGGTTTCACCTTTTTAAGGCATTTCATTTTGCCATTTATGATTTTGTTTTTCTGTACTTTGTACTTTTGCAGCGTTGGGTGGTTTGATAATGCCTTAAAAAGGTGAAACCGGTAACCGAATAATAAAAACTTGAGCAGAGAAGAACTTTGTTTTCCTTTTGAAGAACATCTAAGAAAGTTAGGTTATCTTTTGAGCCACCCGCAACAAAAAATGCACATCTGGAGTGCAATTAGTCACCAAATGAGAGCTAAATTTATGTTTGGTGATGTTTGAACATTTATTGAAAATATTACATTTAGTTTATTTTAGATCGTTGTTTATTTTATCATATCAGAAACAGTTCTCACGGCTTCAAAATCACACAATAAAAAAACAATTTTGTTCGTTGTTGGCAATAGCTTTTGGCCAAATTAAGTACTTGGAAATATGTGAAATGCTCTGATATCCCAAGGATAGCTGATATCCCATGTTAATATTTTTTTGCTGCTATACCTACATATACCAATTTAACTTTTGTGTGAAAAACAGTGTTATTCAATTCAAATAAAGCGGCAACCAGAAATAGGTACTATGCGTGCCAAAAAAAAAGTCGTACACCACATATGCAACCAATTATACTGAAGATATTTTTGTTAGCTTTGTAAATGGTTCGTTTATAACCTATATACTGTCATTCTGACATTAATCTTAAGTACGAAACATGCATCAACTGTCAAGATGACAAATAAAAACAAGCCAGTATTACATTATGTAAAAATTAGCTGTACGACATTTTTTTGGCGGGCATAGTACATTTGATATCATGCCTACTTTGACAACAATCATTTATAATGACCCTTTAGAATAAAAGGTAAATAATTATTTTTTAAATTAAGTTATTAACTGTGTTACGTCAGTTTATTGTAGTAAAACCAAAATAAAAATTTTGTTTTCAGATCAGCATAAAATCTGCTGTATTTCTTCAAATAAAGCTCAATTTATTCTCAGGAAAAAATACATTGCGCAATAACTTTTATTTTGTTGAGTTTAACATCCTGTTAAAAAGTATCAACGTCATACTGGATACACCTTTATAGAATATTTTATTACTATTTCTTGTGGATTGTTCACACTTATTTCAAAAGATAGCAGCCCACTGTAGAGCTGCGTTCCCACGGAGCGTGATACGATAGCGTGAGACACGCGTTCGAGGAATACGACCGGTGTGAACGAAGTGTCGTTAGCTGCTGTCACTGCGTGCTGTCACACGCAAGCGTTCTGCTCACGCCTCAGGTCAAAAATGATTGATTTTTTGTCGTGAGTTCGCTCGCGTATAGTCATCACCATCGCATTTTCTTCCGTTTTTTTTTCGGTTTGGGCAACCGATTCATCCTTTGTGCTATAATAGCACTAAAAACCGAACTGACCACTGCACAAGTCTCAATGAGCAGCTAGTTCATGGTCGACTTTCCGTGATCAACTGTCACGTTTTCGTTGACACCCAGTCCGTGTGAACTGTCCACGACCCACGACTGGTGGAGCCACTCCAACAGATGCACGACAGCAAGTACGAAAGTGTGATACATGTTCATTTTCACGTCTCGTGGGAACGCACCTTAATGCACAGCGAATCTTGAAGTGTTTGTTAGACAATGCCAAATAAAAAAAAAGGGAAAATCGTAACAACCTGTTGTCATAGAGATCTTTTAAGCCTGGATTTGTGGTCGCCCAAAGCAAGTTATAGAAAACGTCATACTCCTTTCATTCACAAACCAAAATTATCAATGTTTTAATATTTTAAACCTCACTACAGCCTTTCTATACAAATAATTATCAGATTATGACTGCCATAATAAACAAATATTAACATGTTTCCGCATTTAGTTATCAGACCAAACATGGAGATTGAATTGAATCAAATTGGAATAACTTACACTCCAAATTTTGTCTGTTTCTTCTTATATTTAGTCTCAGTTAAAAAAATTATCTGGTTAACAGATTAACCACCACCTATAATAGTTTCCACAATTCCATCAATCCCTTTCAGAATACCCTCCTCTCCTTTAAACATAACTAGTTAAACACTTCCCTCTCTCCATAGAACGCGATGTTGATAATAATATTTTGTTGGAATGTTTTGATTTATTTGAATTTTACGTTATATGTGGTGCCACATATCCTGATGGTTGTTTTCTGCATTATTGTGAACTTGTGTGAACATTACGTGTTTGTACACCGAATAAATAAATACATAAGTACCTAGCTAAATACTGCTGGTATTCATCCGACAGGATGTCCTTGGAGGAGCCCAGAACGGCAGCGACGAGTCTCTTCTTTAGCGGCGGTCTGTCGCTCAGCTTTCTCTCGTAGTAGTGCAGCGTGTTGTAGAGGTACGTGACCGGTCGGTCGTGGAACTTGTACAGGCACCCTAAGTGCTCGAGGAGGATCTCCAAGCTCTTCGTGACCTGCGGTATCTCCAGGAACCGATGGATCACGATATCGAACACAGGCAGGAACCGGAGGCACACGTTCCCAAAGTACGGATGATAGCTGCTCGATTCCTCGTTGGCAAACTTCTCCGGGAACTTCCTGTGAATAATGAATTGTATAGATCAGTAATTAGGTACATATTGCCATTATGCCATTCCGTTCCAACACCGCTATCAAAAAGTAATTTTAAATCATCAACTTTCCGCGGAATTTTTCCTGTCAATTTACTTTGTAAAATGTTAATGTATTCGTGCCTAACTTTCTACTTATTTGACTACTATTATCTTTTTGTCGACGTCGATTAAATTGAGCATTTGGCAGCTGAGGATGGACCTGCGGTCCGAAACGCGTCCCCAAGTATATTATAAATAATCACTGTGCATCAAGGAGTCAAAGTCATTCGCTATCCGTTTCACAGCTTTAATTGCATATATAGCTGCAGATACCTTTGGTTTTAAGAGGTTTATGTGTTTTTTTATACAACACACAATTAATGTAGCTTTTCAAGAGCACTCCTTTATTTTAAATTAATCTTCCAATAATGTTATTGTTTTTGGTATTGCAAAGAAACTGATAATAAATTTAAATACCTACCTAGCTACAGATAGGTTTCAAAAAGCTTCAAAACTAGCTACATTATTGTAGAGGTTTTAAAACACGGAAATGTTTTTCATAAAATAAAGCAGCTTCCAACCAGCGGTGGGACTCTGTGCACTGTCGCTTTCATGCGATATATCGCTTTCTACCTTGGTGGCACTCTGTGCATATTTCGACTATCGTCTTGGTTACCCCTTCTACTACCCAAACATCGCCTAGACGCGACAGCTAGGGAAGTGTCGCCAAAGAGAGAGACATATATTGCTTTTGGTTGGAGAAAGATAGAAACCACGGGCATTGCTTTGCATTCTTAATACATTGACACTGACATTCATATAATAAGGGTTAATCAGTGTCATTAGGTTTTTGTCTGGACAAATGTTCGAAATTAATTTGGCAATCGTTTTTGTATATTCATATAAACAGGGTTTAACAAAATTATTTGGTTAGTTATACATAGGTGGATTCTAGAACAAAAATAACAGAAAAATAAGCTTCGGTAAAGCAACTGTCAACACGAAAAAAAAACTACCTCCTGTCACTGTCAATACAAAACGTCCAGTATATGCAACCTTGAAATCTTAAAATCACCAAACATTTGCACCAATAACCCAAAAATTACTAAATATTTCCGAAGGCACCCGAGGGCTTGGCGATGCTGTCACGGAGTACCAATTATGGTGACTGTCGCCGGAGATGATCGGTTGCGATAGTAGAAAGCGATATGTTGATATCGACAATGCACAGAGTCCCACCGCTGCGGTGGGACTCTGTGCACTGTCGCTTTCATGCGATATATCGCTTTCTACCTTGGTGGCACTCTGTGCATATTTCGATTATCGTCTTGGTTACTAATTCTACTACCTAACTATCGCCTAGACGCGACAGCTAGGGATGTGTCGCCAAAGAGAGAGACGTATATCGCTTTGGGTTGGAGAAAGATAGAAAACACGGGCATGGCTTTTGCATTCTTAATACATTGACACCGACATTCATATAATAAGGGTTAATTAGCGTCATTAGGTTTTTGTGGACAAATGTTCGAAATTACATTGCCAAGCGTTCTTGTATATTCATATAAACAGGGTTTAACAACACTATTTGGTTAGTTATACATAGGTCGATTCTAGAACAAAAATAACAAAAAAATAAGCTTCGGTTAACCAACAGTCAACACGAAAAAAAAAACTACGTCCTGTCACTGTCAATACAAAACGTCCACTATATGCAACCTTGAAATCTTAAAATCACCAAACATTTGCACCAATAACCCAAAAATTACTAAATATTTCCGAAGGCACCCGAAGGCTTGGCGATGCTGTCACGGAGTACCAATTATGGTGACTGTCGCCGGAGATGATCGGTTGCGATAGTAGAAAGCGATATGTTGATATCGACAATGCACAGAGTCCCACCACAGCAGCTTCTTTACTAATTCACAATATTGAAAGTTTACCCAAGTTTGAATTTCATCTATTGTTGTGTCCAAATTGCTGTGGTGCGTAATATGTACTTTCTAATTGTTTTACAGCTGTATATCTTGTTTACTACTTTAAGTAATTATTAAACATTTCCATAACTTCTAAAAGGTGAAACAGATCACAGAAAACTCATCCAAAGATTTATACTACTAGGCTAGAAATATAAAGAGAGAAAACGAAGTACAATATCTTGATAACCAAATACACATACACCTAACAAGTCAAACATAAAAAATAAATATTAAATCTTAGCTGTAGTACATGGTTAGTACAGCTAAGATTTAAGTAGCTATAGTACATTGGCCAAACTCCAAAACTACTTTTTATGTACCATACTTGTCCATCCATTGTCAGATAATCATTCATGTATTAGATATTGGAATAAACAGATTGAAAGTGATACTGTCTCTTAATAACAAATTATTGCTATCAGTTTCTCTAACGCAAATTATCGATGTTTCTCATTAGTGAAACGAGGCGCAAGTGTAAATAACATTTGTATTAGCAAGTCACCATACTTATCCATCCGTCAGATAAACATTCATGTATTAAATATTGAAATAAACAGATTGAAAGTGATACTATCTCTTAATAACAAATTATTATCAGTAAATTATCAGTTTCTCTAACGTAAATTATCGATGTTTCTCATTAGTGAAACGAGGCGCAAGTGCAAATAACATTTGTATTAGCAAGTCACCATACTTATCCATCCGTCAGATAAACATTCATGTATTAGATATTGAAATAAACAGATTGAAAGTGATACTATCTCTTAATAACAAATTATTATCAGTAAATTATCAGTTTCTCTAACGTAAATTATCGATGTTTCTCATTAGTGAAACGAGGCGCAAGTGCAAATAACATTTGTATTAGCAAGTCACCATACTTGTCCATCCATTGTCAGATAAACATTCATGTATTAGATATTGAAATAAACAGATTGAAAGTGATACTGTCTTTTAATAACAAATTATTACTATCATTTTCCCTAACGCAAATTATCGATGTTTCTCATTAGTGAAACGAGGCGCAACTGCAAATAACATTTGTATTAGCAAGTCACCATACTTGTCCATCCATTGTCAAATAAACATTCATGTATAAGATATTGAAATAAACAGATTGAAAGTGATACTGTCTCTTAATAACAAATTATTACTATCATTTTCCCTAACGCAAATTATCGATGTTTCTCATTAGTAAAACGAGGCGCAAGTGCAAATAACATTTGTATTAGCAAGTCACCATACTTGTCCATCTGTCAGATAAACATTCATGTATTAGATATTGAAATAAAAAGATTGAAAGTGATACTGTCTTAATAACAAATTATTACTATCAGTTTCTCTAACGTAAATTGTCGATGTTTCTCATTAGTGAAACGAGGCGCAAGTGCAAATAACATTTGTATTAGCAAGTCACCATACTTGTCCATCCGTCAGATAAACATTCATGTATTAGATATTGAACAAATTATTACTATAAGTTTCTCTAATGGTGGGTTCAGTCAGCTTTTATTAGTCGCAATATAATTTAACGTCTTAACTTAACAAGTTAAAACATAGGGAAACCATACATACGTTCAGTCAGCATTGTCTTAATTTACTCGGTCGGTATAAAAGGTCGCAGATTTTTAACTTTCTAGGTCGTGTCCTAGGATTATGATTTGACAGGTATGTAATTGCGATTGCATTGTTGTATTTGGATGAAATTGTTATACGTTAATTTTGTTATTAATGTCCTTCGGATTTTATTGTAAATCGCATTGTTGGTGTATATTGTTACTATAATATCTTCTGATACTTTTGTTGATCAAAGCAGTGAAATTTTCCTCAGCACTGTTGGCATCACTAGCGCAAACAGTGCCCACGCTGTTTTGAGCATTCTTGTTTACATTTGTCGAAGCAAACGTTGATATTTGTTTTTCTGTATTTCTCTTGTATTGTCTTCATAAGGAGAACAGATGCGCCTAATAGTGTTAAACTAATTAGCAGTAATATGTTGCATTTGTCAATTGCGTTCATTTTTACTGTGGGGCGTTTGTCAACAAATGCAGGTTTAAGGTTATGTTTAATTCAGCCGTCAGCTGATATGATCCACTGTGCACCTCGCAGTGCGCATTAAGATAAATCATAAATCGTTGACTGAACGGCCTATAATTTCCTCAGACCGGCTTAATTTTTAATACTATATTGCGATTATATTGCGACTAATAAAACCTGACTGAACCCACCATAACATAAATTATCCAATTAAATTAAATCCAATTAAATCCAATTTCAATGGATTTATCAATCATTATTTTACAAACTCTAACAAACAGTACCTGTGAAACTCCAAATGCTTCTCGTGCCAATTGTTCTGGTTCCAGTGGTCCGGATTGTTCTCCTTGACAAACTCCTGCACTCTGTTCCTAAATTCGGAAGCCTTCAGCAACACCAGCTGTATGATAAACGAGCAGACTTGCGCTTCGCTGCCCTCCTGCGTTCGCAACGCAAGACAAAGGACGAGTCGGTCGATAGTGACGATATTATGCTTCCAGATCATCTCGTTGATGGTGTCGACGCATCTGTTGACGTGCTGACCGCCCGGCGAATTGCTAAATTCGAACACGAGGCAGTCGCAGAATTTCCTTAGGTGCGCTGAGAGCGCTCTGGCGCCGATTCGTTCTACGATCTTATAAGCGATTAGGCTGATCGAATCGAGCTCGAGCAGCATCTTCCAGACCAGGCAGAGGAAGAGAGGCGGTGAGCTGGGTACGCCGAAATGGGCCAATATGTCATTCTCGTTGTTCATCGATGCCCACTTTCTGTATTCTTCCTCGACGGCTTTCTTCAGCTGCTGCTTGTTCTCCTTCGGTACCGGGTGTTGTTGAAAGAATTTCGCCATCGCTTCTGGGAAGCATTCTGTAGAATGGTAAATTGCCAATAAATGTTTTTGTTATAAATGTAGTCGGAATTGCAAAAAACCATACTGCTGCTAATTATCATAAATAAAATAAATTGTTATTTAATAATATTTAATAATAAATTGTTATTTTTTATGTACAAAATAGTTTCTGGGTTATTCCCTTTGTTATAATTTTGGACACTGTGACAAAACGAAAAATTTTGGTTTGTTCATGTTTATTCTGGCAGCATCCAGGTAATGTGTAACAATTCTTTATTGTTGTATTTGCAAAATTTCTATATTTCATATGTTAATGTTCACTGCATAACTTTAACACACATAATTCACACAAAAAAAATGCTGTCAAATGTGATGTAATGAAGGAAATGGTACCTTAAGTCGGATTCAACATTTGTTTTTTATTTTGTATAATTTTGTCTTCAAAATTTACCAAATATAAAAAAATTGGCTTGATTTCTAGTTTTTTTCTTTTTTTTACACATTTTCAGGATTTCCTGCAAAAGTGCAAGCTTTAAGGTTAAGGTCCTTTTGAGTTTTTTTTGGGCTTGGTTTCAGTTGCTATAAATTCGAAAAAGAAGCCAAAATTATGTTTTGCATAAACCTCAAATTTTTTATGTTCCCTGTGAAACAAGGCACAGTTAGTAACCATGGCTTAAATACCTAAAAAAATTTTGACAGATACACTAATTTGTTAAAGTTCATTGATTTTGCAGTCAAATTTTATAGTTTTACGTAAAAAGTTTTTTTTTTTAAAAACCTTAATAAGTATTTTCACTGAATAAACAAATCCAATTCAAACCCTTTGTGGCAAAGACTGTTTGCGTTAATTTTGAAGAGCAGTGTACAAAAGTGACTTTATTTTAATTATACATGCTACCGGCAGTGGAAGAAGAATAATGATGATTTGTTCACATACAGAAATATTGTTCGAAATTTGTGTTATATGTACAGAATTTCCGTTAACCAATTTATATTGAATAGATAGAATCAGTGGCGTACCGAGGGGGGGCGGTCCGCCCCGGGCGGCACATGTTTTGGGGCGGCATTTTTTATATTTATAATTTATTTAACAATAAAAATACCATAATAATGTTGTTATTAACAGAATCAATGATTATAAACAACTCTGCTAATAATTTCTTCAGCGACTTTGTTGTAATTGCAAACAGCGATAAGCATGTTTTAGTTTTTTCGTCTTCCACTCATTGATGAGATATTTTACTTTCTGCCACTGGTCAAGGTGTTAAGGAGCAAGTATACCCCACGAATGAAAATTTTTATTACTGTTCAGAGAAAAACTATTTGCAATGGAAACTAACCACAGGTGATATAGGACGTAAAAAAACACATGAAACAAACGGTAAAGTCAAGGGTGTCTTGGAAAAACCATTTTTTTCTAAATCGTGGGTTCGAAATCACGTAAAAACGATAAATAATTCAAAGTAAGTTCATAGGTAAAACCTTTCTATTTTTTTATGTTCTATTTTGGAAAGTCACATAAAATAATAATGCATACCAAAAAAAAATAATGTTGTTTAATATTTTATTACTTTTATATACTTTCCAATATGCAATATTATATCAGAAAACCACTGTAAATATTACACTTCCGGTAGACTACGTGGTTAAGCACAGTGTAGAAACTCGTTGGAATGGAAGAGTAGAAGTAAAGTCGTGACCGGATATAACGAACACTCAAGGGGCCATGTCACTAGTTCGTTACAAGCGGTCGTTCGTTATAAGCAAACATGCGATAATTTGATGTTTTTTCTAAGTTAATAAATAATAAATAATTAAATAAAAACTTTTCTAAAACTGAATAAAAATGAAAGATAGATACGTATTAGTAAATCAACAGAATACATAATAAAGAACACAGAATAAACAAAATAAATATACATTATCTGTTATATACAAGGACGTGTTAGAAACTGTCAACCACTTAGATGAAGATATCCAGCCGTCGATACCCTTAGGACAGTCGAAGACTGAGAAAGTACGTTACCAGGAGGAAGATCAATTCCAAACAGTTTCGTACAAGAAAGATAAAAGAAAGCCCAACACAATATTAGGTAACAATACGGACCAAAACCTAATGATATCCGCTGTTGAAAGTAGGAGGCCAATATTTGTCTCAAGACTGAGCCCTACACGACCACAGAACAAATTAAGACGCATCTTTTGAGATACCAGATACAGACCCAAAGCGTGGCGAAACTTGAAGTACAATCAAATCAAATTACAGCATTTAAGATACTGGTAGAATCGTCCAGACTACATGATATTTACAACCCAAGTATCTGGCCTAAGTACACCATACTTCGCCCTTTTAAAGACACAAGAAATTTTCGGGGAAGACCAATCCAGATACAACCAACATAACACGCATGGGAAAACCAGAAAAGACAGCCAAACAGACAAAACTACTGTTATTCAAAGTGCTACATATAAACATACAGTCGATAACCAATAAAACTGTCTGTTTAGCGCATGAAGCACATCAGGCTGATGTATCTGTTCTGTGCATCTCTGAACATTGGCTGCACAGCTCAAATTATAAAATTTACAATCTGGAAGGCTACTTTCTCACAAGCATATTTTACCGAAAAAATTACAAACACGGTGGAGCGTGTATCTACACAAAGCTGGGTATACAGGCAACAGAAATAGAAGATATAAACGCTTACTCCATAGAAAAACATTGCGAACTTGCAGGAGCTTTCTTCCCGGATCAACACATTGTGATTATCGCAATTTACAGAGCACCAGAAGGTAACATACATGTCTTTGTGGAAACTCTGGAAAAGGTCCTTATAAAGATTCACGACAAGTACAACATAAAGACGGAAACCATACTGGCGGGAGATTTTAATTTAAATTTTACGACCAAAGACTATAATGTGAATCGAGTGGTGCGGCTTGCTGAGAGCTTTATGCTAAGTCAAACAATTTTTGAGGATACCCGCATAACCGCTACATCAAGGTCATGTATAGACAACATATTCACAAATGTATCTTACAGCAAAGCATACAATCTTCCATTAGCTCTGTCTGACCACGAAGGCCAACTACTGAAGATCAACTGTGAGCCCCATCCAGTTTCCACAGACACTTTCAAGCGAAATCTATGCCAATCAAATCTACAAATCTTCAAAAATTTGCTGAAAGGAGAAAGATGGAACGAGATATCTGACATTTCAGATCCAAATGTTACGTTTGACTGTTTCTTAAATACCCTGCTGGGCTATTATGATGCAGCATTCCCAATAATGAGACAACAAACAAGGAAGTCCCAAGAATACCGTGACCCAGAGATCCTACAAATGAGGGAGACTGTGCATTTTATGTACGACGCTTACAAATGTACTTCAGATGAAGATTATCTGAAAATTTATTTGAATTACAAGAAGATCTACATCCGTAAGAGGGAAGAGCACAGAAAGGCAAATAATATGATCCATATTGAGTCTGCCCCAAACAAGCAGAGAGCTATTTGGGGTCTCATTAACAAAGAAACAGGCAAACCAAAGAAAAAAGATACGAACTCTAAAGTATCAAGTAACAACTTCAACGAATACTTCACAACCATCGCAGATATCTCCAAAAACCTACCATAAAAACCCATAACACCGGAGGAAGCCTTCAAACGTATCCCAGTCAGCGGAAAATCAGCATACCTATGGCCAACAAATCCAACGGAAATTGAGCAGATCATACAGAAACTGAAACCTAAACACACAATTGATTCTTACGGCCTGAACATGACAATGATCAAGGAGGTGGCTGAGCAAATATCGCGCCCCATGTCAGACATTGTGAATGCTTGTTTTGTATGTGGAGTTTTCCCGAATAGCCTGAAAATTGGAAAGGTAATACCAATCTATAAGAAGGGAGACCAGAGAGATCCGGGAAATTATCGACCCATATCAATACTTCCTTGCCTGTCAAAAATCATTGAAGAGGCCATGGCGAACAGGATAGTGGACTTTTTCAAAAACAAAATTATTTCAGCCCAAGTCAATTTGGCTTCAGAAAAGGACTAAGCACAGTGGATGCACTCCGTGCAGTGTTGACAGAGATCCAAGAGGCAATGGAAGACCAGAACCATAGCGAATGTCTCTTCATTGATCTAACAAAGGCATTTGACTGTATGCGGCACCAGCTTTTCATCGACAAAATGGAACACTATGGTTTCAGAGGAACATGCTTAAACCTATTAAGATCATACCTACAAAACAGACACCAGTTTCTGGTACAACCCGGCGATAAAAGCGAAGTTAAGTCCATTAGTCGTGGAGTTTCCCAAGGATCGATTCTGGGGGCCCTCTTTTTTATAATGTTTGTGAATGACTTGCCGAGTTATATGGGATCCTTTACAGCATTATACGCAGACGACACAACAATAATAAACAAGGCGCGAGATCAGTGCGAAATGAAAGCTCGGACAGAAGTTAGCTTGAAGAGGGCAACTAGTTGGTTCACTGCAAACGAACTAAAGCTAAACCATGAAAAAACCATCAGAGTCTCTTTCACAGCGTCAAGACGAGTAGATCCAGCGATAAACACATCAGCAAAATTTCTTGGAGTACACGTGGACACAAAACTTACATGGCTACCACAAATAGAACACCTCGAAAAGAGCCTTTCAAAGGTCATTTATGCCGTACGAAAAATCGAGAAGATAATAGACACAGGAGCAGGCCTAACAGCGTACCATGGCTTGTTTCACTCGAGGATGGTATACGGCCTCGCCATCTGGGGTGGCTCGCCTCACTGCAGAAAAATTTTTACCCTGCAAAAGAGAGCAGTTCGAGCCTTGGAACATCTTCCTCCCCAAGCACACGCCAAACCACTGTTTGTTAAGTACAAAATAATTACCCTCCCGTCTGCTTACATCCTCGCCCAACTGATCCATTCAAAGTCCAACATCGCGTCCTATCAAACTCAACAAGACGTGCAGCACCACAACTTGCACACCAATGATAACCTTACCGTTCCTTACAACCGTCTCAAAACAACAAATTCCTTAAATACTGGCCTCATCTTCTACAACAAACTACCACCTCACTGGAAAGCTCTAAACGCAAGAAATTTCACGAGAGAACTGAGGCAGACCCTAGCTACCAAGGCGTACTACTCTGTGGAGGAGTACATGATGGACGACTGGACCTGAAATTTATTTTTTGTTACCACATTTTTTTTTCCACATATCTGTTTTTGAATGTTATATTGTTTTACATTATCAGCTATGAATTTTGTGTACTTGAATCTATTTGATTTCAATAAACTTTATTATTATTATATTATTATTATATTATTCTGGTATATTCTTATAAGTATATGCCAACCCACCAAATTCAATTACTCTTCCGGAAACTGAAGCAGCATCACAACATGCCAAAACTCATGCAACCGCTACCGACAATATAAACCAAAACCATGTGGACAATACAGAGGGTTTTACAAAAGTTACATACAATCGGCAAAAAAATAAAACTAAACGAACAGAGAAGGATATAGCTTCCTCCAGGGCAACGAGAGACAAAAACGCCATTTTTAGGGGCACCAAAAAAGTTGTGGCTCTTTATTGGGCGTACGAATATTGGTACAACATGTGAGATGATCTCAGATTACTTAAAAGAAGAGCTACCACCGAAATCAGAAATAATCTGCACTAAAGTTGACACAAAGAGCTCGTACCCATGTTTTAAACTTGCAGTTGATATCCAACTTAAAGATAGATTGAGCGATCCGGACTTTTGGCCAAAAGGAGTAGCGGTTAGAAGATTCAACTTTCATCCAACAACCGGAGGTACTTTTTTTGGCAAAGGAATAAGAAGACAACAAAATACAGTAGAGATAGTAACAATGACTCCACAATGCAGCGATCATATAACCACCGAAAAAAATCCAAGCGCAGTAAGAATCCTACATATGAACATACAATGTATTACAAACAAAACCCAAGCTCTAGAAGAACTGTGCATTAACCAATTGGCTGACATCATATGTGTATCAGAGCACTGGCTATCTGTAGAAAATGAAGCCGTTTATAACCTGGACAACTAGAAATGGGTTAGTAAATTTATAAGAACAAACCATATACATGGTGGGGTAGGAATTCTTTGTAAGAATGACTTGAATCTGCGTCAACTCGACCGAATCCGCGATCAGTCCGTTGAGATGCATTTTGAAGTGGCAGCCGCCCATGTACCTGCAT
This sequence comes from Aphodius sticticus, assembly GCA_963966075.1. Taxonomy (NCBI): domain Eukaryota; kingdom Metazoa; phylum Arthropoda; class Insecta; order Coleoptera; family Scarabaeidae; genus Aphodius; species Aphodius sticticus. Next base: position 39,989,814 of record OZ014506.1, on the reverse strand, counting down.
GGGATATGATTATAATTGGCATCTATAGAAGCGGACTTGGTGACTTGCAACGTTTCCTGGACGCAATGGAGAGGGTGCTTCGTGGTATCATGGAGGATTTTCCCGCGGATGTGAGGATTGTGGTATGCGGTGATTTCAACGTCAACTTTGCCGAGCCCACTGGTAGGGCGCTCGATCTTCTGAACTTGATGACAACATTTGCTTTGAAACAGACAATTTTTCAACCAACAAGACAGAACTCGACCATAGATAATATCTTCACAAATGTGCAACAGTTTAAAATTGTAAGTACTGCAGGGAATATATCAGACCATGAACCGCAACTGATAGAAATACAAACGACTTTCCCCACACAAACTCCAAGGTTGCCGGTCACAACTAGATCCTTTACTAACAGCAACAACAAATTTCCTCAGAGCTCTCGAGAAGGAGAGATGGTCGGATGTCTATTTGCAGCCAACCCCTGCTGGCATGTTTGACACATTTCTGGAAATATTTCTATTCCATTACAACAACTGCATACCCATAAAGATGAGAAACCAAATGGTCCCGAGAGTCAAACCGTTCTCTCCTGAGCTCGCCGCGATAAAGGAGACATTGGACCTCATTAGAGAAACTGCCTCTGCGTATCCCACTGACACAGAGCTGAATGAAATATTCAAATACAAAAGGTTCTACCTCACTGCCTGCAGTGAAGTATACAAACAAATGAACTGTGCTGAAATTAGTGAGGCAGCAAACAAACCTCAAGTTATCTGGGAGAAAACTGCAAAGATTACCGGAAGGAAAAAGACCACCCCGTCCCTTGACCTAGGTCCATCAAGTGAGGAATTAAATACCTTCTTCACCACTACGGCGCGGTTATTGCAGCTAAATATCCCTACATGCTTCCAACGAAAATCAAAGTCCATAAATGTCCCAACAAATGGCAGGAGCTTCTTCTTTCATCCTACCGATTGCATAGAAATCTTGGACGTAATACGTAATTTAAAGAAGAAACGAACAAAAGATTACTTCGATATGGATACAGAAACTGTAAAATCTGTTGGCTCCTCAATCGCGGATGTACTGGCGGATATCTTCAATGCATGCATGATGGTGGGTGTTTTTCCCAATAAGTTGAAGATTGCCAAGATTACTCCAGTTTTTAAGAAAGGCCCAGAGGGGGATCCTTCGAGCTATTGCCCGATATCAGTTCTACCTGCGATATCAAAAATATTTGAATCAGTAATGGCAAATAGAATAATTGATTTCTTCAATAAGCAGGGGTATTTTTGTGAAGAACAATATGGCTTCAGGCCGGGCAGAGGGACGCAACAGGCAATTAATAGACTTCTGGAATGGATCTCAGAGGCTTTGGAGAATGGTGACAGGTGTGATGCTCTCTTTCTGGACTTAACCAGAGCGTTCGACTGCATGTGCCACCAATCCTTCCTAGATAAAATGCAGTACTATGGGTTTCATGGAACTTCCCTTGACCTATTAACATCGTACCTACAAAATAGACAGCAGTATGTCACTACCACCAAAGGGAAAAGCACCATGAGAGAGGTCACATTGGGAGTTGCTCAGGGAAGCTTGCTTGGACCTCTATTTTTCATTATATACACCAACGATTTTCCAAGATGTACAGAAACAGAGTCAATCCTCTATGCAGATGACACGACCCTCCTGATTCGTGGTCAAGATGATGGAGAAAGAGCCCGTTCGATCGAGAAAGCCAGAGGAGCTGCGGCAGAGTGGTTCTCCACAAACCGTCTGCTCCTAAACCTTGGAAAAACAGCAGAGTTGCATATCACCAGCAGCAGAAGGGACCAGATAGTTCCAACCAGTGTGAAATTTCTTGGAGTGACAGTAGACTCGCGTTTAACCTGGTTGCCACATGTAGTAGATCTATCAACAATAAATAAAGAGGCAGCCAAAGCCACATACTATGCCTTGTTCCATTCACGGATGACCTACGGGTTGATGGCCTGGGGTTCATCGACACACGTAACAAAAATCTTTCTGATGCAGAAGAAGGCAGTTCGTGCCCTAGAGGGAGCGGCTAGCACAGACTCGGCAAGGCCACTCTTTAAGAAACATGGGATATTAACCATCTACGGCGAATACATAAAGCTGCATCTACTGGACACAAGAACGGACCTACAAACAAAAATATTGAGAAACCAGATTCATAACTACAACACCCGAGGACAAAATCAATTACAACTACCTTTTGGTAGGCTTTGCACAACAGATGCTCAGTACGATGGTATTCGTCTATTCAATATACCAACATCATGGAAACACCTACCAGTACCCCTTTTCAAAAGAACTATAATACGGCACTTAGCCGACACACCTATTTACAGCATGAATGAATTCAAGGAATCTCTAAAGTGATATCTCTTGTTTAAGCACTTACTTTACACATACTTCATGTTATTGTATTATCATTGCTTATTTGCTATATTATCCTTATTATTGTAGCTCTCTGAATGAGGTATTTTGTTTCTGTTTTGACTTGTTGCTGAGCAACCAATAAAGATTATTATTATTATTATTATTATTATTATTATTATATTATTATTACTATTATTATTATTATAGGGTTTTTCATTGAGAGCGACGCATTATGTTTTTTTTTTCAATTAAAAGACGTAGGTTAGTTATGGAAATAATTTTTATTTAAAATGAAAGTATAGTCGATGCCATTATTTATGGAATGAGATATCATTCAAATGTACACCGCAGAAGCGCTGGCACGAGTGAGTACGCTGGACCCAACTTTCCATGACTCGAGTATACAAATTGGTCGAAAAATCAGGAATTTCGCGTTCGATGTTGGCCTGCAGCTGTTCTAACGTTTCTGTCTTTAATCCCTTTAGATTTTCTTTAGGGTTACATTAAATCGCTGGTCTATGCCAACAAGCCAGACACATTAGAACATCTGCAGGCCAACATCGAGTGCAAAATTCCTGGTATTTCGGCCGATTTGTGTACTCGAGTCATGGAAAATTGGGTCCAGCGTATTCACTCGTGCCAGCGCTCCCGCAGCGGACATTTGAGCGATGTCGTATTCCATAAATAATGGCATCGATTATACTTTCATTTTAAATAAAAATCATTTCCATAACTAACCCACAAGTCTTTTAATTGAAAAAACGAAATGCGTCGTCTTAAAGAAAACCCCTATACATACCTACATATTTTTTTAAATAAACTTTTTATTAATGCATATGGCCAAGGTAAAACCAAGCTAAAAGTCTTACGAGATAAGAAAAATAGAGGTGGGGAATAGAGGAGACGTAACCGCGGAATAGTGAAACAAACGGTAGGGGTTCTCCTATTAGTCCTGTTGGCGAATGTAGGTTGAGTTTTGCGGGCAGGAGATTCCGACCAGATTTCGTGCTGGGTGTTCGTTAAGTGGTCGTTATAACCGAACTCGTAGAACTAAAAATGGATACAAATTTGGTCGTAATATCCGGGCGGTCGCTATATACGCGTTCGTTATATATATATAAGCGAGCTAAACACACATGTAACTATATGGCGATCTGACGGGACTTTCTTTTTTGGTCGTTACAAGCGGGCGTTCGTTATATCCGGAGTTCGTTATATCCGGTCTCGACTGTAGTAATAAAAATTGTAAAAAAACATTTCTTAAGCAATTTATTTGCGTTGAACAAACTAATATCTGAGGAAAAAATATTACAACAGGATCAGACGCTGGAATATTACTCCACACATTGGAATCTTTTTTCTTTTCTGTGTAGCTCAATTTAATGCATATCCGTCCTTTTGGAAGTTAACGACCCATAACAATATCTCCAAACAAAGGGGTTAAATATCAATCAATGTGACTTAAAACAAATTTTTTACAAATATATTTAAGTGGACAAAGGGGCACGCTAATGCAAAACGCAGTTACAGCAGCCAAAAAAATGTGTGCAGAGTTGGACCGTCGAGTTTGAAGGGAAAAGATTATGAGTGGTGAACATTCGCGAGACGTGGGGATATATTTTAGAAGAGGATATGCAACGGGAAATGCTTTTGTCACTGGATGGAGTTCTCCAAGAAATAACATTTTGTTTTGAGCAACTACGTGTCCTTGCAGAAAGGTATCATTTCCTAATACCATGTAATCTTCAAAACACAAATTTTGAATATCACGTGAATAACTTTCTTGTCATTGACAACGAGCAGTTGGAAAAGCGGACAAAGGCTTCTTGAACATTTAATATTCATTCAAAAATACAGGCCTGGAAACTCAGTTCCAAACATAGTAATATCGCTAAGAATTTTTTTAACAATAGCCGAAAGTGTCGTCAGTTGTAAAAGCAGCTTTTCCAAACTAAAATTGATAAAAAAAACTATGTTCGTTCAACAATGAGCGATTTATGATGGCGAAATCTAGCGATACTTTCTATAGAGAGAATTCAAGAATTTTCGAATGAAAGAGCAAGAAGGATAAATTTATAAACACGCTTTCATGCTATGTAGGTACATTATTATATGTATATTGTATTTGTACAATCCATGGGTACAAACTGTTTAACCAAAAGACATAAAATTTGTGTTTATTAATTTCTATTTATGTCCAGTAATGTTAATAACCACCATCACTTAATTATGATTGACTTAGAAAGGGCGGCAAATTGGTGACCGCCCCAGGCGGCAAAAGCTCTAAGTACGCCACTGGATAGAATATTACTGAGATATGTTACTGCAATATCTGCTGTCATCAAAATCTTGTTTGCAAGCTTTACTCCATAAAAAATTAAGAAAACAAACGCCAATCTAATAGAAGAGACTCTAAATGCAACCTGAACAATTAAAATTTCTGTGGTAAGCGGTTTGGAAGAAAAAAATCAGAAAGACAAGCATTAATTTAATAATACTAAAATTGGTTATATTTTTCACGGCTCTCATGCTCCTGTTTACACTGAGAGCCAAAAAAAATTATGTTAACTGCACTTTTTTTTTTTTGTTAATGTAATACTGTATTAGAGGGTACAAATAATTTTGGTAGTAACTGTAAATATAGTAGATTTCACTATATAGTACTGCAAATTACTCATCAATTTCTTATTTTTATACCTCTGCTGTACAAATTAAAAGTTCCCAGCAAAAAATGTCTTTTCTATGTCATTTCTTAAAATGACATTTCTATCCTCTAATACAGAATGTAACTAACGGGACAGTATTTTCGCAAAAATGTTTTCGTTCAACGGTAAGCTGCTTAATAAAAAATCTATGGCGATGGTGCGGAATGTTTTAAATTATTTTTGTTGCACTACTGAGAATGTAAGAGAAACCATTCTTGTCGAACTAAGAATTTTTGATACCTTTTTATTTTACTTGATTGCTCAAGAGACTAATCTTATTTGTTAATTTTAAGAGAACAGATGCTGATGCTTGTGGATAATTTTGAGCATTTTTTGGTTGCCCTAAAGTTAATTTAAGTAGTAAAGATAAAAGCAATATTAATTTAATTCCGATAATATCCGTCTCGGTAGGGAACGCAGCTACGTGATACGTCCAAATCTTGGTTCGTAACTTTTAAGCGATGAGTAATTTGTAGCACTTGGAAAAAATTTTGCTAAATATTTGAGTTTTTTTTACCTTTCAAAAATCAAAAATCTGTCCACATGCAAACTTTCAACTCGTTTGGGCAATATTTAATTTTTTTTTTATTGATTCATGCATTGTCACCGGAAATCTATCCACATGCAAAATTTCAACTCAATTGAACAAATTATCGTAACTAGAAATTTTTCAATTCACATACAGAATTTCAACTTGATTGGTCATATTTATCAAAATTTAAAAAATTTTAGAAAATTTTCAGATTTTTTTATTGATTCATGCATTCTCACCGAAAATCTGTCCACATACAAAATTTCAACTCAATTGAACATATAAATGTAAAGTAAATGATGATATCAATTGAACATATTTTCCAAATTTTGGAAAATTGTCCGACATTTTTTTAATGATTCACGGGAAATCTGTCCGCATACAAAATGTCAATTGGACTGGACAAATTTTCAAAATTTTTAAAAATTTTGGAATATTTTCTATTTTTTTTTATATTGATTTATGGATTGTCACTGGAGATCTGTCCACATGCAAAATTTCAACTCGATAGGACATTGGCAAGTACGTAAAATATCGATTATAAGATTTGAACGCAAGAAAGTTATCACCAAGTAAAGTTAATATAAGCGTAGTAATAATATTACACGCGGTGTTTTTCCTGATATGTTAAAACTGAGTACTGTTCCTATTTTCAAAAAGTCAAAGTCCATTAAAATAGACAATTACCACGTATACATGGGGTTTTGAAAACGTTTCGAGTTTTGAAAACGGTCATGTATACGGTGTCGAAACCGTTTTGAAATATCAAGGTCAAATCGCTAATTTCTGGGATCGTATCGAGTTTTGAGATTTCACAACGCGCATATATACGCTATCGTTTCCAAAACCGTTTTGAGGCATGCGCACAATACCCATTGCCGGTATATCTCTACCTAACCTCATTCTTACCTCCACACCAGTCACCGATAAAATTAGGTATAAAAATTAAAAACATCTAAAATCATGGCGAGGAACGTATGGAAGGACGGAGAGATAATTTGTCTGCTCGAAATCGTCCAACGCAGGAATGTGTTGAAGACGCAGGTTATGTATGTTGACATTCGTTGAATAACAACGTGCGGCGCCACCGCATCAGCGTTTTGAACAAATATTCCGCAACTGTTTTGATACTGGCATGTATACAGTATCGTTTTTAAATCTCGAAACGTTTTGAAAACGTTTTCAAAACGCCATGTATACATGGTAAATATTAGACCAATTAGTCTCCTTTCAATTTTTTCGAAGATTACGGAGAAACTAATGCAAAAACGGCTACTTAATTATTTTGATAGAATAAAATTGATAAGTACTAAACAATTTGGTTGCCAAAAGGGAAAATCTACTGATGACGCATTACTGAACTTTACAAATCAGATATATAATAGTTTCAATGACAACAAGAAAGCTTCTGCTCTATTCATAGACTTCAAGAAGACGTTTGACCTGGTTGACCATCAGATTTTATTGAAAAAGCTGGAAGCTGTAGGCGTGGGGGGAGTTGCGCTCAATGTCAGTAAGACTAAGTACATCAACTTTGCTTTTAAGGGTTTTGATTTTGATGCTCCAGTGCTTTTTCCCAAGTTGAATTGCTCACATATAAATTGTGCATGTGAACAGATAGAGAGGGTTAACAACTTTAAATATTTGGGGATTGTGCTGGACGAGAAGTGTTCTTGGGAGAGGCATATTTCTGGTCTACATAATGGGTTGAGGAGGTTCATTGGGAGGTTCATTACTTGCGGAATTATTGCGATGAGGTTTTGCTTAGATCGCTGTACTTCGCTCTGATTCATTCTCGTTTACAGTATGCTGTGGTTTGTTGGGGAGGGACATTTAAGACGCTGATTGATCGGTTGAGAATTACCCAAAACTTCTACATGAGAATTATCTTGAGAAAAAATAAACGAGAGAGCTCTTTTCCATTGTATAGCAGATTGAGGGTATTACCCATCCAGAATTTGTTTGTGTTTAAAGTGCTCAGAACATTTTATAAGTTGTGTGGAAACAATGGAACTCAGAATTTGTTTTACAGTACAAGAAATGTATTCAAAAAATTTTTCAGTACCCCTAAGGTAAATAAGGAAATTTTTAAACGGTCTTTCCAGTTTTTGGGGCCACATTTTTGTAACAAATTGCCAGTTCAATTAAAACACTGCAATAATTTTAAGTCTTTTCGAGCAGCATCAAAACATGGTTGCTGGATATCGTTGATGTTTGCTCGTTCATGAGCATTGTTAGTTGATGTTGTGATTAGTATTTACGGCGGTTACTGTGCGGATGTTGTTAAGTTATGTATGTATGGGTTCTTGTATGGGTGCCAATTTGGCTGTTTAGTTATTTTGTTGTAGCACTCCGCTGGCAGCTTTAAGTTTGTTTTTTATTATTCATTCGGACTAGACTCTAGTTAGGAATTAGTTTATATTTTAAGTTTTGCTGATCACGATTACTTGTAACTGTGATCAGCTTAATTTCCTAGTTTTTTTGTTATATGTAATTTGTGTTTAAAAATGGGGAAATAAATTTCATTATTTCATTTCATTAATAAGGTATGACAATATACAACTATTTCATAAACAAAAAATCAAAATACCAAATCAAAAATAACTTCTTCCTCACCTAAAGTATGTGGCGCCCAAGCATGCGGGGTGCTCTGCGCAATTGACGTGAGCAGTTCGGTGCACCAGGCTCCGTCCGCGCCGGTAACGTGTGTTGCCCTCGCCAGGGTAAGTACCAGCGCTCTGTTGAGCTCCTCCGATTCGGCCGAGACGAGCGTCTTCGCCTCGGAGATCTGCAACGACCGGGAGAGCTCCGGTTGTACCTCCGCAGACCCAAGCCCAGTTATCAGCCTGAGCGCGGTTGACTCGACGCACAGATGCAACTGCGTATGGTTCGCCTGCGGTCCCGCTGCCAACGAATGCAAACTGCTCAGCAATTGAACCCTGTAGTGCGGATGAATGTGGTGGATACGATAGCTAAACATTTCGAGCAACGTGTAGAGGGTTGCCCAAGCGTGAGATTTGTAAACGGCCGGTAACAATTGATTGATAAATCCCTTGATTCCGAGAGATTCGATTTCCGTGTAGACGAGTAGACGGCTGTATGTTTCGACTAATGCGGGGGCGAGAGGTAATCCGGCTTTCGACTGCGCAAGTTTTATCACGTGGGTTACGATGCTGTGTATGAGGCTCATCTTCGAGTGAACGGTTAGTGAGTCGAGAACTGACATCGAGAGTGGTATCGTGGGAGCGGGGAGAGTCTTCGAACCTTGGATGGATTCTACGAGAGCGGCCATAGGCTTGCTGAAATGGTCTTGGTTCGTCGAATACGTATTGCATAACAGAATAATCCTGTAATTAAGAGTTTGGACGTTTTGTTAGTTTTCAGTAGTCACAGTAGTCAATCGTTAATTTGTAATTATTACAATTATTAAACTTGTTACCCTTTATCGGTATAAAGAATACACTACTAAATAATCTACTATGTTATCAACTTTTTAATCTCAGAGAAGCGAACAAACCATACGTTGTTGTTAATCATCTGATTTATGTAAATAAAAAAAATAATTGTAATGACTTATTTTATTGTATAAATAAAACGTGGGCAAAACGTTTTTGAGCTCACAAAAATAAGCGAAATTGACAGTTTTGCGGCGTCTATGGAAAAAAGGTGTCGTTAGCTTTATTATATAAGCGACTAGTGGAAGTAGACTCTCCCTAGCCATTACAATTTTTGGGACCGTAGGGTGGTCCTTGTTTTTCAACTATCTATTTTTTCTGCAGGGCTCTTTCAATTCTTTCCTTTATACCCCATATTTAAAACCTATGAAATTTGAGATTGATGAATACATATTAACACAAGCCCCAAGATGCTCAAAATCGAGACTAAGTGTAATTTAATAATATATCAAATAAATTAAAATTCTAAATCTACAGACCACAGTTATCTTTTGTTAATCAACTTAAGACAAGATATTAATCAATTAACTTTAGAGCTTAGGTACAGGAATTTCATATTTTTTCAATTATTTGAAGCTACATGAGTATTCTGGCCAACCATGATCAAAATCTAACAAGTGATAAAAAAAAGTAAAAAATGTTTTCCCTTTGAAACTGTAAATGTTTAAACAACAAGCTGTCAAAAAGTAATATAAGTTTATAATCTGGTGACGTACAGACGGGGTGTAAATTAAAAAAAAAAATTAATTTACAGCCACAACCTAGATTTGAACCAGAGACCTTTGCGTTGCTAGCAATTTTTTTCTTTGTTCTCCTTTTGTTTTGTCTAAATAAATTTAGATAGTTATTAGCTTAATTAAAAAATAAATAATCCTTTAACCTTTAAGTCTAGATATCAAGAGCATTAATTTGGCCAAAATACTGATTTCTGAACCAGAAACAGTTTCAGTTGTTATTTTTGTTCATTGTTAATCAGGTTAGTTATTGTAGTTTTGACAGCTTAAGTACTTGGAATTATGTGAAATTCTTTGATATTTAGACTAAAATATAAATGTATGGTAGGGTTTTTCCGCGCAGCTCCTAGGCCACAATTGGCCCTTTGAGCTTTTCCCTCACTACTATACAGTCATATCGACAACCAGAGGTGTACAATTGGTTGCCGTGCCCACGGTTTTTTGTCTCTTCCGAAAGACGGCGGGACGCATTTTCGGCTTGGTCCTGGGTGTGAACCCCGGACCTCCTAGTCAGTAGGCCAACGCTGTACCACTAGAGCCATTCGCCCCGCAATATTTAGACTAAAAAATGCATTTAATTTTTTTGCTCTAATATCAATAAATTGAACATATTCTTGTGAATACCTACTAATATATATTGATCGATCACAAATTTCACAGGAATTAAAAATGGATATAACAAAATAAATTGATTTTGATAAATATACGCTGCTTGAACAGGTTTCCTTATAATAGAAAATAAGAACAATAAGTTTTATTACTAATAAATTGAGAAGGTCCAGCAGACAAAAAGTTTATTTGTATTATATAAATGAAGACCACCCTATGGGATAGTAAATTTTTCCCTCCAAAATTTAATAGAGTATTTGTTTATACTTTGCTATACAGCCTTTACACAGCTTTTTGCCATAACAACCTTTTGGAATTATGACCAGCTATGGAACTATAACTATGGATAATAATAACAGATTGTGAAGCAGATTCTCTAAAGTTCAGTAACTAATAATGTAAAGCAAAACTACGAACATGAACAGGGATATACAATGTTAAGAATTGAGAAAAAAAAATGATATTTTTAATGATATTTTTTTATTTATTTGAAATTGAAAAAGTACGTCAAAACTTTTTGACTACGGGTGTTCTACTAGTAACTAGTTGATACTATAAAATAATCAGAGATGCTAAATTACCGGGATAATTTACGGAGTCCATGTCAAACTTATGGGGTAATATATCGGTAAATTAAGCTATTATATTACCCATAAGAGTAGCACAGTAAATGACTGCGGTAATTCAACATCGCTAAAAATAATCCATTACATTTTTAGTTTTTGGTTCACATCAATCCGATGATTACATTAGAGCCTCAATTTGACACAGTTTGTTCTCAAAACCTGAGCTACCTGAGTTACAAACTGGTAACAAAGCCGTAAAGATAGATACCCTACAAATCAACAACTCGGTACTTTAGGATCAGTGGCGGCTCGTAGCTAATATTAGTGGGGGTGCTGTTCCAGATATGCTTTTGTCATTGTTTTAAAAAATATTGTGTTAAAGAAAAAAAAAAGTATAAAAAGAAAATTTATTCAGAAACTTGATGAAATCGTAAAAGAATTTAGGGAATAAACACGGATTTCTTATTTACTTTACATAAATTGGTACAGTTACATTAATAAATTTATGTAAAAAATACATTTTCAAAAAACTACTCTAACAAAATGTACTAAAAATTAAAAATGTTCCATATTTTTTTAATGTTGCATGCATTGTCAAATCGTCTACATGCACAAATTGAACTCGATTGGACAATGGGAAGTAGGTAAAATATCGATTACAAGATTTATAAATAACAAACAAACAAGTGAAGTTAAGGTAAGCGTAGTAATAAATTCATGTATAAAACAATTTTTTTTAAAAACAACGCTTGATGACAAAAACGCATTAACAGTTAAATTTTGAAAATTGCGGCAAAATTTCCAAAAATTTTTCAATTTTTTTATTCCTTTATGCATTGCCACCGGCAAAATTCCACGTGCAAAATTTCAACTCGATTGGATATTGGGAAGTAGGTAAAATATCGATTACAAGATTGTAGCAAACAAACAAGTGAAGTTAAGATAAGCGTAATTCTTCTTGTTTTAATTTGCGCGAAAATATCAATAATTTTGTCATTGGTCTCTGGATGAAAACTGCGGAATTTTTTCTGTATTGAAAGCACTGCAATTGTTGTAAAATACGTATTGTCTTTTGATATGCCATCCGCAGTTTCTAAAACTACCTTCCACCAGCCGAGGGTCGAAGCGGTCGGCACTGCGGGGACAACAGTTGTCTCTAGTCTCTGTATCAGGCCGCTCTAGTTTCTGTAACAGGCCGCTCCCTCGCTTGCCACTGTTGTGTGCGCATGCGCAAAACAGCCAAAGAGCTCGCCTACTGGAACTGTGCAGATCACATTTCCATACAACGATTTTTGAATCTTTTTCTTAAGCTGGGGGATGGCTACTGCCATTAAGGATTATAGTACAAGTATAAAGAAAGAATTAAAGTAAAACATACTCATTATATTAAATGTTATCCATAATATTAAGTGGAAATAATAGGGGGTGCTGCAGTTCCACAGGGCCTATACGCAAGCCGCCACTGTGTAGGATATATAAACTGATGATGATGGTGATGAAACGCCAAATGAAACGCCAAATACAGTGTCGCCGAGTTAATGAACTCCAATCGTCCGTGATTCATTTATTCCTCACCTGACTTTATCTTTGCACAATACAATGTAATCTATTTTGTCTTTTTGTGTATTATGTTTCTATTTTATTTCTATTTCTATCATTATTATTATTTTTATTGTTGCAAGTAACAAATACTCAAATACCCGCTCACCTGTAATCCTGCCCCATTTGTAGTGGCGCCGATGGGGCCAAATGCTGCAAGAAATCGTAATGCGCCCGCAGCTTCTTCGGTACGGGGATACTTTGTATAGCGTGCCCTTCCGCCTGTGCTTTCTTGGTCAGATGGATCCAAATACAAGTCATCGCCATCTGCCGAGTGCACTGCGGCTGCGTAATATCGACTTCGTCCTTTGGTTCATGCTCCGGGAAGAGCAAATCGTGCAGACGAAGCACCGAAAGGAAATTCGTCAGAGGATTTCTCTGAATCGCCCCGGAGATGAACTGGAGGAGCACCCACATGAGTTGGTCGCGGCCCTTGGTCACCGTTTTTCCCTGGAGTCGGTCGCACAACGCCACTACGATGTTCTGAAAGTTTGCAAACTGGAAGAGCACAAAGTAGATGAGCTGCGAGGAGAGATGCAACCAGAGTCCCTGCGTCACATTCTCATCGGTTTCCTCCTCGCTTTTCTCTAGAGCTACGAGGACTAGCTCAATGAGTTGCTCCTCGAGGACAGCGCAGTGGTGTTTCTGCTGCTTCTGTAGGCCGAGCATACCACAGACCATATCGCGCGAGTAGGGCTGCTCTAACACGTACCGGAGCAATCCAGTTTGCTTCTGCAAGACCTCAGGAGCGTACGGTAATGTACCTGGAATAATTAGTGGTAATTTTTGAGATTAACTGATAAGACGAAAATAATAATTAGAAGTCATAATAACACTGGTCAACAAAGTTTTGGTAATTTTTTAGCTAATTTTCTAAGAACAAATGTTGATGTATTCTAGCAATTACGATGCTAGAGAAAAAATTGAAGTGGGTTTGAGACAACCATTGTAGAGAGGAAACTTAAATTTTTAACAGTTTATATATTTGTGATGTAACAAATATGTTTTCTTCCATTTTTAATTTCAATTGTAATTTCTTTTACCACAATGGGGGAGCCTCTTGCTGAACGGAGCCCTGGACTGTAGCCCATAAAGCCCATGACACTGGCCGAAAACCCAACAAAAAGGCTGGTTTAATAATGTTTGTAAGGTACACAAGACACATTCTATGTAAATGTCAAAATTCAAGTAAAAATGCAATCATGTGAGCAATGGGTGTGTACAACCAGTTCAAGCAGAAATCGCTAGCGCTAGCGGCGCCATCGGATCGGCTGAACGGTTACACGAGAAGTATATTGCGTACGTTCTGCCACTTTAGGCGCTAACCGCTTGAACTCAGCGTACGGCGGCAATTGGGCAGCAACAACATGAACGCGACGGCCATTGGTTGCTGAGTTCAAGCGCTTAAGCGGCTTAAAGTGGCAGAACGCACCCATCTCCGCTCGCAAGATGGCGACCGCTTAGTGCCAGCGCTAACCAAGCGCTAGCACCGCTTAGCTAGCGCTGGCCAGCGCCCGATGTGGTTGTACGCACGCAATTATACATGCAAACATACAGGTTAAGTGTACAATATTTCATGTAAAAATATCAATATCTTACATGCTTTTTTACTCAAAGGTTCTTTTTTGAGTACATGTATCCGTAATTTATGTAATTTGTATCCGAGTACGGTTTCCGGGGAATCCCACTGAAACTCCTACACAGTTACCTCACAAACAGATACCAGTATGTTGCCTGCAACGGCAAACAGAGCACATTGAGGAGAGTCACATGCGGTGTACCACAAGGAAGTCTAACCGGAGCTCTGTTTTTCATCATTTATATAAATGATTTGCCTGCAGGCATTAATGCGGATGTGGTACTCTACGCCGACGACACAACCATTCTGCTTCGCGGTCAAGAACCACAGATTTCTGCTGCTGCTCGGCAATCATTGGAAGAAGCTGCCACCTGGTTTACCAAAAATCGAATGGTACTAAACGTGGAGAAAACCTCAGAACTCACCATAACCACAAGTAGGTGAAACCATCTGAAAACCACAAGTGTTGAATACCTGGGTGTCCATCTAGACACACGTCTAACCTGGTCTGTGCATATAGAACGTTTGATGACTGCTCTGTCAACTGCTATTTACGCGATTAGAAGAATTCGCAGCACAATAAATGAGAGTGTATCTCGGACAGTTTACTACGCACTGTTTCACAGCAGAATGTTGTATGGACTCAGGATGTGGGGCGGATCTTCACATTCCCGGAAAATATTTATACTGCAAAAGAAAGCTGTGCGGGCTGTTGAAGGAGCGAATCGCACAGATTCATGTAGACCCATTTTTCACAAACTCAAAGTTCTAACCCTTTACGCTGCATACATACTTAAACACCTTCTATATGCAAGAAAACATCTACATATCCATAGACAAAGAGAAGACATTCACGAACATAACACCCGTCAACGGCACCATCTACAGGTTCCTTTTGGGAGACTGCACACCACAGAATTCATGAGAGAGAGTGTGACGCTGTACAACCACCTGCCCGATTGCTGGAAACATATCCCTGAGAGAGAATTCAAACGCCAGCTTACTACGTACCTAACTGACACACCACCCTACTCCGTATTAGAATTTATTCACTCGATACAGGCCGTGCAATTACCTGAATACTAAACATTGAATATATGGTTACTTATGTTTACCTCATATACATGTACACTCTTGACTTGTTGGAAACAATCAATAAATACTATTCTATTCTATTCTATTCTATCAAACATATTTTATCAGATAACGTGGATACAACAACAACAATTAATACAATTTGATGGATAACATGTGCGAATTGATACAAAGTTAATATCACTATGGATGCTTATTTGGTAGGACGTACTAGCTCTAATGATTCCTCTTAATGCAAACATAAATTGCAACAAAGCATCTTATTTGATTTAAGTCATAGTCATATCAATCAGTTTTTTATCCCATGACCTATACTTTGATCTAATTATTGTATTCCAGTAGAGCGTTGATAATCCAAACGTTCGCTAATCCGAACGCCCAAAAAGAAATCTTGTATCCAATAGTCGTATTTTCTACTATTTATATGTAAAATTTGATAATCTGAACAATTTGATAATCCGAACACCCTTCGGTCCCAATTAGTTCAGATTATCGACGCTCTACTGTATATCCATTATATTTTGTGAAGGAATAACGTATTATTATTATAAAATGCTCAGAAAATAACGCTTCTTCTAGATATGTCACTATAATTCTAAAACGGCTATCACAATAAAAAAGTAAGATTGATTTCCAGTGAATTTAATCAAAAAGTTCTGAAACCAAATATGTATAAAACCAATATGGCACCCATAAAAAAAAGCAAAAGTTTTCTTTGTTTCCAGTAAAATCCATGGCAAAATTTGGAACTAACATCGAATAGTAAATAAAAAATTGTCTTCAAGATGTGAAAATGGCAACTTCATCGGACTACACATAAAAAAGCTGACAATTTTTAAAAAAATGAGTTTTTTTTTTCTTTATTAAATATCTCTGAATCCATTTGGAATTCGAAGATTTTCTCAAACGTGTTATTCTGTCCACTTAACTGACTCTATCTCTAATAATAACAAAAAAAATAAGTACCTATATTTTCTACGAAAGTTTTTTGATTTATTAATTACCAACACAAACCAATATATTAGTAGGTACTAATTAGATATTTTTTAAATTAAAAATCACAAGAAATTGTGACCACAGACAATTTTTGGAAATCATCAATTCCAAATTGACTAAAAAAACACATTTTGGTTAAAGTTACCAACACAAAAATAAAATTAGTTGACCAGTGTAATGAGTGAATTCAATTATTTGTTATTGACTAATCCTCACAATTTCTTCATGCATACCTTTAATATTGTATCGTAACGTGACAGAATCCAGTTTCCAAGGGGTCACAAGGTGTTCTGGGCAACCACTATGTTCGACGACCGGACGCATATCACCATGTCCTATGATAGAAACCATCTGGGCGCAAGGTCGAAAACTATCTATGTACTCCATAAAAGCCCCGCTCAGTCGCCAATGCGGAAATTCACTATATCCTTTCTGCAGCTCGTTAACCAATAAATACCCAGGAATTAAGCAATTATCTCTGTTCATCATTTTCCGAACAAGTTTGATCAAAATCAGCATCTGCTGGTTCTGACCAACACTAACAGCGTTCGGGATACCCTTGGCTTTCTCGCAGCACCCCTTCATTATTTCCCGAACGCCTTTATATTCAACATATTCTATATTGTCTATGATAAACTTGAAGCATTTCATCCAGAAGTCGGTATGTTTGAAGTCCAGTTGTTCGCTGTTTATGACTTGCTCGCAGATCGTTCGTGCAGAGAGGCCATTGCATTTTATTAAGCGGGTTAACAGGTCTAAAAGTGTGTTTACCTGGCTATCAGAAGCTTTAGCAGCAATGGCAAGGAAATTTTTTAAGCCGGCCTCCGTTTGCTCTTGGTTTAACCTGCTGAATACGTCTTTCAGCATGTTCGTCCATTTTTGCTTTTTCGCCTCAACCTGCTCCGGTCTGGTAGTGGTAAAGTTGCTGAACCACAATACAACATCGTCGGTCTCTAAGAAATTCGCCAATATCTGATTTATTGTGTCAGACATGATGGACCATTGACGGACATTAGACAAACACGCCAAATTCTGAAAGGTTTCTAAGTTGATTTTCCGAAAGAATTGCTCATTTTTTGTTACGTCCGAGGTGCTCGTTTTTGGTTATGTTGCTGGATGGTTGCTGGGTACGTTTTTACTGTGATTGCGGAGCCATGTTTGATTTTCAATGACATACCAATGGTGCCAACATCTTGGGTAACCTTGAACTATGTAAAATATCCCAATTCAAGATAAAAAATCCCCGAAATTAAAGAAAATGCAAAACCTTTATTAATTATAGTTGTTTATTGTTGGACCCATAGCATGGAGCCACGCTACTAAAATTTTACGTACATGATATAACTCTAAACGGCAATGAGGCAATAATTATTCAATTTATCAAATGTGACTGTAGTAGGGGATTCACACGCGAGTCGTCTGTGATACCAATAAGTTGTGCACTATAATGCTCTAAAACACTTATGCTAACTTTACTAGTATAAAAATGGCGTCCGTGAATGTATCAAGTTTGGAAGACAGGCAGGTGTTATGGACGTTCAATACAAAAAACACAATTAGATATAAGTTTACGGATACATAATTCCCTTACTTTGGCGGAAAAACTAAATCATCTACATGGAAGCATTAGTGAGTTAGATATACTGCATGTAAGAGAAGAAAATGATAATGTGTATCTTACATTTCATGAAGAGGAACAATATAAAAAGTACTTGGCCTGTACCAGTTTGAAGGAGCCTATAATGAGAGTTTTTGATTGCCAATTATTACGTTACGTTCGTTATCATGATGTTCCACATGAATTAGGCGACAAAGAATTTAAAGAATTGCTAAAACACCAAGGGGAAATCATGTCGATTGAAAGAAGAAAAGTTGAAGGAAAAACATATTTTGATATGGGTAGAAATGTTTGGATCCAGAAGAAAAAAGAATTCCAGTTTCCAGAAGACAAGATTTTGCACGTATCTTGAATTTCTTTAATATTTACTGTACTGATTTAAATCTTTCCGCTATTCATATGTATACCCAAAAACATTATATATGTATATATACATATATATATATATATAGGAGAAAGCTATTAACCAGCTTTCCTATATATATATATATATAATATATATAATATAATATATGTTATAATAAAAACTATAGACAGACAAAATTGGGTCTTTTTTACGTTGTTGACATACATATATGTACCTGGAAACTGTGTCATTTTTTGTTATAATAAAAGTAGGTAAGTAGGTCTAGAAAATAAGATTAATTAATTAGTATTATTTACTCCATAAACCTTAATTTATGAATATATTGAACTTTCTTTTCTTATGAAAAAAAAATTTTTAATGGTAATTTACTAAAAGCCGTATCGGACCCAGCGCTCCGCGCCACAGCCCTTATTCTATATAAGTGCATTCCTTCTGGGATGGGACACTTCAAATATCACGTTCTCACGTCTAGCAACATTTCTATTGATAAATGTGCATTCCAGTGCACGTTTACCCAATTTTCGAGTGCGTGCTTTGTTAATGGCGTTAATGGTAATCCCCTATTTTACTACAAGCCGTATCGGAACCAGCGATCACGTGCTCACGTCTGCCAACATTTCTGTTGATAAGTGTGCACTCCAGTCCAATCTTTTGATAACAGAAACGTGTTTAGATTAAGGAACGACAGAAAATATATATAGTAGATACGAAAATGGTGTTTATTAATGTTCCGTGGAAGAAAAATTGTGAGCTGTTGTCGCAGAATTTGAAGAACACAATTAGATATCAATTTAAAGACAATTCCCTCTCTTTGTCGTTAAAACTTACATGTCTACGATTTATAACTGAGTCATATATTCTGCATCTAAGAGAAGAAAAAGAAAATGTCTATATTACATTTCGAACTCGAGATCAGTATGAAAGTTATTTGAGCGTTACTTCTTGGAGAGAACCTATTATGGGATCCTTTGATTGTGCCTTATTGCGTTACATTTGTCTCCATGACATTCCGCATGAATTACCCAATGCAGAATTATCGAAAATCCTTAATCATTACGGAGAAATCATGTCAATTGAAAACACAAAAGTCGAAGGTAGACCATATTTTGATTTGGCAAGAAATGTTTGGCTACAAACAATAAGTTCCTCCCAATTTCCGGAGGACAGAATTTTATGGGCACCTGGGCGTTGCATACAATTTACTGTATTAGTTTAAGGCAGATATTCCCATGCCATTTTATGTTTTAAAATTGATATGTTATTTCGTTTTTCTAATAAATATTAGTTACAAACAACTAGTTGTTTTTTATTAATAGTGTTAGTAAGTGAAGAGAATTGTCAAAAAAAGACAATGCTTTATGGTAAATAGTGTTGGAGAATTTATTTACCATGTTCACCAAGTGACGCGAACAAAACTCCTAATGTGAAGTTCTGAGTTATATAACATTGAAGTGAAAAAAATCTTTTATCTATGACTCATATAATAAGTTCATTGCGTATGTATCTACCCCATCATGATACACGCCAATGATTATGACACTAGCGTTGTATAATAATGACAGTTCGTTCAAATAATGATATTATTTGAGCGAACTGTCATCGTTATACAACGCTAGTGTCAAAACCTATGTGGATGAGTTATGTGACAGTTTGCCTCGCCATCATTGACTAATACATTTAAAATGCTTCGCATGCTCACACAATCGCCTACGGCTCGCGTATAAACTTCATGCTCACGATTTATATCCTTAGTTATGTCCTCGTCAAATATTATACTATTTTAAAGTAAAGTAAAGTAAAGTAATTTATTACAGCATATTTACATAAAAATAAATTTAGCTAAGTCAACACAGTATATTTAATTCAAATATATTTAATTTTTCCTGGAGCTTTTGATTTACGATACACTCACGTTATATTATATGCCAATGACACAAAAATCTTATTAGCTTTCTGTGCTGTTAAATACTATAAGAAACAATAAATGAAAAAAAAAATAAAAATTAAGAGATTTTATTAAAAAAGAAAGAAACTTCCGATTCAATACATTATCATAATATTAAAATTATATACACCTATATTAAAAAATACCTACAAACTCATTCAGATTGTTACATTTCTTAGCTGATAATTCCGCAATACGCACAGATCCCTAGAGGCGAGCGACCGCCCCTGCGTCGCATGCAAGTCGTGCAAATTCAACAAAATCCCCGGCGTGAATGAGTCCGGCAAAATTTTCAGCAACTGCGACCCCAACGAAGGCGGAATCGCCGACAAAACAGACTCGGATCGCGTTGTCTTCACCTCCACGATACTCTTCAATAACTGAAACGTAAAAAACGTCTGCTGGGGTAACTGTCCATCCTGCATACCTGTTTCGAGCGTTGTCAACAATTGCCGTAAAGCGTCTAAAACCGCATCGCGAGGCGTATCTCGTTTAACTCGTTTTGTGGGTACATCTTCCAGGATTTCTTCGCTGTTAGAATTCGCATTAGAGGCTGCGTAAACGCAATTACTGGTTAGCTTTGCTAAATTTGAGAGTTGAGGTTCGAACAACGTTTCCGTTTGTAAGGTGTTGTGGAGAATTTGCGGAAGGCAGGA
This sequence comes from Aphodius sticticus, assembly GCA_963966075.1. Taxonomy (NCBI): domain Eukaryota; kingdom Metazoa; phylum Arthropoda; class Insecta; order Coleoptera; family Scarabaeidae; genus Aphodius; species Aphodius sticticus. Next base: position 39,968,973 of record OZ014506.1, on the reverse strand, counting down.
GGAGAGGAGTTCTTTCGTACAGGAGGTTATGTCAACGTGGAATATAGCCAAAGCTATATCGGAGGTCCGTTCAAGGGATTCACCGTCGCGAACTTTGAGGAGCTCCTGGAGGACCGACGTCACCAACCACCGGGGTCCTGCGGTCTTCAATAGATTGTACGCGGTCCGTGCTGAAGAATAATCGAGTAAGCCTTTCGTGATGGAACTCTTCCAAACCGTGGATAGTTGCTCAGAAGCAGGTTGCGTCGAGACGACATTTCCCGTGGTTTTTGGTTTGATCGATTGCACGTCTCTTTGCATTTTTCTGATTATCTCGCAGGCCAATTGCCAACGTTCACCTAACCAGATATCATCATCCGCGTTCGGAGCTTTAAGTAATAATTCGTAAATTAGATTGAAAGGTTTAACGAGAGTATCGTTGGAAGCAGTCGTCATGTAGGCGCAGACCCAGGCGGCGGCTGCCAACGGAAGACAACACATACGACCGCGGATTGCGTCTAAGATCCGACGAACGTCTGACGGTTGGATAGCGCCCTCCTCCCAGGCGATCCAGATCTCCTTCATGACGCCGGGCATGTTGAATAACACGTCTTGCCAATTCAAATTAAGGGTTGAAACGAAATCGGGTTCGCCTGTGTTGAATTGTCGGAGTAGAGCGTCGATGATGTTACGGTCGCAGAGTTTTAGAAGTTGCTCGGACGCCTTGGGGGTGTTGGGTTCGACCATGCAGTTGCGGACCCAGGTTTCGAAGAGCGAGTCGCCACATCCGTCGAGGACTGCGGAGGCGCCGTGTCGTTGCACGATTGCGACGAGCATGAGGAACGAGGTGTCGAAGACTTGAGAGCGGGCCTTGTCACCGCCGAGTTTGGAGAATTCGTTCGAACGGACCAGTAGCTGCACTAGGGTCTTCAGGTGGCCTTGGACGGTTGCGGCAGCTAGGACTAACTCAAAGCTTTTCCCGGTGAGGACTTGGTTCAACATACCTATAACAAAATGAATAATGTCTCTTAAATTAATATTGTTTTTTAAGCCTATATTTCCTAACATATATTCTAATCTATAACAGTATCTCAGAGGTAGGAAAGAGTGCTGATACCTTGGAATGGTTGCATCTTGAAACAGGACCAATTTTTGTTCAGTGTTAAAATCATAACCAATTCGTAATGTATTAATTGACAAACTTTCCATATTTTTAGCCATCTTTCGGCATCAAATTATCATTAATCCTATCAGTAATGCTAACAAAATTATACACATACTGGAGGTTAACATCTCCACAACAATATATAATAATAATATGTTTATTGTATATACAAATTTATAACAATATATATCTCCAATCTGTTTGCAAAGCATTAAGTAAAAAGAAACACACTGACATTTTATGATTCAAAAATTGTTGTGACGAGTAATACACAATTGTGTATTCGATGACACTTCAGATAAATAAAGAGACATGGATGGGTGAGTTGTGTTGGTCCAATTTTATCTCCGGATTTTTTCTACCGTAGTTGGGTAAAGAAGAAGAAGTTATGTGCAACAAGAAATAAAGTAGAAGAATTGAGACACCGTATATACAAACCCGCACAGCAAATAAATGTCGCAGAAAGTGCAAGCCAGCTTAAAAGATCTTCAAAGGATCGACTTGTAAATAAATACCCATCACCTTAATTTGACAGGTCTTTTCATACAAATTCCTGATTATTGAAATAATTTCACAATCAACTGCTTTTGCAGTTATATAGCAGAATCTTTTTTTCTATAGTAAAACAGAAAATTTAAAAACTACACTAAAGGAGCAATTTTTCAATAATTTGCCAGGTTAGCCCAGTACTTCTTTTTAAATACATATGAGGAAAAGAAAAAGATAACTCATGAATCAGGCAGATTACAAAAATTATAGTTCAGTATGTCATTTTTTCAATTTGTTCATAGTTTTAAGCAAACAATAGAATAGAATAGAAATTTATTATAATATTATAATTTCTAACTATCCACGAAGGATCTGCTGATCATTAAACAAAGGTTATAGAATCTGTCATGTCAATGTCCTTGATTGACCGACAATTTCATAATTGAAATAATATTATATGGTATATCTCTGAGACCTATTTACTGTTTTGTAGCATTTTCGTCTTGTATTTTTTGTTGTAAACGACATAGATAAGAATATAAGAAATATACAGGCCATATTGTTCTTTGTTGGTTACCTTGGTTACCTACTTTTCTAAAATGATCCACAATAAATATGAAAAACAAAATGTTAGTTAAACAAAATCACATTTAGTCTGAAAAATCTCTATCGCTTTTATGGTTGTTATATTTTACACATTCTTTTATGTTGTTAGGAATGGTTGTGACCCCTGTATGCTCGACAAAACTTACCCATTATATATTTAATTAAATTTGCAGTAATTTTGCTGCTTTTATATCGTTTATTATTGTATAATTAACAATTTTTATTAATAATCCTAGAATTTAATATTGTCGAATTTTCAACCAATATTGTAGCCTTTTTTATTACTTTTCAATAAACAGGATTTCTTTTCAATGTTGTCCATTTTATTTGTATTTTCGGTTTTAAACATAATCTCTCAATCACTCTAGTGAATGCTAGCTAATGTTGTCACCCTTCTACCGTTCTCAACGAACACGAGCCAACAATTCTGATAGTAAATTAATAAATAATTGTTTAAAGCCAAACTTATAGGCACATATGGACCAAATTGATAATTTTGTAACCTTTTCAGTCGATTTTTTTTTATCCTACACTATACAAATATGTTACTTTCGCCTCTATGTGGGGCCACAAAGGATACTAATTGCACGGTAAGCGTGTTTTTTGTCTTGGTACACAATATACTATTGTCAGTAGAAGTTTTTTAAAAATCCATGGGAGAGAGGGCAAGCGCCGACACATCGCTGAATGGTATACTTTTTTCTCAAGTAGCGGTAGTTGGGTTTGATATCCAGCGGGGGCAAGCGCCCCCCTGCCGATATATATAACGGCGCCCCTGCCTCTGCGGAATTTATTTAAACAACAGTATTTCTTACTGAGCCAATTAGTGTATATTTGGTTGCCAACATGTATAAGATCTAAATACTAAGAAATTTGCAAAAATATATACAGAAATTAAAATATATGTACCTAACATGGCTTCCTGCACCTTAGGCGTATCAGACGACAACGTTTTCAGAATCCCTGTGACGCTCTGCTGCGCGCACATAATAACCTGCATGATTCCTGGATTAGGCGTATCGTTGGGCAGTTTCAGTTCGTCCGAAGGCGTTTCGTGCTTTGCCAACACCTGCGACCGCTGCGTATCTGACATTAAATTCAGCTTGCCCAACTCAACCAGCAGACTACCAAGATTAGACGCCCCCTGCTGAGCATCCATTGCATTCATCAGGGAAGACGGTTCAAGCATCAACTCAACAGAATTACAAATGCTCGTATTCTCGTTTTCATCAGCCATCGTTGCCAGTAAATTGGGGACTTTCAATATGCTAAACGCACCCCATTGGCTCTCGTAATCGGTTTGTCGAGCGTCATGTAACGCTACTAAACTTCCACGGTTTAATTCCGCGTATAACCTCGCATCGGGAAAGTTTTTTAACCGTTGTAGAAGTCGTAAGCGTTGCCCAAGCTCATATGTGGAAGAACCAGGGTTTATAACCATTTGTACCGCTAGCCAGGATTGTATTAAGCAGCTGGGACCACAGTCGTCAATCGTAGGCATATTTAGTATGTCAGGATCTAATTTTAATAGAATTCGTAAACTATCGTTTAAATTATCATTTCCGCAATCGATTTCGTGGCATTTGTCAACAATTCTCTCATAAGTTTCCGGTTCTACGTACTTTGCAAGACACATCATAGCCAAATAGAAATGGTTTGACACTAAACACTTCAAAATTGAAGCTGCTTTCTCGTAGATCTGCTGATTCTTGAAACACGTCTGTACGATTTGTAATAACCAATAACTTGTGGCTTGTAATGCTGATGCTAATTTGGTACCTTCAGATTTTCCGCAGCATGTCACTCCAGGTAAAATTCCTTCCAAAAAGTCCAACAGGCTTAAAACGCAATGTACTTTTTGTAATTGTTGAAATTTTGCTAGACACTGCAGAACGGCAGCGTGTGATACTAATTGAGCGCTTAGAGAATGTTTAAGATAACTAAGGACTAACTGGTTTGCCCCTGAGCCAACAACGGCTTGTTGTAAGATGCAGTCAGCTAAATCGTAAACGTCTCCGCTTACGCCTCTTGGAAGCACTGTTTTTATGTTGATACCCCATTGTAAGTCAGACCAACGTTCTCGCCAAGCTCTTAGGAGTAAAGCTTTTAGGCAGCTTGTTTTACTAGTGGTTTTTGATTCCATCATTTGTGGCTGGTTATTCTTTTCACTATGCGTTGAGATCTAGGTTATCAACGATTACTCAAGGCTGGTGAATGAGCTTCTCAAATCATTGCTTCATATATTAGGGCAGGATCCAGTTAGAAACTGCAACAACAATATTAAACTTTATCGGCACAATCAAAACAACCGCGATTATAACCTAATTTTATAAGACTCAAGAGATCACAGAATTGAATACAAACTAGAATGTGCAAAGGGCTGCGCGGCTGGATGAGGTATGGGCGCAGCCATGTTGGTGCATTGTTGTGTTTACTACGGCTACAACTCAGTAGCGGTGCGTTCGTGCCATGGGCGTATCACATGTAGGGGCATAACAAAATTAAAGAAATAAATAGGAAGTCAGGAAGTCAAACATTATATTACGTTAGTACAGCATTAAGTGTTAGTTGATTGACTTGATTATTTTTGTTTTCATTCCTATTGGAGCAAGTAATGCAACGCATGATGTACCTAAATTAGGACACCTTATTTCCGATCGGACTGTATAAGTCACCGCTCTTCCAAAACACCACCGATAGTAAAACAACAACACTCTATCTCTCTTGCGCTCCCCACAATATGTAAACAAAGACAAGCGTCTCTCTCGCACCGGCTACATTAGGTGGGGGTCCACTGTGAATCCACAAAATCGTATGCGCAGTAGGTTCCTACGCGTTCTAGTAGTTATATGATTTCTGTGCAAGAGATATGTACAGTGGCTTGTTATAGCCACTGTAGAGATATGCTGCCGGCAGCGCCAACAGCGGAATTAATTTGAGTCATCTGCTCTGAATTACAGGTACCTAGTGGGTAGCTATTTTTATAGGATTCCGAATAATTACCGCGTAAATGAATTTGAATGAAACCTTATGAAATCTCTTTGCTACATATTAAATGTCAAAGTCTACCCAAAGTGATTTTTTATCAATTTTCTAAATACTATTATTTATGCAGAAAGGTATAACATATTTGATCATTTGAAAAGCTAATTTTTATTTTTGAGACTAGTGCAAGACCCCTATTACTGAATTTAAGCTAAATCGAAAATAGTTTTAGAAACCTCTCCCATATTAGATCCACTTTTTATTTTACTTTTTGTTGTCAAATTTGAAATTACTGATCCAGAAACTTTCAATTACTACATTTCAGCTACATAGAAAATATTTTTGAAAATATCTTCTGCCGTATCGGAACCGTACTTTAGTTTTTTTTGTTATTGACTTTAAATTTTAAATCGGGAACCCAAAAAAAACACCAAAGTCTTGAGCGTTACTTGAATTGGAACTGCTTTCGACCTGCTGCTTTAGATTTTTACTCAGTGTGCAATACCGCCAAAAAATTAATTAAGTTAAAAAATATTAGCTTAGGTCTTCCTCTAAACGTTTATTATGGTACGCAAGTGGTACAACTTTTTTTAAATTATGTGAACCATGTTTGTGATATTTTTCGTAATTGCACTGCTTTTATCATTAAAAAAAACTTACTAAATTGTAATTTGACAATAAACTACACAATTGAGAAGTAGATATTTCAAGCTATTAAAATAAAAAATGTGCAATTAAAATTAATGATTCTATACAGAGTTTTTGCAGAAAACGATTGAATTAGAAAAGTTAATTGCAAAAGCGCTATTTTTTGCTACTTATTTATACACTGTGGGCCAAAAAAATCAATTACTCTTATTTCCAATAATATTAGTAAATTTAAAAGCCGAATTGTGAAGATCGAAAACATGGTATGTACCATATTCACAATAATAGACCGTATCAATTCAATGTTATGTTACTTTATGCATTAAGCATTTTTTATAATATCGGGGCAATTTTATTCGAATGCATTAAAATGAATAGGATACTTGTTTTGTTTTTGTCCAAAAGAATAGAGAGTGTTTATAGCACCATATACAGGGTGATTTTTATAGTATATTTTATAGTATTTGAAACAAAAAAGTGTTTTTAATTGTTTTTACCCAAAAGCAGTAGACGTTTGTACCCAAACCTTGGACACGCACGACAAATCTAGTTACACGTATCTTTAACTTTTTCATGAGCACCACGTTTTATTTTGACATTATTGAAGGATTTTTCTTGCTTCTGACTCCGTAATAAGCCACACTTCTTGGCTGTAGATTTTTGACATTTCTTTTTATTTTCGTTATTGCAAAGTGTTTTGGAGCTAAAATCAACATCTTCTTTTACTGAACCAAAATTATCACAGTTTGCTTTCATTAGCAAATGTGATCACCTGAAAAGCGTGCTCGTTTTAAGCATGCTCACTAGCATGCTTATTTTGTAAGCATGGATATCCGTACCAGGGTTGCCACCTGTCCTCGTTTCACGAGGATTGTCCTCGTACGAATCATTTGTCCTCGTGTCCTCGGCGTGATACCATTTGTCCTCGTGTACACAGATAGAAAAGATTTCTTGTTTTTAAGAAATATATTCTTTTGAATTTATTCTTTTGGATCAAAACATATTTCCTTGACGTCAACACTATTTACATCATTGAATACTCTAGTTTATTTGCTTGTAAGGATTAGTTTATTTGCAATATTTATTTAACTCAAATAAATATATTTGGATTCAAACAAAAATTACTTTAATTTAAAGTAATATTTTTTGTTTGACTTAAAAAGACGTTTATATACATCAAAGAAATCTAAGTTTGATTCAAATTATTATATTTGTATACAAGAAGAGGTTTATTTCCTTCAAAGAAATATTTTTGCTTTGGCTTAGAAATAAGTTTTTTTTTCTCCTGAGAAATCATATTTTGGTTCAAATGAATATATTTTAGTGTGAATACCTCATCGAACTGTATCGTTAGATCTAGATGGCGCTGTAAACGTTCTAAACCAGTGGTTCTTAACCTATTCAGCACTTTTACCCATATGCCCTTCTTCAGATTAGGGTTTTACCCCTTCATAAAAAATACTATGCAGTACGATAATAACGTCTTATATTTTTAACATATTTCCTATGAAGTTTACATAATTAATGTGAAGGTGGGTGTTGCTTTTTCATAACAAGATTTTTAATGTTTACTTTAGATTCTGATAATGCACATCGAGTCATGCTTTACTTTGAGCCGATTCGTAGATTTTGTTTTTATAGACACTAAAGTTATAAACCCGCTTTCACGTTTATAACTAGTACCAAATGGAACAAAAATTCTTAAAGCCTTGTCGGTTAAAATGGAATATTAAGTCCACATTTTTGTCCAAAATGTAGCTATATCATGATCTTGTAATTCCACATTTAATGAGGTGCCTTCGCAGGGCTGCGGAGTCGGTAAAAGAAAATTCTCGACTCCGACTCCAGATATTTTTCGTTGTCCGACTCCGACTCCAGAAAAATGGCATGTAAATATATTTTCAAACAATTCTGTGTAATAAATATTTTACATGTAAATAATCACAAATAAACCGCAGATTAATACAACCAAGCAACATTAAATTTGCTATGAAAGCAAAAGCAGTACCAGGAAAAAAGAAACAAATTTAATAAATTAAATTTCTATTATAGTATTCTAATATCTGATTGTATTAAACATATTGCTTGCGGGTATCAAATTACTTACAAACAAATGCTGAACTCATAAGCAAAACAGAAGTTTTATTTGTGTCCAGCGAATTTGTTGGCAAACACATTTAAACTTACAATTTAATTGTAAATAGAAAACGGGTTATAAGATATCAAAAAGGCCTATTGATCGGATCTCAAATAAAAAAGTTATGACCACATATTTATAAATTGTAATTTCTTTGTTTATTCAAAATATCTCTGAAATCATTAAGTATATTAAACTGTTTTCTCATTAGATAACAAACAAATCGGTACTGCTTTGTTAATTTAACCAACTTTCTATCTCTAATAATAACAAAAGCACCCAAAGACAGTGTAAAATACAATATAAAATTCATTCTAATAAAAACAGAATTAAATGCACAATACGTTTATAAAATTGTAGTGAGGAACAGAATAGCAACCAAATTCTCCTGCAAGGATGCCTTTACATAATTTTGTATTATTTTCAAAGCTGAAAATTGCCTCAACACTCAGGAATAGCTTATTCCTGGGTGATTATTATTATTATTATTATTTATGCCCGGGAAATAGCAATTCAACGAATCTATGAAAAAATATAGTAGTTGAATGATGAAATTGGTGAAGCAGCATTTTTTCTTCGTTACGTGAACTTTGCATTCGTACCGTTCTAGCTTTCCTACAAAACCGGCAACTTTATCTTGCGTTATCAAAATATTGCTCATATTTCCTTGCAATGAAACTTTTAAACTGATAATTTAACTGAAAAAATCAGCCAAATACGCTAGCATATGGATAAATGTTTTGTCTTTTATTTTTGTGTGAAGATTCTTCTCCTTTTCTGTTTTGGGATTTTCAAAAAACAAAGGTTGTTTCTTCACGCTGCTTAAGCACTCTATTCAAAACTTTTTCCCTTGACAACAGTTCAAAAATTATAGAACTTAAACTATTATATAGGGCCGACGAATACACGAGCCAATTTACATAAAAAAAATTAGAGCTCGGTTACCCATCCCAGATTGCAATTTTACCCCCACGGGGGTAAATACCCACAGGTTAAGAACCACTGCTCTAAACAAATCTTAAAATTTCAACACCCTGTTGATCGGCAACGAAGCGTTTGCGGACCTATGTTTATATGAATTTTTAGTCATTAAATAAGCCAAAGAATTACCCCTTTTCGTATTTACATGATATTTAGGAACAGCCTGTATATATATATATATATATCGAATATATAGATCGAAGATCAAAGAAGCAACCGTATACACGTGTACGGACTATTAGTTCTCATCAGTACGGTATAGCCAAGCTTCAGTCCCAACATCTTCGAATCCTGAAGATGTTGGGACTGAAGCACCAAATTGGCGACATTGGTCACCCCCTGTAGGGAACCATTTGAGTGTTTTTCCATTGAGTGTCCATCTTGCTCCTTGGCTATACCGTACTGATGAGGACTAATAGTCCGAAACACGTGTATACGGTTGCTTCTTCGACTTTCGATCTTCGTATGACGGAATTGCCCGACAAATACCTTTCTCCTTTATATCTTACTGTCGATTAACCAGCTTTCCTATATATATATATATATATATATATATATATATATATATATATATATATATATATATATATATATATATATATATATATATATATAATGGATGTTAATTCTCGCAGAAACCTGCATATATTGATATGAAAATTTGAAATAGTTAATACAAGATGGCGGTAATTTTTTAAGTTAAAGAACTACAGCCACGCCTGGGATTCGAACCCAGATGTACGGATTGCCATAAAATTACCGCCATCTTGTATTAACTATTTCAAATTCTTATATATATATATATATATATATATATATATATATATATATATATATATATATATATATATATATATATATAATGGATGTTAATTCTTTGCAGAAACCTGCATATATTGATATAAAACTTTGAAATAGTTAATACAAGATGGCGGTAATTTTTTAAGTTAAAAAACTACAGCCACGCCTGGGATTCGAACCCAGATATACGGATTGCCGGTCCGACGTTTTACCACGTTAGTCTAATTGGTAAAACGTCGGTTTTTAACTTAAAAAATTACCGCCATCTTGTATTAACTATTTCAAAGTTTTATATATATATATATATACATATATGGTTTCTTCCCCTAAAACCTGTGACAAAAACGTGAACGTTTTTCATAAGTGCGCCGTCTGTTGCCTTTGTCTGGATTAGTCTTAAGATTTATTACAAACAATTACGTACAAACGTACTGCTCGAGACAAACAAAGTCATGATTATTATAATTATTATAAACTTCCTTAAATTTTACATGTTGTGAAACTCGCAAATAATATCAAGCGTCATAGATTGACATTAACTTTATAATGAAACGCCAAAATAAAGCAAATAAACCTAATCTCACTTTGCGATAAGTAATCAACATCAACTAATAATAAATTAATGAATTAAATTAATAATAATTATTATTAAATTGCACATTTTGATGATTGTTGAGTGCTGCTCAATTTATAGATAAGTAAAATAAATCCGGTTAAGTAATAAACTTAATAATTAATTAATAAGACTAGCAAACCGACTATTTATATACCCGCCTGATAATTATTAATTTATCTAAGCAACCATACGTTTTGTGATGGAGCAGTGTTAGCCAATAATAAATAAAATTATACTAATATATATATATATATATATATATATATATATATATATATATATATATATATATATATATATATATATATATATATATATATATATATATATATATAATACAGTGTGTATTCTACTCTAAATGTACCCACTCGACGTTTGTTGTTTTTATCTGTATGATTTCAAAGTTGTTAGTGTTGTATTTCGGCTTGGAGATACAGCTGTTCAGAATTTAAAAAAATAATGCACTAGTCACTCAAGTGGCATCGCCTACTTCGCCGCGCTACAATGTGACTTAATAACAGTGATGCGTTAATTTGTTTGGTAATATAATGCTTTTTCGAAAAAGGATAGCAAAACACACAAAATACACTAACAAAATACACTCTTTCTATTCGTTCTACAAGTAAGTAATGTTAAGTTAAACCATCACTGATATTAGCTCACATTTTAGCGCGGTAGTAGGCGATGCCACTTCAGTGACTACTGTAGTGCTAGCATATACGTATTACAGGATTATACTGCGTTAGCCAAAGTCTTTGCGTCTTACCCTATTCGACAATGTTACATTTTTACGCATATGAAAAGAGATGGCGAGAATGTTTGTGTAGGCTATGCGCAGACGCGCTGACCGCGAATTTTAATACTGAACAACCTCTCTGTCTACCATAGTCGCATTATTGCAGTATTTAGTATTTAGTTATTTGGTTAATAGACCTACAGCGCCAATGTGTAGTCCTGGTTCCAACAATGTGAGACGGCAGATTTAATTTTTGTGTTTCGATGTTTCAATAGAATATGTATATTAAGAAATATATTAATAAGCCGCTTACAGTTCATAAAAAGTGAAAACGGGACATTCAAAATAAGTTTCAAATACTTAATGTTAACAGATAAATTAAAATTAACGTAAAATATCGAATATTTTGATGACAATTGCGGTAATTTTTAATTCCGAACTTATTTAAACCAACTTTTTGTATTTTTTTACCATATATACACGAGTGCATTTTCTGTGTGACTCGTAACATCAAAATTGGTTGTCAATGTGATCAACGCGAATCGAGTCCGTTTCAAATGGAACATAGGGTATATACAAATTATTATCAATTGCATTCGGCACAATCGCGATTAAAGTCTCATTTTATCATCGCGATATAATATTTTACGTAACCGTGCGATCCGATCTCAAGATCCAGTTACATGTGCGTTTTTAATTTCGCTTTATGTATTGCTTTCGAGAGAACCTCTCGACCGGACAATGCAAGCAAGCGGTGGTAGTGGCAGTAGTTAGTGGATACGGTACGCCAATGGTCGCCTTTATCCTTGTCTAGCGTTCGCGGCAGGGTCGATTCGCACTTGTTCGCCGTAGCGAAGCAGTCAACTCGGGCCGCGCTAGTGTTCAGTCAATAATTTCATGGCCGCTGTGATACAGCGCGAACAAAATTCGGTCTCGTCTCGCGGTGAACATAAAATAAGCAATCCGTGAATGAAACCATGTCGTGAAACTCGCCACAGGTTCTTTAAATATTGATGTGGTTTATTTATTCGTTGATGGTCGATTACGAATAGGGGATGCAATTGTGCTGTCGATTATGGATTCCGGTTTGGGTAGTGATGAGGAACGGCGTGGACGCACAAAAGAGCAGAAACAGCGGCATAACCAGCAATTATTGACTGGTTGTTTTTTGGATACTTCTGGGAATAATGATGAGAGTCATGAGGATGTTGAGAGGAGAAGCCAGGAGAGGCGACAAGGGGCTTTGTTATTTCAAACGTCGATTCCTCAATATTCCACAATGCACATGCCAGATTGTACACCGCCTGATACACCCTACAATTCCATAGTCCACATTGAAGATGCGGCTTGTGAAGTTGAAGATATCGCTCCAGAGGTACAACACAAAGCACCGCTGGGATTCTACGTGGACCTTAGCGAAGTTGAAGACCCTGAACCAGCACCTCCACCTTCAACGTCTGCAAAGAAGAACATCTTCTCAATGGTAATTGATTTTCAAGCACCGAAGAAGGATATGCCAAATAGGCTGAGAAGGACCAGACTTGGATCAAACGGGAGCAGTAATAATAGTGATCCGAAAGAAAATGGGGGTAGGGAAAATGGTGAATCGATGAATGGGAATCATTCGAATGGTGAATCTTCTGACACTAATGGTGACAGTGCTTGGCCGGCCACAGGTGTTGGACGCAATGGGGAGATCGAGGTGAAAAGTGAAGCATGCCTTGCAGTCAGTCCGGATGCTGTCAAACATTCCAATTCTGTCGAAGCTGATACAAAACAGGTAAATTATCTTGGGGTGTTTCTTGTTTTTGGGTCTGTTGGTCAGTGTGTGGTTGTCATGCCAATCATATAGCGATCACAATCCAAACAAACGCATTTAACTGGTTTACTTCTGATGGTCTGGTTTATCAATATTTACCAATACAACGATGACCACATCACGACGATTTTAATTCGTTTTTCGTTAATTCCTCTTCGATGTTTTGGATAAGCAAAGTGAATTGACCAAAATATATTTGTCGCTCTTATCATGCCCGATTCGTTTGCTATTTGATTTATCCATGTTTCGTTGATCGATGGTTTTGGAGTTTCTTATGGTTCTCCTGATAAGTTCGTTTATTTGTTTGTTTTGAATTGCTCTGTTATCTCAATGCTGTCTGCACTTGTGCTGATTATGAAGCATTGCTAATGTTTGATGTATTGTTTCACGAATTTATGGTAAACAAATATGTACACACATCAATATACCGAGTACAGAATTGGAAGAATTTATTTTCCGCAATCGTTTAGAAATCTTAATATTTCTCAACTGACAGGAGTGTTCAAACCAGGGCTGTGGAGTCGGAGTACAGACAAATTTCAGAGGAGTCGGAGTCGGGTCCATGTTTAAATAATGTAGAAAAAGACATGCGAGATGGCCGTTGCCTCAATAGATAGTAAACGATTAACTAAACATACTATTAGGTCTTTTACAAAGTACCTACCTACATATGTAAATATAATTTAACTACAAAACACACATCGATGGTGAGTGATGATTAGCAAAATGATTATATTGTGAGTCGCTTGCCGCGTCGCATACCTATATAGTTTATTTCAATTTCCAACAACCAACCTTCAATGTGCTAATTATCATATATAATTACCGATATTCACAGAATTCGTCACAATCTAGTTCAGAATTATTTGCTCTCTAATGAGAACACAGTTGAATTTTTCTAAAGATTTAAGAGGTATTTTGAAAAATTAAAAAAAATCCTTCTTAAATATGGTGATAATATTGTGGTCCGATCAACAGGCCCTTTTTTATTTTATTTACAATTAAATTATGTCAGTTTATTTTTTTTGCCAACAAATTCGCAGGGAACAAATAAAATATTGCTGGAGTCGGAGTGGAGTCGGAGTCGGACTACGAAAATTATCTGGAGTCGAAGGTTTTTTACCGACTCCACAGCCCTGGTTCAAACTGGTCATTTTGCTCACTAGTGAGCAAAGTAAATCTTTTTTTGTAAATCGTTGCAAAGTAATATAGAATATAAACGTGTGCGTTTAGACAACCATATTAGGCAACCAAATTTATGTAAATAAATATAGGAAAAATTATGTTTAGAAACACTTATTGGTACATTATCTTTGAAAGGATTTATTGTAAATACTTCTATACGTATTGTTGATACAAACGATATAATTGACAGAGTTACCATATTACATGACTAAGAATACAGTCCACAGGTGAGGTACAGTACAAACATACCTAAGTCCAAAAGATTCGAATTCTTGGAGATAATCTACATATAGGGGAACTTCTGACCTCATTTAACATTTACGCAAGCACTGCTTTGAGATACCCAGAAGATATTTTGTTATCTTTTCCATGCCCTTTAGTTGTACTAAATAATCTACATAGCAAATTCATAAATCATCTTTTCTTAAACTCAATTGAGAGGCAAATGTCTCACTTTGGTGTGTCAGTGTTTGCTTTCGATTTATGTTATGACAATTGTATGCCTTTAAACAGTTCAACGTCTGAAAACTGAATAATAGTTATTTATAGCAAAAAAAATCTGCGTTGTTTCAATGCACATTTTTTATAGACCAATCCGGTCAAATTACAATTTAGATTGATCATTGTTTACTGGATGCTCAGATACCCATGACAGTCAGTTTATTGCATTATTAAAATGTTGTAAATAACAAATTATAAAAAAAGAGTTATAGTTGTAATGTGGACGTGTTAATTTTATTTCTTAAGCACCTTTGCGCCCTTTGGACCAGTTATGTTACGATAGACAACGCAATAACAAAAACTTGATTGGGTTGTAAAATTGACAATTGCAGATATAATTATACTTAAAATGACTGATTTATATTGTTTATAAAAAAAAAGTAAAAAATCTTGAAAATTTGATAAAGAAATTTTCGATCAAATAAGGATAACCCTAACGTGTATAATGTATTATCTTGTTAGTAATCCTCTAAACAGCAAAACCTAAAATTTTCTAAAAAAAAAGGAACATCCTTAAAACTTCGCAGCACGCGGGACAAAATGTGATGACTGTTCCGCCAAAAGCGGGACGTCTGGTCCTTATGCATATCTCATACTATCCCTACAGTCAAATACTATTCCATTGCTCAGTAGTATGCCAATTTGTACATAGAATTTTTGTCAAGTGCCATCATTTATTTATAGCACATTTAAACTTCTGTGGAGGAGTTGTCCGGCTATCGAAAAGTGGCTGATAATATAAATAAACATACGATCTACACTTCGTTGCAGTGATAAAAAAACGTACCGCAGACCTCTCTCTAATTGTGCAATTGTATTGAAAGGTTCTGCAGACTTGATGTCGCAATTGTATCGATAAATATTGCAAATTTCTACAAATGAGTTACAAAGCTAACAGGGTTTGTAGACCTATCCCAAGGTTTACGACAAGTGCAAATAGGTTTATTTGATTTGAAACTTGACAGCTGTTTTTTTTTTGTAGCGCAACAGTAAAGTAGTGTTATTCACAGCTGTTTTGCAGCTATGTCATCGATGCTTACGAGAAGTATTGGATATGTAATATTTAAGTCTATCCAAGAAATGAAAATGCTGAACGACAACCGAGGGAACTACAAAATCCAAGTACCTATGTAGGTACATCGATTTAAATGAATGCGAATGTATTCCTTTCTTTCATATCTGGTTATATTATTTCTACGTCAACGCACTGCATTAACGTTACAATGCGAGATATGCGTCGGTTCGTGACAAATTTGTCGAAGAAAGATGGAAGTAAACATACTATAGAGTTTTCAAGTTGGTCTTCATATGTGTCAACAGGTTATATTAATCCTGCTCGGGTGTAAAGAATGTGAATAAAAGTTGAATTAAATGTTTAAAATAATCAATAAATTGATCGCTACTACAAACAGCTTGGCTTAGTAGCCCACAGTTGGATATCATACATACAGTGAGGCCGCAAAGTCTTCGTACACTAGGGTGACCAACCGTCCCGGTTAGGGCGGGACAGTCCCGAATTCTGAGCACTTGTCACGCCTGATGAAGCGACCTAAATTTTGTCCCGATTTTTAAAAATGTTATTCTAATGTCGAGAATTTCCTAGACACCGGCCATCAAAGTAATGATTTTTTAGCATATTAAAGTCTACCATATACTTTCTAGCCAATTTTGAAAACATTAGCGTATTTAGTTAAGATGAATCATTAGAGCTAGTGCGTCCTATAGAAGAAGCATCCATAGTGAGCTTAATTTTGTATCAATGATCTTATGTAATACCTCCAATTATACATATTTTTGTCAATTTAAAAACGATGTAGAATGTAGCATTCACGGAGTCACCTTGTGTTTAGAGAATCGACTGCTTATTCTGTAAAAGAACAGATCTTGTGTATAGAAATTCAGTCAGTCTGGATTGACAAATTCTATATTAAATATTGCTGACGGACAACGTACTGCTTTGAGCTTTGGGTGAATGAATGGCATTTTATAGTCATAGAAATGCAACACTTTCACAAAAATAATAATTAACTATTCAAACGATTTTTAAACGTGTATTATAGACAAATATCATTTCAGATTTCAGCTCAAATAAAAACATCATTACTATTGTTCATAAAATTTCTTTCAAAATTTATATTTAAATGACCTTGTAATTAACATCACATATTTTTACAGATAATTTTCATTAATCTAAAAATAATCACAATTTGCATAAATAGTCAAGAAACACATTCCGGAAAAGAAACTCCGTTATTGGAAATCAGTTGGAAACAAATCACGTGTTTTGGTGTAGTTTTCTAGCGGCGAAGACAGTGAAATACAATAAACATATTACGTCTAATAAGTACAAATAATCCCTTAAAGGTACAAGGTCTTGAAAATTGATAATCCCAGCGGTGGAAGCAAAACGGTTGAAAGAAAAAAAAATTTCCAGGTACATTTCTAATCATTATCTATGTCATTAGGTTTGTTCGAGCAGCACCAAAATAAGTGCATACAGCACTTATTCTTTCTCCTGCGCATGCCAAATGGTGGTTTTACCCTGCAAAAACCTGCATTGCGTGTGCGTAGAAGAATCGCCAATTGTTTTGACTGCTGCTCGAACGAACCTAGGTTCGTTCGAACAAACCTAGGTTCGTTATCATTGATTAGCTCATCAAATTTCTAAATAAATATAAAGAGCAAATGATGAGACATGGGCAGGACGTAAACTTTAAATTAAATAGAATTAAATAATTAAAGCCAAACCTGGATTTAAACCAGGCACCTTTTGGTATCCACAACAATGCACAAAAATCTATGCTATCGGGGCCTATGACATGCTTTTCTTTTAGTTCTTTATAGGGTGAAGTAGACATGCAGTCATTGGGATTCCAAAACGTTGGCACCCAAGTAATTCAATGCTTATCAAATACGAGTGTCAACCACTTTTGCGTTTACACTACTTATTTGAATTGCTTATTACGGAATGTCCGTATCATATTTTCAATTGTATTCTTAGAAAAATGTAAAAAGAAACTTAAAAAAATTAAGGAAGCACAAAGACCTAGCTTAGAAACCTAGCTCTAACTTTATTTCCATTTATCTCCCGCTAATCAAAAAGCCTTGCAATACTTAAGATAAAAATATGTTTCAGTTATTGGCTATATGTTGGCGTCCCGATTTGGAGTTTTAAAACGTTGGTCACCCTATCGTACACCAAACGAAAATGAGAAATTCAAGAAACTATAACAAACAATTTTAGCAAAAAAATTTTATTTTAACCATCTGTTTACAAATGATATCTACCTGCGAAATAAATTTTTCCACGAATTTGAACGAAAATATTATCAAATTTGTAATAGCTCCCATGTACAGGCTGTCCCAGGCTAGGAACAAAGTACATTAATGGCCTGAAGCAATCGAAATACACGTTTTTTCCATATATACAAGTTATAGATAATCATTGGCTCTACAGCCAGAAAATATTTTCATGCTTACAGGGACACCCTAGACCTAAACTTATGACCCTAAACTTATGCTTTTTTAAATGGAACACTAGGTATATTATTGCAGTTTTGGATGAAGATTTTTATGGTAACCATTTTAACAGCAACTTATATTGGGCTATTGTCAACTGTTTCCGAGATATTGTGAAATCAATGTCAAAAAGGTGCAATTTAAAAAAAAATCATTCTGAGGTAACTAATTAAGATGAAGAAACGAGAAAGCTCATTCTAGACAGTAAAAATATCACTCTTTTAGAGAGATATGGTTTATTTCAGATTATAGTATGAATTATATAAAATAAATAATGATATGTTAAATTTCAAATAACTTAAGATTGTTAAATGGAACACCCTGTATATTATAACACCATTATAAAGTTCGATAGCCAAGCTTTCTAAAACTGCCAAATTTATTAGGTCTGTCATCAACAGATAAAAAGTTATGAACCCACAAGTTTTCAATATTGAATAAGTAGGCTTTCACGGCCAGTATTGCTTAACAAAACACAAGAAGAAAGCAAAAAGTCGGGAAATTCAAAATTTATTAAATTCTAATAATTAATCAAACAGTTAACAACAAATAAATGCAACACAATTATAAACTAAAGAAAATAAACAAAAACATAAAATAATGTGAAGAGGCTGGTAAGTATTCCAATATCTGGCCTCTTTGTTGAATGCATTTTTGAAGTCTTGTTTCAAAGTCCCTCTGAACATTTTCTAGTGTTCCCACTGAAATATTGTGAAAACTTCGCCTTATCCTGGTCTTCATGTCTTCTTTAGTGGTGGGAATATCCCTATAAACTTGTTCCTTAACATGCCCCCAAAGAAAGAAATCACACGGCGTTAAGTCAGGTGATCTGGCTGGCCAAGGTGTTGTTGGACCACCACGACCAATCCAACGACTTTCAAACATATTATTTATATAGTTTTGGACTACTCTAGAGTAGTGTGGTGGAGCCCCGCCTAACTGCAGTATCATTTCTTGTCTTGTCCTTAAATCAACTTCTTCCAACAATATCGGCAAATTATGTTCCAAAAATGTTTTGAAATCTTGTCTGTTGAGAATTCCATCAAACAACATGGCCCGACTATGTTAAGATTAATAATTCCTCCCCAGACATTCAGTGACCACGCATTTTGATTGTTAATTTGTCTTACCCATCGGGGGTTTTCGGTGGCATAATAATGCATATTATGCCGGTTTACCAATCCATTACTTTTAAAAGTAGCTTCATCCGAAAAAAGGATGAAAAGAATTTTTGAAACATAATTTGGTTGTTCATCAATTTTTTGTAACATGCTTTCACAGAAAGCTATCCTGTTTCCAAAATCATTCCCATGTAGCTCTTGGTGTAAACTTAAGTGGTATGGGTGAAATTTATAAAGTTTAAATATTCTATGGACCGAGCTCTTGCTGATCTGGAGTTCTCTACTCACTTCTCGTGTACAGACATGCGGATTTTCCTTTACGCTCAATAAACCATTAAACTGGGTATTTTTATCGCCAACTACATAACTGTTATATCTACGTTTCAAGGTAGCAGTACTTCCAGTATTCTGAATCCTAACCAATAAATTTTCGAGGAATCGCCTACTCGGGATTCGGACATTTGGGTACCTTTCGCCATATACTCTTTGAGCGAGTAGAGTATTTCTTTGACATTCTCCTAATATAAAAAAAACAGTTCTGCATTATTATAATTCATTATTGCGAGTAAAAGTTGTTACAAGCTACGAATAGACGAATAGACAAAACGCTAAACATGTGCGTTTGTCGAATTTTATCATGGCAACTAGATATTTTGTATTAATTTATGAATTCTTGCGTAGCTAATAAATTTTAAATTAGATTCTTAATAACTTTTTATCTGTTCATGATAGACCTACTAAATTTGGCATTTTTAGAAAGCTTGGCTATCGAACTTTATAATGGTGTTATAATATACAGGCTGTTCCATTTAAAATTCTTAAGTTATTTGACATTTAACATATCATTATTTATTTTATATAATTCATATAATAATCTCAAATAAACCATATCTCTCAAAAAGAGTGACATCTTTACTGTCTGGAATGAGTTTTCTCGTTTCTTCATCTTAATTAGTTACCTCCGAATGATTTTTAGAAAAATGCACGATTTTGACATTGATTTCACAATATCTCGGAAACAGTTGACAATAGCCTAATATTAGTTGATGTTAAAATGATTACCATAAAAATCTTCATCCAAAACTGCAATAATATACCTAGTGTTCCATTTAAGAAAACATAAGTTTGTGTTGGTATGTTGTTGTGGGACAGCCTGTACGCATGAAAATATTTTCGGGCTGTAGAGCCAATGACTATCTACAACTTTTATATATGGAAAAAACGTGTATTTCGATTTCTTCAAGCCATTAATGTACTTTGTTCTTAGCCTGGGACAACCGGTATAATCTCTCCAAAGTGTTCGTTCAGTAAAGTAAATATGTTGTTACAAAAATAATTCTTATTGAGAAATGTTTTGTTCGACCTTCCTTGGATTCAAGAACTACTTGTAAGTGCCGTCACATGGAACTTACCAGTTTTTGCGTAAATTCCTTGCGCATAGTTTTATCCACTCTTTTTATATGGCCCGGTCAGCGTTTCTTTGCTGCTAATTGCCTGTGTCGTCAGTTTTCTTATCAAATAGTACAAAGAGTTCTCAATTGGGCTGAGATCTGGTGAATGTAGCTGTTTTGGTACGTAATACAGTAACCACTCGCGAACAATGCACACAGAATGCTTAGGATGTTGATTTTGTTGGTCTCTTTTTCCCCAAATCACAACGGGACCACCAGCACTGTAAACATGGCAATATTGCCTATAGTAAATCATGCTGGCGGTCCGGTTGTCATTTGGTTGTTCATATCTGCTGCTGGGGGCATCTGAGGTGGCAGTTTAATTTTTATAGACAAAATTATTATGATTATAATAATCATTATTTTTTTTTATTTTTTTATGGGGATGTTTCCATGTTCACAAATCCAGTGGCTGAGAGATGGAGTTATTTCAAAAATCCCCTGCTGAACCTGGGCTTGAACCCTGGACTTCCTAATGGAAGGCATTCGGCTTATCCACTCGGTCACCTCCGCCCCAAATGTACAATAGTGTACAGTAACGCTCAAATCCGAACCTCCACTAATCCGGAAGTCCTTGTAATCCGGACAAAATAATAGTATATTATTTGACGAGCACATAACTAAGGATATAGATCGCGAGCATGAAGTTTATATGCGAGCCGTAGGCGGGCGTGTAAACATGCGAGCGATTTATATCCGTTGTGTGCGAGTCGAATACGACGTTTTATCTACGACTCACAAATTCCATTTTATATCAAATGTTTTAAATGTATTTGTCAATGATGGCGAGGCGAACTGTCACAGTACTGTCATCCACGTAGGTTTTGACAGACTTTGACACTAGCGTTGTATAATGAGGACAGTTCGTTCAAATAATGAAGTCATTATTTGAACGAACTGTCATTATTATACAACGTTAGTGTCATTATAATCATTGGCGTGTATAATGATGGGAATTATATAGTCATGGATACGTATGCAATGAACTTATTGTATGTCAAGTCGTAGATAAAAAATGTAAATTTTATATTATGTACCAAGTTGTGTGATTCCTCGGAGAAATACAGTTTGACCTAACATGCTCCAATGGGGGTCTTGCATGATTTTACCTACCTTAACAAATAAAATCCTTAGGTGGTAAGAAAACCGTGTGTAAAATTTGTCCGCTTAATATTGTTGCACACAAATTGTTATTGAACATCAAAATTTAAACCGACCAAAGCGCGCGCCAAAACGCTCCGTGACGTCATAAGATAGGTGAGAAGCTCAGCGAGCCGAGGCCGTAGAGAGCGTCAAAAAAACAGGACCTACGGGCACGAGAACGGCATCGATTTGAATGTATAGTACCTAGAGGAGTCGTCTGAGAAGACGTAGAACGTTAATGTCAATCTATTTACATGTTGTAGAAAGAGTGAAGGCATGATAATCGGATCGTAACTAGCTCATGTCACGTGGCCTTCGACCACACATGCTACGTCACACCAATCACAGCGCGTTCTGGTCTGATTCATATTTAAAGAGACGAGGCCGATTTTAATATTATTAATTGTGTACGAATCGATTTTATTCTTAAAAAAAAAACGTTTGCGGACGGGTCTGATATACGTTTAGCACTAATAGAGCGTATTAATTTTTAATTTTAAGACTTAGTGCAAGACCCCTCCAATTGCTCCACACTTATCCAATCTATGGACCAAAGTGGGATTATACAGTCCATAGGATTCGTTTAACAAAATTGTATTATCGAAAAAGCCTTTTGGTTCATGTTCTATCTTTGAAGGAAAATGACAGTTCACTGCCTCTTAAGAACATACTTTGAAGGATGCAGTATTTTTCCTTACATAATGACATACCATTGTCGATTCTCAAAGAGAGGTTGCTGCCAATGGTTGAAAGTCGACAAGAAATTGCTGAAATCGGAAATTTGTTACAGCTAATGAATTGCGTAATCTTAAAAGGTTCAGTGTTTTTAGTTGTCCTTAAAATAAGTATAAATGCTTCACTATTTATTTCACCTTTGCGTCAGAAGAAAAAAGAGACTTCCACAAAATCAACATCCTAAGAATTCTGTGGACATTGTTCGTGATGGTGGAATCCGCTCGGTTCAATATGCCGCCTTTGAAAATTTGCCGCCGTAGGCTATAGCAAAGATAAAAGAATAGAAGATACGGCACTAGATAAAGAAATGTGGGCCCGAAAGTGAGATAGATTTGGTCAACGAGTTAAAGAGACGCCGCAAGATGGCCACCAATAGCTGATTGTGTTTATAATACATGCGCGTGACACAACCAAACATAACCTCACAAGCGTCCGGTGTATGTCGCCGCCCATTATGCACTGTATTGGTTAGTTTAAACTTCCCACCATGCTTGGTCAACGATTTAAAACCGTCAAGCGTTCAAGGTCACCAAATGTGGACCCTCACTAAAACGTACTTCTTTCGTAGGTAGACGAGATGGATAAAATAAATGTATTTTGCTAAAATTGTACGTTGTACTTTCTTGCATTTCTCGTTTTCGTTTAGTATACGAAGACTTTTGGGACTCATTGTATATCCATTGTCCAGAGGGTTGACTATTTGCTTGTTAGTCCACACTGCTATGAGCTTATTATTTGCTGACAAAGCCGATTATTGCCAATAAACCAACAGATTTTGAGTGTGTTGTTATTGACTTAGGCTTTCAATTGGCCTGTTCATCAAAGTTTGGTATCCAGAGCGTCATACCAAGGTATTTTTCTGTGTAAGGTACGGTGGTGTTATTATTGGAATGGGATGTATTGTTTTCTCCTGTTGGTGAAATTTGGATTTGCTTTCATTCGTTAAGTGTAATTAGCCATCATTGCATCACTAATATTATGATGGCACCCTCAGTTTTATTGTTGGTCGTTCACGATATCCATCTACTTACTGCAATGATAGCGTATCGTCAGGAAACGTGGCAACTAGGAGTGGGCACTTTTAGAAATTTGTGATGGATCTTCGAAACGTTTATTCGCAAACAAAGTTATCATTTTTCCATAATTTTCAAATGTATTTAACTCTAAAATTTTTTGATGTAATGTCATAAACTTTCTATGCTACCAAAAAAGTAATTACCAGATTCTGCATCATCATCAGTAACAAAAATATAGGGTTCTCGTTAAAAAAGAGTTGATGGCGTTATAAGTACCAAAACAATTGACGGAGGGAAATTTTATTTCATATAAATACGTGTTCCGATCATTAAAACTATACGACGTGTCTTAAGTTTTTTTGAAATAAAAAAAATTGTTTCAACGAGTTTGCTATGTGTCCATACTTTGTGCGCTCACTGTAGAACTGGGCGAAGTACGCTTGTGGTACGCCATCTTTAATTGTATCGTTAAGCATTCATATTAAGTTCTGTCTGTAATGAACATTTTATGGATAATCAGGCTTCCAGCAGTACCACAAATTACAGAACACCTACAACACCTACAATATTGAAATATACACTTTCGTAATTAATTTCGTAATTCAATAATATGTGGAATTGCGTCAACATTCCTTTTAATAATGTTTTATACGAAAGTATTGTTTTCTATACAAAATTTATCAACAGTAACTTTCGTAAACAATATTTGCGCTGGCCGCAAGTAAAATTTCACGTACGATTTGAGCAATCGTGCCTGTAGTCGTAAATAACAGGCGTAAAACACAGTTCAATGAGGCATTTCAAAAGCAAATATGCCGATACATTATCGAAGGTGACTGCTGGATTCCTTGAAAATTTGCCCGCTGTTTTCTTTGCTTTTTGCTTTATTCAATTAATTTGAAATACTTTGACAAGGATAGATTTATTCAAGGAGATATCGACACAACGAAACTGCCATTTTCTGTTAATTATGTATTGAATATCGAAGGGTATATAAAGTATATTGTCCGCAAATGTGCTAAGAGATGTAATCGTTGCAGATTATAATTGCTGGCGACCTTGCGGCGTTTGCAGAAAAAATATAAATGATGAAAAACTGTGATAATTTAAGTTGTGCTAATCATCGTGAGAATTGTGTACTTGAAGTCGGATTGCGATGTAGTTATTGAAAGATTTTTATGTTCGTAATCATCTTTTATTATTTTGTTTTTTTTTTGTAATGTAATGCTAATTAATGTGAGATAAGCACGAACTGTTTTTTTCTTGTTGTTTTTTTTTTCATCTTGGCGTATATAATTGGTATATTTTAATGATATTATCACTGGCTATGAAGTTTCAAGACGAATCAAAACACGTTTTTATTTTCCAGTATAATCACCCTTTATTTTAATTACAAACAATTACATCAATTACACCACCATGTCCAAAAACATTGTTTATCTCCGAGTTTTACAAATTTTATGATTTTAGATAAAAATATTGGACCAAAACAAGTAATGTTTTTCATGTAGATAATCTTGGTTCATTTCCGTTATTGCTAAACTCCATCTTGATTGTATCGGTGTTCCAAGTAATTTTACGACCTAGAGGTGACACTTAGTTTTTCTTGTTTTATTTTTTGTTACTTACTGATTTTCAAAGTTAACAAACTTATGAGACTGATGCCCGTATTCATAATGCATATTCACACGTATAACCAACAGCTACACATAGTCAACTGTCAGATATGTCAATTTTTAATTCATAACCGCTTGTAATATAAAAATGCGTAGTCAAAACCATGCTAACTATAACATTTAAAACGATCGTCAAATTATAACAAGCAGTTACATAATTTATACAATTCTTTGTGAATATGGGCATAAATATTATTATTATTATTAGACTAGCGACTACCTTTTCCATATGAATGTTATTTTCAAGTCCGTTGTTTTCTATTTTTCCCTTTAAAGAAAATGTCTAATTTTTGTTGAACCTCTAATAAGTAAAACTTTACAAAACTTGGAACTAAATAGTTCCATTTTTATCACTCGAAAACGAAATAAATCGATGAAAAAAATCTGATGTGGCCAGACACATAACTATATCATACCATAAAAATGTCAAATGGTGTCAAACTATGTCAAACGCTGCTGTTTTGACAATACTGTCAATAGAATCAGAATATCTGTCAAATCCTGGCTAACTCGTTTTAATGCAGACATGACCGATCTTGATTTGAATCTGCTCATGCAGCTAAACTATTAATTTTACCAAAAAATGTCAGACATAAATTACACAAAATTTACTCTACTTTAATTTATTCTTTAACTATTTTGACGACACTACAGAAATAGCGGCTTATTTGCAAAATCATTGAAAAATGCTAAGAGTAAACGTCTAGTTGAACCCTTTTCAACAAAACTTCTTTCAGCTCTAAGTTTAGTCATGAAACTTCAAAATATGAAGTTCCGTCCCGATACCTTTAGTAGTTTCTCCGGAATCGTCGCCACAAAAACGGGTAGGTACACACAGACACACAGACATACATACACACAGACACACACACATACACACACACACAGACCTTTTTGTACCTTGGTCAAACATGTTCAGGGGACCCAAAAGGACATATTTTCGCTCAAATCTCAACATTTTTTTCGGCCTGATTACAATACTTTGTCATACTACGTATGATAAAGTAAAAAATAAACGGTCGCACCTATGGCATGGGTCACCCGGGTACATTAGTGTACAATATAAATTTATTTCGGTATAGTAAAGTTATAGCAACAGAAAAAGCATTGATGTACAATTCGGTTGAAAAATTGTCCCAAAATTTAGCTTCTTTTAAGGTCTCTTCATGAGAACCTCAGATTAAATTGGAAACGAGGTTCTATTTAGCGCAGTTATGGTCTAATAATAAATAGCAACCAACACAAATGAAAAGTGACTTGCGATTGCTTGATTATAGCTTTCATTAGTAGACAATGAAAAGTACCCACCGCTTGCTATTGTCTCTACATTTCGCGACGGCCCGATGGCATAACGCCATAGTTCTGAACATCTCTGCATTCTCTGCTATTTCGGGTCATTAACTAGTTTGTTACTAGTTTGATAGTTGTCATATCAGTTGCACATCTAGAGCTCATAATCTAACCCTTATCTATCACTCGCAAAATTCAAAATTCTCATCGAAACCAATAACAATAAAAATTATATACCTAACAAAATTTCATTTGGTATACAAAAGTAAAATAAAAAACCCTTGGGGTTGTTTTGCTAAACTATTTTTTTTAAATATCGTGATCTGTGTCAATTAGTTTCAAGCTCAAATTTGGCTCAATCATTAATTTTGGCTTATGTTTGTTGTTTAAATATAATATTGATGAAAACCCATACCTACATAAATTTCACATAACTCGTGGCGCAAAAAGGCATTAAAAGTCTAATATCTTAATCTCCAGTTTCTTTAAAATAATTCTTCCTTTGGATCCAAAAAACGGTGATTGTAATAATTTTAAATTCTTCTATCAGCGCTGTGTGTGAGGAAATGTCTATCAAATGTTCTTAAATGTTCTTTTTCGATTAGGTTGTGAAGTTTGGTATTTACATACCTTTTAGATTTCTGATCCAATTTTCATTGTCATAGATTTTGGAACATAACTATCGTTTTTTAAACAGGTGCAATCAATATTTTTTTTATATCCGACTAATTCATTGATGTTTCCCATCTTTCTTCAAGAGAGCCTTTGGCAATAAACTACATTTACTTTTATTAACTTCCTTTATAATTAACTCGATTTATTTATTGGTAATTTAATCATCAACGATAATTAAATGAACCTTTGATCCCTGCAAAACTAAATTTAATTCATACAGCTTTCCAAAAATATCAGCTAAATATGCTAACCGGGCCATTCACAATTCGTCAAAGAAAGGATTTTTGAATTCGAAATTAGCGTTTTCAAGAAAAACTTGAACTTCTGATTTAAGTTCGAAAAGACGATTCAAAACTTTACCTCTCGAGAGCCATCTATCATCGGAATGTACCAAGAGTGACTTCTGGTGCTACCCATCTCTTGATATAATATTGAAAACATTCGTGAACTGAATGCTCGACTTTTAATAATATTGACTGCATTTTTTTTTTGTTAAAGCCATAGCTCCATCAGTGCAGACACCAGTGCATTTCGCTCATGGAATGGAATTGTTGAAACATAAAATTATTAAGAAATTTGAATATTTCACCAGTTGTTGTTTCGAGCAGAGGTTTACAAAATAATTATTCCTCTGCAATTTTCTCTTCCACCTGGAAGAGAAGTCACTTCGAGGAAAATGTACCTTTAATAGTAAATATAACTAGAAATGAATATACGGACATACCGTATCATACGGACTTCTATCTCCTGACATAATATTGAAAACATTCGTGAACTGAATGCTCGACTTTTAATAATATTGACAGCATTTTTTTTTGTTAAAGCCCGAGCTCCATCAGTGCAGAAACCAGTGCATTTCGGTCATGGAATGGAACTGTTAAACATAAAATTATTAAGAAATTTGAATATTTCACCAGTTGCTCTTTCGAGCGGAGGTTTACAAAATAATTATTCCTCTGCAATTTTCCCTTCCACCTCGAATCGGATAAAGACTAATAATTGATAAAAATTTATTATGTCAGTAGCGCAAAATATTAACTTTGATTTATCTTTTTAACTACACTTCCTTTTACACAATGTGCCATTTGAAATACGTCTGCGTACGGTAATGGGTATTATCTGATTTGACCGCTATAATTTTAGGTCAAACAATTTACCAATATTATCTGAATAAATATGATTTTAAGTTTGGTACCTTTTGCGTACCACCTAGAAGTCCTTCGCGTACCACCAGTGGTAAGCGTACCACCGGTTGAGAACCCCTGGTTTATGAATTAGTTGCTCATAAAATTGACACAAGTTTATTTATTTACATTATTATCAATTTATTTTGATTTATGCTAATTTATTTTTATCTCTAGAAAAAAAATGCATAATCATGTTGCTTCCAATTATGGTCAATATAGCATTAGAAAACATTAAACTATTATTTATCACGGGTGTTTCCGGTACACATTTTAATATTTTTGTTGTCGTTCAAGCGTTGATAAAATGCCACACTGTCTATACCACAATGTGTCACAAAACTGTATATTGCGATATTCACTAATTACGATGACTATTCGAAAAGTTTTAACAACAAGTACAAGTAAAGTCGAAGTCGAGCAAATCATAAAAGTTGATTGTTATGTTTGACTAATTGTAAAGCAATTTAAAATTAGTAGTTTAAATTTACATGCTGTCATAATATTATGATAACTTAAACGTGCACATGGCTTTTAAATTATGGTTTGTTACAAATTGTTCAGATGTAATGTATACATTATTTTAACCTTGGAAAGGTTTCACGGTCCCTAAATAAATACAATTATTAATTGTAAACAATTTATTTTAAGAAATTGATGAGATGCTGATACTTAGAGGACAGTTCTGGGTTCCCAGAATTTTCATATGAAAGTTTTATCGCTCCAAATAAAATTCCAGACGAGTTCTGGGGCCTACGGGTCCCTAAATAATTATTAAAAATTATAAATATTTTTTTAAAGAAATAGGTGAGATGCTGATATTTAGAGGACCGTTCTGGGCTCCCGGAATTTTAATATGACAGTTTTATAGTTAGAAAAGAGTACAGACAAATTCTGGGAGCCCAAAACTGTCCTCGACATATCACCATCTCACAGATTTGATGTAAGAGAATTGTTAATGGTTTTTAATTATTATTTAGGGACACGTCGGACCTAGAACTTTCTGGTATCTTAAATTGGATCACTAGAACTATCATATATAAATTCTGAGAGCCCAGAAATGCCTTCTAAGTATAAGCATCTCACTGATTTCTAGAAAAAAAAATGTTTATAATTTTTAATAATTATTTAGGGACTCGTAAGGCCTAGAACTGTTATGCATTCTAATTTCCAGCAATAAATTAATTACATAAAAATTCTGGGAGCCTAGAACCATCCTCTAAATATCAACATCTCACCTATTTCTTGAAAATTGTTTATAATTTTTAACAATTATTTAGGAACTCCTAGGACCCATAATTTAAAAAGCTGGACGAATGAAATTTGGGAAAGTGTTAATAGGCAAAAAAATGCCGTTATTTGGGTTAGTATGACTTCCGGTTTTTTTCCGGAAATGACGGCATCAATGCAGCATCACACAAAGGCATCTTTGTGTGATGTTTTCAATCAGGATGACATTCTGAACACAAAAACATATCGATCGTCAATTTTTATCACCAAGGCAACGCAAAAATAACTTTTTTGTGTATTAATCTAGGTGGCTATGAATTGGTGAAAATGATCGAAAATTGTCAAATAAACACTAACTAAATCGATTTTGCCCGACATTGCATTACTGGCGCCCTCTAGCGTGATTTAATTGTTTTTCTGGCCAGTGAGTCATTTTTCTCACGGGTACCCAATGGCCACACTCTGATTATTCGACAGGAAACATCTTTCCGATTACAATGATACCAAATACTTAGAAGCAAGGAAATCGAAAAAAATATTGACCTAATGATCAAAGTCAGCGTACAAGTCGTGTAACGTAGCGTGTAACTGACGTTTAAGGGTACTTCCTTCGAGTAGTCCAGTGACTTTGACTTGTACGCTGACTTTGTTCATTAGATCAATATTTTTTCGATTTCCTTGCTTCTAACAACATTTGGTCTTTGGACGTTACGAATTTCAACAATATTGGTATCATTGTAGTCGGAAAAATGTTTCCTGTCGAATAATCAGCGTGTGGCCATTGGGTACCCGTGAGAAAAATGACTCACTAGCCAAAAGCCAATTAAATCACACTAGAGGGCGCCAGTAATGCAATGTCGGCCAAAATTGATTTATTTAGTGTTTATTTGACAATTTTCGATTATTTTCACCAATTCATAGCCACCTAGATTAATACACAAAAAAAGTTATTTTTGCGTTGCCTTGGTGATACAAATTGACGATCGATATGTTTTTGTTTTCAGAATGTCATCCTGATTGAAAATATCACACAAAGAATATAGGGTGCCATTTAAAATTTCAATGATGACGTCATTTCCAGAAAAACCGGAAGTCATACTAACCTCAAGTGTATCCCAAATAATGGCATTTTTTGGCTATTAACACTTTCTCAAATTTCATTCGTCCAGCTTTATAAACAAGAAACAATAAACGGGTGTACCTATGGCGTAGGCCACCCGGTATATAAATTCTGGGAACCCAGGACCGTTCTCTAAGTATCAGCATCTCTATGATTTTTAATAATTAATTAGGGACTCGTAGGACCCAGAACGCATCTGCATTTTTATTTGGAGCGATAAAACTTTCATATGAAAATTCTGGGAGCCCAGAACCGCACACAACGAAACGTTGTCTCAATTCAAAGCAACACTTGTTAATCCAAAACAACGGTTGTTTATATATACGCAAGAATATATATCGTTCATTGAAGAAAACCGTTGTTTTGACCGGTTGTCTTACTTTAAGATTGTACAATTTTAAATGGATACTATACTTATTTGACTTAAGAGTTTGTTCTTTTAAATCAACAGGTTCGGTAGTTAGATTAATCAGATAACATTCTTTGATTAAACATTCACCTACTTCTTTTAAATATGAACATGTTATTATGAAAGCAATAATATGCTTCTTCTTGTAGAGTATTGTCTCTCCACCACATACTTCAAGTGGGCAGGAGCGATGTATGAGCAGGTAGAGGGTGCACCCATGGGATCACCTTTGTCACCGGTAATCGCCAATTTCTTCATGGAATTGTTTGAAGAAAAAGCCATTACATCAAGTCCTTTCAAACCCAAGCACTGGGTCAGATATGTCGACGATACCTTTGTGGTTTGGCCACACGGTAGAGATAGACTTACTGAGTTCCTTAACCACCTGAACAATGTTAGTCCTTCCATCAAATTCACGATGGAAATAGAAGAGGATAATCAGCTGCCTTTCTTGGATGTGCTGGTATACAGAACGTCAACGGGTAGACTTGGACATACAGTCCACCGTAAGAAGACACATACCGATCGGTACTTGAACGCCAAATCACACCACCACCCCCAACAGAAGAGAAGTGTTATTAACACTTTGTTCAACAGAGCCGAGAAGGTATGCGACTCTAGCACCTTGGACGACGAGCGGAACCACTTGGAGTGGGCCCTACGTCAGAATGGATACACCAAGTCTGACATACGGGGTGTCACACAAAGAAAACCGCAAGTCTCAGAGGAACCGCAAGAGTCAAAGGGTTCGCTTGCATACCATACGTAAGTGGGGTATCAGAGAGAATCGGTAGAGTACTGAAGAAATCGGGCATCACGGTAAGGTACAGAGCACCAGCTAAGGTAAAGGATCTTTTGCCTAACCCAAAGGATATCACACCACTCCTGAAGAACGAAGGGGTATACAAGATAACATGTGAGTGCGGAACATGCTATTTAGGACAGACAGGACGAAGCATCGAATGTCGAATCAAGGAGCACAGTAGGGACACCCGGCTAGGCAAGATTCAACAGTCCGCTGTTGCTCAACACTGCCACGAGTCGGGACATACAATGGATTTCGATGACGCGAAGATGTTGGCAAGGGTGGGTAATTATCATCGAAGGCTTATTAGAGAAGCCATCGAAATTTACAAACATCCTGTCAACATCAATCGCGAGGACGGTACTGACATTAGTAGGGTCTGGAAATCGATCCTAACGCGGTCAGGTGGAAAAACACATGGAGCGGTAGCTCCAGATGTGCGCAGTGAGGTGTAAACTCAGGTATATAAGGGAGACTTTCTTGGTAGGTCTTCAGTATTCAATTAGCTTTGAAGAATCGAGCAACATGGTTCGCGAAACGTCAGCATTAACAAATCTTGACACACGGCATAACATCTAAGCATCTAAAAACTCCAAAAAGATGTTGTTATTTTCCTTTTCCAACTAGAGAAGACACCCGGTGTTCCCTTCTTAGTCTATTTCCATCAATATTAGAGCTGTTGGACATTTGTACGTCAGGTACATTGACGGAATAATAGCACAATAACTGATGCTGCATAGACACGTATGCGGTTATATACCCTCTATGAGACCTCTCTTACGACGAGAAACGAAGGCGCCATCTATCGGCATCCTTCACATTATTTTCAAAACAACGACTTTCTTAAATCAAAACAATCGTTTTCTTAAAGCAAATATTTAGGTTGTTTTATATTAAAGAAATATTTATCAACAACCAACACCATTTATCTGTGTGCGTCCTCTAATTATCAGCATCTCACATATTTCTGAAAAAAAAATGTTTATAATTTTTAATAATTATTTAGCGACTCGTAACGCCCAGAACTCTTCTGCATTTTAATTTCCACCTACAAATCCATCTCATAAAAATTCTGGGAGCCTAGAACCGTCCTCTAAATATCAGCATTCCATTTCTTTCTTGAAAAGAAAAATCTGTTTAGTTTTTAATGTTTATTCAGGGACTCGTGGGGCCCAGAACTGTTTTGTATCTTAGTTTGTATCACTAGAACTATCGTATATAATTTCGTGGAACCCAGAACTGTCAGAATTCGGTGAGATGCTAACATTTGCGACCCCGCACGAGATAATCGCCCTAACTGCTATCTCTCACTTCGATAGTATTGACTCCTGTCTTTGGAGGCTCATAAGTCATCACTCTAAAACTACCTGATGAGCCTTCAAACGCAGGAGTCAATACTGTCAAAACGAGAGATGGCAGTTAGGGCGATTCTCTCGCGCAGGGTCACATATGCATTGCGAAGTTGGCATCTCATTTCTTCAAAACGCGTTACACAGAAATTAAACAGTACTATTCTTAAAACCTATCTAGAACTGTAGAACTATACTGGGTGCAAGTAAGTATGAAGTCAGCTTATGAGATGCTAACTTTACAGACGTGTTGAAAGTTAAACTTTAATAACTTTTAGTGTATCGAACTTAGACCAACAAAACATTACGTAATATTGGTTCGTACGGTAAAATGTTCAAATACAATATTGGCAATGTAAATCACTAAAACAATCAAAATCGACAAAACATTACAAAAGTTATTGAATATGCGCAAACAAACTGGCCGCTTTCTGTCAGTAAGATGCATAGCAACAGTAAGATAACTTGGTCTAGGTACTATAAAACTTCTGTTTACAAGATATATTACGAAGAAGCACAGGTACTTATTTGGAGAATGTTAATTACTAAAAGTTGTTGAAAAAAAAAATCTAGATTGCCAGTCAATTACAGATAGACGAACACATTATACTTTCACCCATTTTTTATAAATACCAGTCATTGTAATTTGCAGATTGTGTAATTTTGCTAATGGGTACCACTCGAAGCACACGAGTATAATTTATATTAGAAAACTATCTGTACTCCTATCAAGATAGCGTTGACAAAGCTATCGAAGCGTAAATGAACGCCGTGTTGAGTACTCAAAAAATATTATCCCACATATGCTATAATGGTTATAATACCGTCATAATCTAATAGAAAATGTCGGGCCGCGTAACGTATACAAACAGATGCCATGTCCAAATCAAACATTTGATAAAATTAACATACGATTGGCGTTTAATTTATTCCTTGTGTAATCACGTAAATTTGATCATCGCGTAAAAATAAACACAAATATATGTATAATATTATGTATTTTTGGCACATTTAGGAATTTTTTTATTTAAGTAATAGGTACGTATTTTTTTAAACGAATACTGTATCATGTCTAGAATTTATTTGTTAACACCTTTTAAAGCATTAAAAAAATACGTGAAGGTTAAAATTCAACAAGCACTATGATGTGTTGTCAGTGCATTAGAGTGACTCAAGGTGTTACTAACAATAAGATGAATATTGTATAAATTGCACAATCCTTTTTTCTGTAGTTGCACTAATGGTCATGCAGTTTCTATTATATATATGGTTTTGATTCACTTAATTTTGTTTTGCGTAGTTTTTTAGATTACCTAGTTTCTTAATTCTAAATTTTGTAATTTTATGGAAATTGGTTTTGAAGGAAACATGCAGAATGTGTTTCGAATTACTGTAGCTCCTTGGGTCCAAAAATATCGACTCTAAAATTATGTTGAACTTGGCCTACCTATACTTCCTATCTTCAGAATAATTGTCTTCTAAATACTTGACTATCATGTTACAGACAGGTGCGTTAAGATGCCAACAAAATTATCCGATTTGCAAATTTTTCAAATTAAGCAGCTTATTATACAGGCTGTCCTGTATTTCTATGAGCATGGCTTAACCACAGATTCAGAATTAACGACTAACCTTGAAGGCGCATATGCCCCAGGCCGTAATAAACATGTTTGGCAAATAACGTATGCTCTAAGTTAACACACTATTGAGAATATTAGTAAAGAAAAACGGGAGAAAAACGACCCTGTTGAGCGCAAGAAAATTTGCATAAATTTTTAGATGATATATATTTTTAGTTTTTTATGGTAGGTACTGGACTGAAAACGTGTTGTAATAAATACACATTATTCAACTTTTAATTAATTCATCTTATGTAAATATATATTATGTAATTATTTAATCTACTTAAACCTTTCTAAACAATTAAACAATAACAATAACTTTGAGTTCATGACCACTAATAGAAAAATGGAGATTTTTAATTTAAGTTATTTATATTAATTTTAATTTTAAATGTTCAGAACACAAGAAAAGTAAAAACAGTTAGAAATGAACAACAACTAAAATATAAATTTTTTATGTTTAGACCCATTAGAAAACCGACACTACTAGTCCCTTAGCACCAAATTTGTTTTTCTTCCTCTGATAACAAAACCAGAAAAAAATGTGGTGTTCTTGTTGACCAAATTTTTAAATAGTTTTGCTATAAAGTGTAAAAAGCGCCAGAATATTGTTTCAACTTTATTTCCGAAACCAATATAATAATAATAATAATAACCTTATATATAGAAAATGCTGCAATTGTCAAAAATCCACTTCAGTTGCCAAGACAAGGTACCAATGCATATGTGGAACACAAAAAAACTTGATTTCTAGTTGAAACTAGTTCGTAGAATTAACCCCAAAGTCGATTTGTTGCGAGGGAAAATCATTCTTTACTGTAAGTACAATAATTCAATTCTGCCTTCAAGTGCAAATTTCTTTGTATTCATGGTTATGTAGATAATTTTTTTACAATGAATATTCTTCCTGGAGGTTTGTACTTACTTAACGCACTTTAATAATGATGAAAAACATAAAACATTTCGTACAATTTAAATTGGAAAATAATAGCTGGTTCGTATTTTTAACACTCGTTGCGTTTTTTTTTTTTATTTAAGTAGTGGAAAAGTTACAAAGTTATTCCACTCAATCCTGACGAATGGTGCATACTAGATACCAGATAGGTAGTACCTTTAGCTTTCAGATAGTATGAAAATGTCATCCGACTTCATCCGATTTTATATGAAATGCAGTATATTTCTATTGAGTTGCAAACTAATATACATCGCAATTCTCCTCCTTGGGCTATTGTAAAATATGTATTAAATATATTGACAAAGGGTTTTTTGATGTCACTGATTCGAAATCTGTGCCATTTTTTTTTCAAATTAAAAATGGCGGAGTCAATACGGCGACCAAGAACTCGCGATTACGTGCGAAACTTGCCTCCTGTGATACCTCAAGCTCCGTGATTCCAAATATGTCAGGTTAAAATAATTCAAAGTGGCGGATTAAATATGAGGCCGAAAATGTGAAAGCTATGAATTCGCATGAGACTTATTTCCAATCATATTTTAAGCTTCCTGATTTCAAATCGGATGTCAGACAAATCGCATCAGATTTTATCAATTGAGAATGGCGGATTCAATATGACGGACGGATGCAATATGACTAAATCGAAATGTATTCAGATTCACAAGAAACTTTTTTCCTGCGACATTTGAGGATTTGTAATTCCAAATGTGTTGTAAGATTTTCAAAATTCAAAATGACGGATTTAATATTGCAAACCAAATTTTTTTTTTGACCTCTCAGGCGCGTTTGACACTGGTGCACGAGAGATTGTTGGCGAACGACTACATTAAAATATGTTTTGATTTACTTCAAACGTACATTTTGAGGTTGCTGACTACGAATCTGAACTCTCAATTGATGAAAACAAAATGGCGGTTTTAATATGGCGGACAACCACTTTAAGATACGCTTTAATTTATTTTAAACTTGGCCTATAGAGGGTAGCTGATTATGAACCTGAACTCTAAATTTCAAAAGAACAAAAAATCAAAATTGCGGATTGCATATGGCGGATGATTACATATTTAATTTATTGTAAACGTGGCCAAGCACGCGTAGTCATAATTATAAATCTGTACCTACTGCAAATTTTGAACTGAAACGTTGCCTGTATGGATATTCTGCTTTTATTACTATCATGAACGTATAATTTGTAAGAACGCTACGTGTTAGTTAAGTAAGTTTTACCTATAATATATTCTTAGGTAGATATTAACAGATATTAAATACAAATTAGCAACAAAAAAAAAATAATGAAAAAAATCTGATGTGGCCAGGCACATGACTTTATCATACCATATATAAAATTAATAGTTTAGCTGCATGAGATTCTATTTGATCGAGATCGGCCATGTCTGCATTAAAATAAAACTACTAGAACGACAGATATTTTGATTATATTGACAGTAGGTATTGTCAAAACATCAGCGTTTGACACTACCTACTGTCATTAGAAGAATTACAATATCTGACAAATCCTGGCTAACTAGTTTTAATGCAGTACGAGCGATCTGGATTTTTTTTTAGGATGTTGCCATGTGCACAAATCCTGTTGGCTTGTCTCTGCGGCGGTCGTGGAGACGGAGTATTTTTAAAATCCCTGCCTAACCTGGGCTTGAACCCTGGGCTTCATAGTGGAAGGCATCCGCCTTATCCACTAGGCTACCTCCGTTTCATTGTAATAGTATGTACGCTAACACACAAAATCAAACAGAAACGCTAAAACCTGTCTTGATGAGCTACCTTTGAGAACGGATTTGTATTCAGTACAAAAAACAACCTACAATATCTACTTACTATTGTTAATTGGTTTAAAATAGAGTATTTTTAAAATCCCTGCCTAACCTGGGCTTGAACCCTGGGCTTCATAGTGGAAGGCATTCGCCTTATCCACTAGGCCACCTTCGCTGAAATAGAATTTGCTCATGCAGTTAAGCTATTTATTTTCAGTCATTAATTATTCAGAATTCCCTCTACTTTAATTTATTATTGAACTATTTCGACGAAATTTCAGAAATGTCAGCTTATTTGCAAAATCTTTTAAAAATGCTAAGACTAAACCTCCAGTTCCTTTGGACCCTTTTCAACAGAAAACTCTTTTGCTCTGTTTGATTATGAAACTTCTAAATATGAAGTTTCGTCCCGATACCGTTAGTAGTTTCTCCGGAATCGTCGACACACACAATAGGTACACACACGCAGACATTTTTTGTACCTTGGTCAAAAATGTTCAGGGGACCCAAAAAGACATATTTCCGCTAAAATGCCAAATTTTTTTTTGGCACGATTACAATACTTTACATACTACGTATGATAAAGTAAAAATGTGTACTTATATAAACTCTATTCTGCCTCTAATTCTAAACTATCAACTAATGATAGATCGACTAACTCGAAGATCGACGAATTTTGTCAATAATTTCTTACTTTTAGACCAAAGTGGTATAGAGAGAAGATTATAAAGAGTATTATAAAAGATTATAAAGAGTATTATAAAGAGTATTTAATTTGATTGTTACTTCATATAAATAAGTAAGAGCCAAAAACTTATTTGAAACTTGGCGCAAGTACATATAGCGTTTAACGCAAGTACACTAATTTCTCGCAAAACGTTGTTACCGAAGAAAAATAAATTACAGAGAATACGCAGCTATTAGTAGCAAATTATAAGTGGGATTTGTAGATAAAGAATGGAATCATAAATATATGCTACAATAAGGGCAAGCTAGTGCAAACATTTTTTTTAATGTCTAACGAAATTTTAGGTTAATTCGCTCTTTTGTGTCTTCTATAATTAAATAAACTAACAATATACTCAGTATTCGATTTTTGCTGAGCCCGCTTAATATAATGAATAGTGGTAGAAGCGCACTATCCGCCATTTTGGTGTATTACTACGACAGAATGCGCTGTAATTAAGCATCAAATCTACTCGTGTTTAATGAATTAACCTGTTTACTATCATATAGGATACAGAATTGAACTGAATTCAAAACTTGAAAATTTGACTTTTGGCCAACAATTCGGTAGGTACTTCTAGACCATAGTGCCCTGTCGTAAATAATACCTTCGCGCACACACAAGTTTTATAACACAGTTTTATTGACTAATGTCCGGTTCAAATGTATTTAGATATCACAAGCAAAACATGCGTTATATCTATATAACAAAAATTGCAAACAATGCAGGTTAAAAGTAAAACCAAGCAGATAACATAAATAGATTTATTAAACAAAAAAATATATAAAAAATTACATAAATAACGGTTTTATTAGCTCAAATAGATCTTATATAATATGCAATTGTTTTCTTATAGCAAATACGAGATATTAACGATTAAATATTTCCAGCTCTACATCAAAAATTGGTAAACCGAGTGAATTTAAGGTTCATAGGCAGATTGTATCGCTTAACGTAGAAGACATTGTGTAATTTTTTCAATTCATGTTCTTCATAATTCGGAAGCATGTCTGCAAAACAAAATGTGCTCGTAGGTTACTTTGTAAACGGACTGTGAATGAACTCTTGTCTTTCTTCCACTAATTCCATTTAATGCGTCTTTAAATACTTCATCATTGCGATTGTATCTACGTGTACGTACATTCGTTGCTGAAAGCAAAAGTCTTAAAACGTCTTATAAACAAATTTAAGTCAAATAATTACCTAAACTGATTTTATCGTGCTTTTCTAATACTTTTATGCATTATTGTACAGATTTTCCGTTGTGCTATGAGCAGGTTGGCATTCCAATAGTGTATTATTGAATATTTTGGCTCGATTCCATGCATCTTTGTTGTAGGTTGAGGTGGTATAGGTTGTGATAGTCATGAAATAATTTGTCCAATTGGTAATGCCCTAATGCAACATCCAAATCCGTTTCTTATCTTGCTCTTTCGGAAATGGTCGCAACAAGGTTAGTAAACAACTTCTTGGTTAATCGCAACATTTTAATAAATTGTCCATGATTAAGCGTTTCTTGATATAGCTTCAGCTCCTCCTAGCTGTTCTACAAGATGGATTTGGTAGATTTCATCCATTTGATTGCAAATTTAATAACAACATGTAACTATAAGAGATTCTTCATTAGACATAACACATAAATTATGTATTCCTACTTGCCAAGTGTTACTTCACACCTTTACTAGTCAGTCAATTTACTCCAAGTCGGTTTTCCGATTATCCTTCAGTTGTAATCGCACGCAAATAGTAACCGAAAATTTGTAGGTTAATGCCGCCAAGCACAATACAAAACTGACAATAGTAGTGTTCGATTGCCGGCCGCGCTCAGTTCAATCTGAGCGCAAATTTGAAATACTTGCTTCCTATTGGTGGAATCAGTTGAACAGAACCATAAAAGAACTAACCACAACTAAGCGCGGCAGCAATCGAACACTACTATTAACATAACGCGGATACTCTACCGGTAGTAAAGAACACTGCACTGCCGACACTGCCCATAGAATACGTTACGCATTGATTGCATCCTAGGCTGTTCGTCTTTTGACGAACGGTAACAAATAACGTATAGGTGAGAATAGGGGTCCTGTAGAGACTTCTGGCAACTCGAATGTTAGCGGATTTGGGTAAATGTGGGACCACACTCTCCCGATTCGCGGTCTCTCGCTATGTCTCGCGAGAGTCTGGAAGAGGTATAACACCTGTGTTTCAAAAGCCCAAGCTTACTACGAGTTTTGGCCATGTTTTCGGGTATTCTCGCCACTGTGGGACGCCTGTTACCTACATATTTTTCTAAACTTTGTAGGTATAATAACTTTTGTAATCTTAACCATTGTAAAGAAATTCAATTTCAAGTTATCATATATCATTGAATTATACCATTGACATATTTTACACCTGATTATACCGTATAATTTGTAAATATGTCTGTAGATAAATTTATTTATTTTTTCATTTTTAA
This sequence comes from Aphodius sticticus, assembly GCA_963966075.1. Classification (NCBI taxonomy): domain Eukaryota; kingdom Metazoa; phylum Arthropoda; class Insecta; order Coleoptera; family Scarabaeidae; genus Aphodius; species Aphodius sticticus. The sequence goes on along the minus strand of OZ014506.1, from coordinate 39,928,068 downwards.
AGCTATATGATAATCTCACGAATTTCTTTATAATGTCCTGAAAATATAATAAAATTCGGCCAAAAATTGCAAAAGTTATTGAAATCAACGTTTAGTAAGATTAAAGAGTCCCTTTAATAGTGCCGGTTAGTGTACTATGTTCAATTTGATGTTTACTTGATCCATTTTATTGACTTTTAAACGCCGCCGCTGAGTTTCTGCAAATAATGAAGGTCGTTACCCCATAATCGGAAAAGATTTGCCGACACGGATCTGCATTCTAACGAGGACAATGGCGAAATCGCAGCAAATTGAAAGACAAACACTTAATTAGCGCTCTATCTAAAAGTCCTTACGCTAATCATCTCTCCGTGATCGAATTGATGTTACTCGCTAGTTTATCCGTGGAAAATTAACACCGCGTCGTTAGCGTAGTGATTTAACGGCGTTTTAATTATAGAATTAACGCTTCGATACGTAAATAAACAATTCTGATAACTTGAAAACAAGTAGCGACGCCCAACGCAATCCGAACAGAACTAATTCGATTAACGATGGAAATCGTTGAGCGTGTTGGCTGGCCAGCGGTCATACTCTAATTTAAAAATATGCATTGAGATTAGATATAATTGTATGACATGCTGGTACAAAACGTTTGTATATGTATGCAATATACTATGGTATCAATTAGCGTCTTGGTGGTGCCACTTGATGCGAATAATTGGATGATTTTAGGTTTCAAACTGTGTGAAAAATGTGGCGTTTTAATGTTTCTAACGCTGCGTAAGTAGAGCTATTAGTTCTACTTTAGTAAACACGAAGACTGCGGTGTGACATGTCAATGCTTTTTCTGGAAATGTACAATACATCATTCTGATCTATTGAGTATTCAATAATATATTGAAATATTTCTTGAGCTGATAGAATATGGAATGCAATAATGATTTCAATGAATAGGTAGTTAGTTCTGTTAAAATATCAAACAAGTGACAACCGATTCTGGTATGATTTTTTGTGCGTGGAATCTGAATCTGAAAACAAATTAGGAATTGAGTTCAAGTTTAAGCAGTTGACATTTGTTGTTTTTTTTTTCTGGTATAGTAAGTGGATTACTGGGATGCCGGTGTTAATACAAGTATTAATATTACTAAAACTTGCTTATTCTAGTTATTATTATGACATCTAAAAATAAAATTCAAAAGACAAATAAAAAAAATCTGATGTGGCCAGGCACATGACTTTATCATACTATATATAAAATTAATAGTTTAGCTGCATGAGATTCTATTTGATCGAGATCGGCTATGTCTGCATTAAAATAAAACTAGTAGAACTAGACAGATATCTCGATTAAAGCTGCGTTCGGATGTTGTACTCCGTTGACACCGGGTACACCGTCCAAATGACACTTACGTGTTAGTGGGTGTAAAAAGTCTAACGGTGTTCAATATCCGAACGCAGCCTATATTGACAGTAATATTTTCAAAACATTAGCGTTTGACACTAGCTACTGTCATTAGAATCAAAAAATCTGACATATCCTGGCTACTAGTTTTAAAGCAGTACGACCGATCTCGATGAAATAGAATTTGCTCATGCAGCTAAACTATAAATTCTACCAAAAAAGTCATATACATAAATTATAGAAAATTTCCTCTCCTTTAATTTATTATTTAACTATTTTGACGACATTACACAAATAGCGGCTCATTTGCAAAATCTTCAAAAAATGCTAAGAGTAAACCACCAGTTCCTTTGGACCCTTTTCAACAGAAAGCTTTTCAGCTCTAAGTTTAGTCATTAAACTTCTAAATATGAAGTTTCGTCCAGATACCTTTAGTAGTTTCTCCGGAATCGCCGCCACAAAAAACGGGTACACATACACACCCACATCCACACACACAGACATTTTTTTGTACCTTGGTCAAAAATGTTCAGGGAACCCAAAAAGACATATTTCCGCTAAAATCTCAAAAAATTTTTTTGGCATGATTACAATACTTTACATACTGCGTATGATAAAGTAATATATTCTTTAAATAAATGTTGAGTTCCGTTAACTTATCAATTTAAAACAAGTATAATAACTATATAAATATAATGTAATAATACATAAAAATACAAATAATATAAATAAAAAAAATAGCAGCTACTATCGGTTGCCAAAGTATTGAGTCCTGTTTTTGGAGGTTTGTAACTCTGCAACGACTGGACAAGAAAAATTGAAATAAAGGGTGTTACACTCCTGAATTATTTCTACATAACATGAGTAACTATCAAAGTTTTCTGCCCCTACGTTTGGACAGAAGCGCGAGAGAAGTGTAAAAATGTACCACCCTATTTTAGCAGTTTTTAATAAACGCTGGTCTTTCCAATTTATTTTTCTCCTAAACCGCTTCCCCAAAAATAAATCAAATTTACACAGAGTATAACTCAAGATCTTGTCTACAGATTGTCATTTGTATTTTCCTAATTTTCCTTGCAATAAAGGCTATAAACAAGATCTCCATGAAAGCGGATATCTCGGCAACAAGTAGGTAGGTATTAGCACGACAATGCGACAGGAACGAAAACAATCGCAAAATTTTGTTTAATGAGACTATTGAAATATATACACATTTCAGATGTTCATTAATTTTATAACGCGATATAAATATGCAATATAATTTCGGTATACCGCGTAAGTACGTCACGGAGTCGATTCGAGGTCGGCTTACAGCTTGCACCGCAGGCCCGTACTTAGAATTAAAACAATCATCGTAAGTACATATTTATTGATGTAAGCAGAATTGAACTGACTGTTTAATGAAAGAGTAGTTTGCAAGTGTACAGAGATAAGCTATAAACATGTTTTTTTTTGTTTTTAACGCATTTTGAATCAACAGCAGCAAAATAAAATAACAAAAGAAATTATTTTTCTCAAACCCCAATAATATGCATAACAGGTTGAGTTTGAGTAAAATCAAGATTATATAAATACATAAATATTCCATTAATAACTAATTTTTTTTAATAAAGTTTCTTGAGTAACTGCGTTGCGTGCGTACGTGTTTTGCAAGTCTTCAGCAAAAATACTGAAGTATGTACTATTTCAAGGAAGTAAAACAATTAATTATCAATGTCAGAAATTTATTTCTCAATTAATTATAGCAGAGCTGTTGTATCTGTCAAAAGTCACCATCAAGAGAAGGTACTTCTATTAGATTTTATAGCAAAAAAAAATCAGATGCAATGAAGTAAAATTATTGTGGTTACCTGTAGCCATTGCGAGTTTCATTAATTGCATTCAATAGGGTATTCCGGTTATGTCAAAATTTAAGCAGATATTCGGTTTAACCTTTTGTACAATTTATGAGGATTCATAAAGTTAAGCTATGAGCTTTTTGATTTAGATTTTCTATGAGATAATTGCAATTAAAAGTGCATTTCGTTTGAATTCACCGACCACCCTCGGAAATACACGATGATTACCGATCCCTAGTAGCGGTGGCAACAGCGGACAGCTCTCGAACAGCTGATCGGCCAAGTTGACGGTTGGCGACCATGGTGTTTGACAACGAATAAAGGTAACTTTTTTGAGAAATGATTTGATCATTGAAACTTGAAGCCAAACATCTCTCATCTCGCTAGTCGGCAATGTAAAGAAAATCTTATCAGGAGTTACTGTTCTACTGCTGTTACAGCCCGGCACAGAACAATGTCGGCGTTGGAGTTTATACATTTTGAAAAAGTGTTTGATATAACCTCAATAACCAAAGCAGGTGTCAACATACGAGCGATTCTAAACGTTGACACAACAGAGGACAAAAATTTACTACGTGCACCCTAGATATAGCAACGTTGTCAAGTCGCTCACTTTGAGCGGTCTTTGTGACGTCACAAAGACCAATCCTAATTCAAACTTCAAACAACGATTTCTCTTTATTTAAAACAATGTTTGATATTTTACTTGTGAAGTAGCAAACAGTAGCACCCATACTTTGTAAAAAATGACAATTTCAAAAACACCGGAATACCCTATTGAATTAATCTGGGCATACGTAAAAAATAAAGTTGCAAAAAGCCACAATACATTTAAAATTAAAGATATATTAAATTTATGCAACGAAGCACTGTACTTTGACAAAGTACCTACCTACATAGGTACATATGTAAATAATAAATATACAAAACACACTGTTCAAACGAAAGTGAAGAGGACAAAAGATAAACAAAAGATTTTAAGTGAGATTGAGAAACTAGGGCCGTAGTTCAAAGTACCTAGTAATAATCATTTATCCAGATTATCTGTTGCAGCCATAATTATGGTGCTTTGACGTCAGCTTTGAAAATAATTAAAAATTATGCCAGGGCATGCTTGCAGGATGGTTGGAGCTATTCTGTTCCTCAGAATAATTTTATAAACGTAGGTTGCATTTAATTCTATTTTTATTAAAATAAATTTTATTTTGTATCATACTCTATGTCTTATGGGTGATTTTGTTATTATTAGAGATATAAAGTCGGTTAAATGGACAAAGTAACGTAGTGCCGATTTGTATGTTCTCTTGAGAAAACAGTTAAATACTTAATGATGTCAGAGATATTTTGTGTTTCTTCTTTCCTGGTAGTGCTGTTGTTTTCATAGCAAATTGAATGTTGCTCGGTTGTATTACTCTGTATCAAATGTATGATTATTTTCAAATGTAAGACTTTTTATTACACATAATTATTTGAACATATTTTTGTATGCAATTTTTCTAGAGTCGAAGTCGGTCTACGGAAAATATCTGGAGTCGGAGTCGAGAATTTTTTTACCGACTCCGCAGCCCTGGTTTTGAACACACTCGCATGTCATTTGAAAGTGATTTTCCAACACACTGCGCCATTCGTTTTGTAAGAGTTTACCTTTTGGAAATATATGAAATGGCGATGCCTCACCGTAATATGAATTACACTGAGGACCACAACATCTTATACCAAATAATAGTTCTTCAAATGCAGGTATAATAATAATAATAATGATATAATAATACGTGTAGTGGCAATGTAGTATCCCGCGATAAGTAATTCTATTTTCTTCCACGAGGGGTCGAATCTGTCATTTGTTTTGGCGAATAGCGAAATGTGCAGTCCGCCAATAAACTTGCCACTTCTCAACCATAGAAAAGTACACTTTCACACTTTCAGCCACAGTTTAGTGGCGGACAGTACTTGCCGCCACTAAACTTGCCCAGTCGATATATTACCCCATAAGACTGACATGAACTCCGAAAATTACCGCGGTAATTCAACATCTCTGGGTATAATCAAAACAAATTTTGGTTGCGAATGACGAATAACCGACTGTTTGGTTTTGCGTGAGTTGAGCAGTGTATTTTTTCTAACTGTGTCGTGTGGAAGTTTTATGAATTTCAGTGTTTTTTTAATTGATCGTAAGAAGACCACGGTATAGCCACAGCCACTAATATTTAGAAAATCAGTCACATACACTTGACAGAATTGATCCGATTTTTTTTGCGTTATTATCAAAGGTAACAAGTTCAGGCTAACGTATAATTTGAATCGTAACACCTGCAAATTACGGTGTAAATCTAGTTCAAAATCAAGTATATTTTGATGCCTATTCCCATTTGAGCGCCAACTTAAGAGGCTGGTTCAGCCTAACTTCAGGTCTGTTCTGCTCAGCTCTGGTGGTCCCCTATTGGTCCAATTATTCAAACAGTTCAATGCTCCTGTGGGTTAATTATTGAATAATGATAGCATCTTATGAGATTACAACAATCTGAATTAACTATTCTAGTGCGTCACATCTCCATATTTATTATACCCATGCCCAATTTAAAACAATTGCAGCTCAAAGATAGACGTATAATTGGAGGACGGGTGATATCCTGATTTCAGGAATAACATTTCAATTATGTATTTTTGCGATGCGCCGCAGTAGTTCCACTTTATGTCAATGTACAATTTGAAAAAAATGCAATAAATGAAAAGAAATAAACCCACACCTTTGACGAATCGGCGTCGTATTTTCCCAATTTTTCAATCCATGTTCGAGTCTGAACAGTGTGTCCATCTACGATGTTCTCGAGAACTAGTCGTCATTAGACGAAGATAATAGTAATGGGTCTATCTCTATCTACCATATACCACAAAAAAGGCTGTTACTCGCTAAAATTCACATTTGTATTTACTGGGACAGATTTCGAGAGTTCTAACCTACAAATCCGATACAATCTGAAAATGTAGAAAACTTGGGGACACTGCACAAAGAAGTATTCTAATCGAAATTAGAAGATTACATAAAAATTCTACTATTATATCAGACATCAATCAGGTTTGTGTCTAAAGAAGTATACTATTGTTTTTTAAAATTTCCTTTTCAATTGTTAGGTTAGTTAGCAGAATATACATATAAACAGTGCTGTTTTATCCATTCTACTACCAGAGAATTTAAGCTCCAAGTATGGTATGATGCAGATAGCTCATTACGGGTTTTGTAATTGGATTCAAATCACATTACGAGGAATCAAAATCCTTACGTACTATTTTGTTGATCGAAGAGGATTTCTAGACAAGAGATGTGATTACTAATTTTCATAATTTCCATGACCTGACAATAAAATTATCAAGGTATGCTGAAGATTACCGATTTTTTATAAAATTTTTTGGTAATATTACTGGAAGACGTCTATAACATTATTATATGAGAAATGTATAATGGGACATAGTCGACTTGTCAACCACTGACTCCAGATGTTTTTCTTCTCAAGTGCAAAGTGTATGGAGAATTACGTTTAACACAACAAACCGCAGATAGTATTGCAATTAGCCCCGAAGAACCGAACAAGCATTACGACCCGTATGCGTGTGGTCTCATGATAGCGAGGATCAACATTTTTGTGATTTTGATATTATAATATAATATTAATAAAGCTATATAATATTATAACGCTTATGTTGTCTAATTGTCTTTTATAAATAATATATGAATTACAAATTGGTAAATAAAGAATAACTTATTAACTGTTTTGTTTTTCTTATACGTCATCAGATCCCTGTGCTGTGGATGTACATACGTATGTAATATCGACCCATGCAACAAAGACTATAGTAACTACATTTAGTTTGTTAGTTACGATAGTCTTTGTTGCATGGGTCGATATGTATTTGTTTTTCAGTAGCTAGGCATAAGTGTATTATCGGCTGAGAAATGAGTGCATAATCTATCGTACTAAGAGTAAGTAATCTGTGACTAAAGTTATTGGTACGGGGTTTGTTTCTTAGAAGGTATAAATGTATATGGGCGCATAATCTCAATACACTTTCAAATATTCCACATATTCATAGTACGTGTGCGTGTATTCATAGTACGTGTGTTTTTGCATATATCACTTCATAAACCGTAGACAAATGTTGAAGTTATTTATCATATAAATATATGATAAATATCTCACATACTCCACATAGGTTATGTCACGGTTATGTCAAGAATTTATCACAGTAATTTTTAGAGCTACCATGTTATGTTGGTAACGTTGTAAAATCACTAGACAGCCTGCTTACGTGTGCAAAAATAAATTGAAACAGCGTTAAAGACGTTAGATCATATAATGTTGACCGCACGTCGGCAAAGTCTATCTTGTTCCAAAGTAGCTTTAGCGAAAACGTCGACATCCCCACGCAAAGACCAATTCTCGACTGATTTCTCTAAACTTATCAAAAACAGCCAAGCCTCTGTCGATCAGCTGTTGGACCCGCCACTTAACTGACAGCAATGAGAACGATGAAAAATTGTGTGCCCGTTATTTGCAAGCGACTGTACACATTTGATTATATTATTAATATTATTAAATCTGTGCAGACAGAACTCGATACTCTCTATATTTTGTATTAAAACGATATAAAACATATTCATATTAAAACAAACATCCTCGTAAAATCCTAGTTGGCTTGCACTTTAAAATAGACACGTCCCATATCCATCTAAAAATCTTTCCACATCCTGCTAGTGAATCCGTGCAAAAACAGGGCTCTCAGCTAAACTCGAGTTTCTCCGGCCCGACCCCATTTCACGCAATTTACCGGAAAACTTTACCATCATCATCTGCTATGTACGTATCTCCGCGCGACGTAAAAAACACTACGCGCGCAACTCTTTTGTTTACCAACGGAACAATTGCAACCGTGAAAAAGTTTGACGTTCTCCCATTCGCTTATCTGGTTTCCGGCACAGCACTAGAATACAATCACTAAACAACAATAAGGACTGGTTTGATACAGACTACCGTGCGATGTGCCTTTTCTGGCTTTTGGGGAAACATTTGGTCACTTGTTCCTTAATTTTTTTTCGTTCATTTTTGTAGTAAAATACAATGTTGGTAGTGGGTTATTTTAATGCCGCTCCTACATGCTCCGATGTATCTCTGGTTTTGCTATGAGCGTAGCAGTCCGATGACAAACGTTGGCGACACACATCGCATCGTGTAGGAGCTGCTTTAGCGTAAGAGTTCATATACGCAAGTCCAAATCTTTACCGTTATCTAACTAATTATTATTAAATTGTTTTCAAAAGTGAACAACAAAAGTTATCGAATCGTATGTGGTGTACAAATGTGCGCACTGGATATTAAAATCAATAAGAAACTGTGTGAACAATTTGGAGTTCATCGAGAAATAATGTTTGCACCTTAAACTGAACCTAAAAAATCGTATTTATTTTGTATTAATATTAATACGCAGATTTTGACACCTCATACATTTGTTTTCGAATAAGGGTTTTGAATAAGTGGGCCTTATACTTGTTTGTGTTTGGCATAGGGGAAGTGAAACACTCTGTATATAATATTTTTATCAGATCTCAAAAACACTAAAATGATCTTTCTTTGTATATTATTTCTAGGTAGTCAGTTAATGCCCTATAAAGCTGTGTCCACATCAGTAATTTGTGTTTTCACGTGTCCACATTTCCTACCATATGTGTGCGTGGATGTGAAAAGGGACCAGTTGTCCGTTTGTAGTGACGCAGATAATCGCAAACAAAGTTAAACTGGTTCAAAATACACATTTTTACTTTATTGGCTAATTACTCTCTTTATTGTGTTTTTTATCAGATGTGTTCGTCTGAAACCCGTCTGCGGTTGGAAAAGCATGAAAAGTGCGTTTTTATTGCAAACGAAAAGGGGACCAGTTGTCGATATCACGTTACGCTCTAGCACATTACGGTGTTGCCGCATACAGTGGCAGAAACAAATGTCCGTATGATAGCAGTTTATAAACTTGTTTGTATAAAATATAATTACAAAGTTATATAATATTCCGGGACAATTACTACGCTTATATTAACTTCACTTTTTGTTTGTTTGTTTGTCTATTTGATTGTTTGTCTGTTTGTTATGTACAAATCTTGTAATCGATATTATTTCTACTTCCCAGTGTCCAATCAAGTTAAAATTTTGCATGTGGACAGATTTCCGGTGACAATACAAGAAGCAATAAAAAAAATATGGAAGCTTTTCCAAAATTTGAAAAAAATTCAAAATTTGGAAAATTTGACTAAATGAGTTGAAATTTTGCCTGTGGGCGGATTTCCGGTGACAGTGAGACGTAAAGCAATAAAAAAATTTGCAAAATTTTCTAAAATTTTTAAAAAAAATTTTGAATTTGTACAAGGTAATCGATATTATTTCTACTTCCCAGTGTCCAATCAAGTTAAAATTTTGCATGTGGACAGATTTCCGGTGACAATACAAGAAGCAATAAAAAAAATATGGAAGCTTTTCCAAAATTTGAAAAAAATTCAAAATTTGGAAAATTTGACTAAATGAGTTGAAATTTTGCCTGTGGGCGGATTTCCGGTGACAGTGAGACGTAAAGCAATAAAAAAATTTGCAAAATTTTCTAAAATTTTTAAAAAAAATTTTGAATTTGTACAAGGTAATCGATATTATTTCTACTTACCAGTGTCCAATCAAGTTAAAATTTTGCACGTGGACAGATTTCCGGTGACAATACAAGAACCAATAAAAAAAATTTTTCTTTTGGAAACTTTTCCAAAATTTGAAGAAAAATTAAAAATTTGGAAAATTTGACCAATTGAGTTGAAATTTGGACGGATTTCCGGTGACAATGACATGAAGCAATAAAAAAATTTTTTAAAATTTTTAAAAAAGTTTAAATTTGGAAAATATGTCCAATCGTGTTGAAATTTTGAATGAGGACAGATTTCCGGCGACAACGCTCGAAAAAAATAAAATGAATAAAAAAGTGGAAAATGTGAAGAAAATTCTAAAAAATTGTAATTATGTTTATAAAGAGTAGTTTTTAAAAAATGCAGTTTTTATATAAATTTATTATGATTGTATTTCCATGTTTTGTGTCCCTAGTTATGTTTATTTTTTATCATTAGACGTTTAAAATAATTTGATACTATCTGATTTAATTGAACTGGCAAATTTGGATTTTTAACTGACATAAGTGTTGAAATCAGACAGCTGCATAATTATGTAACAGGAAATAGGATGAAAAAAGTTGCAAATTCACGTTAATTTATTATGGTTGCCAGATTGCACTCGGTGCCATTTTGAATTATAAACATCTAACATCAGATATTTGTTTTCTTCTGAATCCGACAGTTAATTGCATGTTTAGTCGCCATATTGGATCCGCCATTTTGAATTTTATACATCTGACAACAGATTTGGAATCCGTATATATCACATACTTTAATTTTCGTATAAATCCGACACTTAATTACATGTTTGGCCGCCATATTAGATCCGCCATTTTGAATTCTAAAAATCTAAAAATAAATAAGATTTGGAATCAGAGGACCCTATAAACCCCTTACGAGAATGCTTAAGTCTTCTTAAGACTCGAGAGATGAAGATACCTAGCTTACACTATACATATTGTAGGCCCAGGCCAATGGCACTATAGATTAAAAAACCTATAAAACCCAAACGGAATAATGAAATAATAAATTCTACTAAAAATCTTGAAACTAATATCGAAGTTGTTCCAAAAATGTTGGAGTCAGCGTAACTTCCAAATATGCGGGAAGTTATTAACTTTTAAACTTTGCAAAAGTTTAAAGCGTTATAGCGCAAAAGTTTAATTTTTGTACCAGCAACTTAAATATGTTTTTTTTCAATTTCTGTTTATGGTAATCGGCTTAAAATGTTGGAGTACCTTTGCCATAACTTACTCTATCTAAAAACACCCATAACTCAATTTCGGTCAACTGGTCCCTTTTCATATCCAGGCACACATATTATCTCAGCAACGGTTGATGTTCAGATCCAAGTTGATTTGATTTCATTTGGTCTCTACATAGATAGAAAAGATTTTTTGTTTTTAAGAAACTTATTTATTAACTTTATTTATTGTTCTTATTCTTTTAAAGTTATTCTTTTGGATCAAAAATAGCTTTGACACACAAAATAGTTACTCCATTCAATACTCCACACTACTTTCTTGTAGAGATTAATTGGAACATTTATTTAACTGAAATAACTATATTATGATTATATAAACCATTTTGTTTCCTTAATGTTTTTTTTTGCTTTGGTTTAAAAATACTTTACTCAAATAAATCAAATTTTGATTGAAGTAAAAATGTTTGTAAAAGTATTCCGGTTCCGAAATGAACCAGTTGTTGCAACCTCAAAATATTGCATTTAAACTCAAACGACAATTTCATAAATTTAAATATATCAGCATTTCACTCAACACAATAATTATTTGAACTAAATACATTTCTTCCTTATAATATACAAATTTTAAATCCAAACATAAAATATTTGATTAAAATATTTTATAGCCTCTATTCAAACAGATTGGTTTGAATCAATGCATGTTTATTTGAATTAAACACAATTTTCTACCTATTTACCACACGTACACTAAATATTTATTAGGTTCTATCTCTAGAAGTTGCCTTGTCCACATTCAGAGTTCTTAAACTTCCGAATTTATGCTTAGATTTCGATTTTGATTTATAGGGTACCACCATTGAAACAATCATCGAAGTTTGCGTTACGGATTCTGTGCGAACATACATACACAAAATAATTCTACATACGTGTCGAATTAATAAATGTCTACTTTTTTTTAAATCTGTTAAAAGTAAAACACAAAGACAGTAATAACAAGTCGTGCACGTGATAGCAAATCTACATTCCACTAATAGACTCTGGGATCCTCAGAACTGGTGTATCTTCTTAAGGGGATAAACCTAGGTTTTGCGTATACAAATACAGCTCCAACTGACGAGATAGCGTTTTTCGACTGCCAACTGAGCTGTATTCACGATGCAAAATTCATCCCCCATTTAATTTTTCACTATGAATAAGGCTTATTTGGTCGTCCGAGAACCCTTTTATGTCAGTTGGAGCTGTATACCACTGTGTACCCAAAATCTAGGATCCTTACCTGAATACCGGGCTGATTTTTTAAAACAATTTTGGTCCCTTACTTAAGTCCGCTGAAAATTTTGTTTGTGTATAGTTTGTGGACATAGCTGATTTCGACAACAAACAAATGAGCCTTTATATTTATACCATACCTTTTGAAATGCCATGGGATGTATGTATGTGTGTCCACTTTATTTGCATGCATCAAAATGAAAATTAAACAGTGCGCTGTATTTATGAAAATAACCATGTTGTCATTAATTTATTTCGGTGAATAAACTGTTAACGTTTTATACATTATTTGAAGAAATAAGTCTTACTGTTCTGTTGTGTTCTGGATTAGCGCTATTTTAACGCAATATGCAAAAAAGATTCATCGTTAACCAGAGTGAGTCACCGAAACACACAACCTCGTGCTATTTTTGAACCAATTGAAAATGCCAATCTCGCTTTGTAATATCTACGTAGGCGCTAATGCTCAGATTAACCGTAATCGATATAAATTTGGAACTATAGGACAATCGTGTTTCTTCTGAATATGCAGGGTTATTATACTGTGTAAAAAGTTTCGTATAGACCTAATTGTTTTTTTTTTCGTATTCATATTTACAGCCATTTGAAATGTAACAAAACTGTATTGTATCTAACTTTGGGTTGATATAAACACATCTGTGTGTTGATGATGGGTTAACATTTAAAACAGATTATTGCTGAATTAAGTTTGAAAATATTTCTGAAATTGTTTTCCAAGCATTTGTTTTCCAGTAACCTAAATGATCTGAGTCAAAACAATAGAATTATACACGTATTATACATGCAAATTTGACATGCTTTTATACAAGCTGTCCCGTATCGTTAGATTCAAACTTAGGGAGTGTACGGTAGGGTGACCAACCGCCCCGGATTGAGCGGAAGAGTTCCAAATTTTGATACCTTTCCCCGCCTCTTAAAGCGTCGTGTGAAAATTTTATTGTAATGTCCAGGGCCGCGCCTAGGGTGTTACGGGGCCTAGGCACACCTGCAATTCCGGGCCCCTCAACCTACACATCGTATATGACCAATAATAAAAATATTTTTTAAACAAATAAAAATCGAATTTGTTAAGAAAATTTTTATTAAAATTTTTAATGAAAATATGTTATTTTGCAAACCTGAAATGTTCTTTTTCTAATTTTGGCTTCAATATTTATATATATACAGGGTGAGTCACTAGAGTCGCGGTGGTAGATATAGCAATTATCTTTAGAGATGGAAAAAAATATTTAATACAAAAGTTGTTTGGCATATCATTTTCTACAACGTAAAATTATTTTCATTTATACTGGGTGTTGCATTTAGGCGTAGCAGAAAATAAATTAACTTTTTTAAATGGAATGCCCTGTATATTATAACATATTATGATTGCGAAGAAAACTGTCTTATTAATTGTATCAGGTGATATTGACGTAAAGCTAATAGTTTCTGCAATATTAAATTTTTTATTAAAAAAATGGCCGTCGCAGGCCTTTTCCGAAAACTACGTAATAGCGTCATTTTTGCAGATATTTTCTTACAACTTTGTCAGAAAATAACCAATACTAATAGGGAGGTGATAGTGCCCAAAGAAATTTGATGCGCTATACAGGCTGTTCCTAGCACCTAATCAATTTTGATATTTTTCAAATGGCTTTTTCTTGAGTTTTTTAAATGGAACGACCTGTATATTATTTGCTGGTTGCATTTCCCATTAAGTTGCCTTTAATTTATATTAAGTGTGGCATATACATATTTGTACCCGTTTTCGTGATATTTGGAATTTAAAGGAAATGTGTAATAAAGTATACCAATACAGTGCTTTAATATTACACCCTGCATAACATGGTTCTTTTTTAATGATTTTTTTTTTGTAAAGAGAACATAGAAAGGAAAAAATACTTTTGTTGAATTAAAAAACTGACAGAATTGCTCAAAATAAATTGAAAAGTACATGGAATTACCATTTAGTTACTCAATATGAAAAATTATATAAGAATATTTATCAGTTCCTCTTTAGTATAATTAAAATTCATCGTTAACAGAGATTACAAATGTTGGTTAGCTATATTAAGTCTGTTGACAGCAATAACTACACGTCTGTTATTTGTTTTTGTTTCCATGACAACGAGGTTAAGTAAATCTAAGCTAACTTAAAATATTAGCGTAACTCTGCTATTTAAATGTATCTTTATAAAAAATAGCATTTTTAACTTTACCAACATTTATAATTTATTTATATTATAACAAAATACATGAAAAAACTAACTCAAATATACAGGGTGTAATATTAAAGCACTGTATTGGTATACTTTATTACACATTTTCTTTAAATTCCAAATATCACGAAAACGGGTACAAATATGTATATGCCACACTTAATATAAATTAAAGGCAACTTAATGGGAAATGCAACCAGCAAATAATATACAGGGCGTTCCATTTAAAAACTCAAGAAAAAGCCATTTGAAAAATATCAAAATTGATTAGGTGCTAGGAACACCCTGTATAGCGCATCAAATTTCTTTGGGCACTATCACCTCCCTATTAGTATTGGTTATTTTCTGACAAAGTTGTAAGAAAATATCTGCAAAAATGACGCTATTACGTAGTTTTCGGAAAAGGCCTGCAACTGCCATTTTTCTAATAAAAAATTGAATATTGCAGAAGCTATTAGCTTTACGTCAATATCACCTGATACAATTAGTAAGACAATTTTCTTCGCAATCATAATATGTTATAATATACAGGGCATTCCATTTAAAAAAGTTAATTTATTTTCTGCTACGCCTAAATGCAACACCCAGTATAAATGAAAATAATTTTACGTTGTAAAAAATGATATGCCAAACAACTTTTGTATTAAATATTTTTTTCCATCTCTAAAGATAATTGCTATATCTACCACCGCGACTCTAGTGACTCACCCTGTATATATATATATATAAAAAACTTTGAAATAGTTAATACAAGATGGCGGTAATATATATATATATATATACATATATATATATATATATATATATATATATATATATATACATAGTATAAGGGAAATAACGACCGTGACTCTGTAGAAAATTCAGACGAAGGTAACGTGGGAAATTCGGTCGTGGGCGAAGTGTATAAAACTCCTTTTATCTCAGTTCAAATTTTCGTTTTTAATTAAAAACTTCATCAGGAACAAGCTAATTAAATACAACAAAGGCTAAGTTAGCAAAACATCAAAATTACAGATAGAGAACACAACATTTTCTACTTACAATTAGAGTTATAAAAGTCTGCCTGGAGAGAACATTGTCGAACAAATCATGTCGCCTTACATCAATAAAACAATTGGACGAAACGCTTAACTAAACGGGCACAAATAACCACCAACAAATACGCTTTGAGGTCGACACATGTCTTCCTAACACAAGAATAAAAACTGGCTCAATGGCAACGTCCGAACGGAATACAACGAACAAGAATAACATTTAACCATCAGAGCTACCAACACTACCACCAACCTAGTCGCGTGAAAATTTTAAATTATTATTGATTAAGAACGAATATATATATATATATGTATATGAATATATGTATATATATATATATATATATATATATATTTATGACATTTGTTTTGATAATATCATCATAGTAGAGGGTTTTTAGAAAATCCTTTCCAATACCTATATAGTATTGCAAGCGCGTTGAGTTTTTACTCCGAAAGTGTACTGCGCAAATAATTTTTTACCAGCTTAAAATAGAAAATGAACCCTCGCCATTGCTGACTGGTCGTGATAGAAAGAGATCTTAAAATTATTTCGACATTAGGAGAGGTGGATTAAATTTTGTTATCTAAAATATAATTTAACTTCTTTGAAGCAAATCTTATTTTCTGCGATTTTTAATAAATAAAACTGTTATATTTATATTTTTGTCATAAAATTTGGGTAACTGCAATAAAATATGTTTTGTTATTTCTATAATTATGTGGTACAATAACTTAACTAAAATTACGTTTTTAAAACTATTAGCAGTGGCTCTATAATTGAGTGTAGGTCGACTAAAAAGTTTGGCACTTGTATAAGCAACAAATTTCTTTTTTTTTTGTCATTTTTTTTGTTTTTTTTTTTTAATTCACTTAAAAGTATTGTGGGTTCTGCAGTTTATGTCACAGTTTCCCTTATTTTGTCTCCTTATCTATCTTAAAAACTACCTAAATAAAAAAAATGAACGTAAATCTTAAATACAGGATGGTCACTTTTTCTCGTTTATTTGAACAGATACAAGAGTTAAATTTGTGGAAACGTATTTGCTGATCAAAGCAATTTCCAGATATCAACAAAAAACATTTTCAATTTCCGTTATTAATATTGTACATGCATGAATATTCTTGAATGTACTTTTGGCTACCACTATATGAAAAGCGACCAGTTCCCAAAAATGGGTTTAAGATATTATTTACGGAAGTTTTGAGAATTACCATTGACATCATGTGAATTCCCCAAAACATATAAAAGCCATACTGAGAGAGTTTTGAGAATACTTGACATTGTTCGAGCATTTTTGTATCTCGCAAAGAAAAACAGATCATAGCGATTTGTTTTAGATTTTAACCAAAAATCTCAAAAATGGTATTAAAATACCAACTACATATCTTTTTTTTTGCACTGCATTCTTTAGGTAGGCTGAAATGTAATCTTGAATCTTGGAACTTCAATGCAAAGAAGATTGTCATCACTGACTATGTGAAGTGTTATTTCATTACTAATTATATATAACTTTGAATTCTAATTTGAAGTCGATTTATTTCTTATACAGTTAGTGGGCCCTAGCCCCTATTTTGTGTAGGTAGAAGGTGGCCGCTTACATCCCCCCCCTTTCGCCTGGCCCTAGGCACATGCCTATTTTGCCCACTGGTAAACGCGGCCCTGGTAATGTCCAGAATTTCAAATCAACACCCATAAAACTATAATAACTTAGTACGAACCCCAATATTATTTTCTATGTCTATCGATTCCACGCGTACAATTTATCCCTTTTTTATATATGCATGTTTTTACACAATCGTGTAAATAATGATGATTAATTTATTTACTTTATATAAACAAGTTTTTATCAATTTCCAAAATTAGTCGCATTGCAAGTTGCAACAGATACCCACATGTTCAGATTCTACAAAGAAATTTCTAATTTCTATTTGCGCAAACTACTGTGCACTTTCCTTATCAATGGCGCACTTTTTAGTATGTAAAAAGTATTCACAGAAAAGCGACACACTCAGAAACGGGAATCAATAACGCCACCGAAAAAGGAAGTGAAAGGTTTTTTCTTCCATACAGTGTAATGCGTATAGGTTTCGAATCACCATTTAAAAGACGGGCCCGCCAATCTTCTGCTTTCCTCACATCTCCGCTTCGTTAGATCCGAACAGAGAAGATTTCGCCTATTTCGAAAGCCAAATCAATTTCGCCGGTTGTGCGATTCATATTTGACGATGAATTGAGTCACGAATGCATATCGAAATCATTGCAATATGATATTTCAATTTGCTGCTCTGTTTACCTAATGGTATTCCAGCTAAGTCGTTATCTCGCCAACTCCGTATATATTATATCCATTGTTCATTTTAGCGCTTGCATAAATATAAGGTACTGTCAACAATTTAAATCTAGTAAACAAACAATCGTCAAGTGCAATGCATCTTGAAATGCGTCTTCTTTCGACAATTTCTTGGGAAACGTACGTTGATTTAACGACTTTTTGGGCGTACAGTAGTAGCTTTAGTCCACAGCTGTCTAATTACCTTTTCCGCGAGTATAACGTCAGTTGAAAAGTGATAAGAACGACTGTGTGTAGTGCATAAAATACCGGATTAACGCTATTATTATGAAGGTAACTTTAGTTCATATTTATTTAACTTTTTTTTATTAACTTGGCATCAGTATTTCAAGAGAACCATCTTAAATTATTACTAGTTCCAGATGCCGCCACTAGAACCGTTTTTCAAATTTATATAAACAACTGTCATCGTTAGATTTATTTTTAGGTTTGGTTTTTATCTCTCAGGCGACGTAATTACTGTCACACCAATAGCAGCTATGTATTATGTATACAAGGTGTTTCACCTCACATGTGCCAAATTCAAAGATGTAAATAAAGGGCTGTGGAGTCAGAGTCGGAGTCGGAGTTCAGACAAATTTCAGAGGAGTCGGAGTCGGAAAAAAATGTCCAGTTTTAATTACTGTAAAAAAAACATGCGAGATGGACGATGCCTCAGGATAGTAAACTATTAAAACCAAATATTCTATTAGGGCTTTTACAAAGCACCTACCTACATACACATATGTAAATAATCAAATTACAAAACACGCTTTCCAAACGAAAGTGAAAACGATTTACAAAAGTAATGTGTCAGAAATTTCAAACAAGAAATTTTAACAAGAGTGTTAAAATGAGATTGAGAAGTATGCCTGTAGTTCAACGTAGTATCATTTATTCAGAAGTTATACTGTAGCCATAATTTTGTCTTCCAGCTTTCAAAATAATTAAAAACGATTTAAGGGTATCTTTGCAGAATTAGTTGGAGCTATTCTGTCCCTCACAACAATTTTATAAACGTATATTGTACTTAATTTTGTTTTTATTAGAATGAATTTTATTTCGTATTATTCACTGTGTCTTATGGGCGCGTTTGTTATTATTAGAGATAGAAAGTCGGTTAAATGAACCATGACTTTGTTCATAATTATGATTATTTTCAGCTTTGAAAATAATTAAAAATGATTTAATAAAACTTCTGTTTTTCCTATGTGTGCAGCATTTGTTTGTGAGTAATTTGATATGCAAAAGCCATATGTTTAATACAATCACAATACTCGAATAGACATTTTATTTATTAAATTTGTTTCTCTTTTTTCCTGGTAGTATTTTTGTTTTCATAGCAAATTTAATATTGCTCGGTTGTATTATTCTGTGTCAAATTTGTGATTATTTACATGTAAGATTGAAGACAATGAAATCACGCTATTCACAGTTTTCGACTATTTTCACCAATTCATAGCTACCCAGATTAATGAACATAAAAAGGAATTATTTTATTGCATTGGTGATAAAAATTGACGATCGATATGTTTCTGCGTTCAGAATGTCATCCTGATTGCAATTTAAAATTTCAATGATGACGTCTTACCTAAGTCTTACCTAAAGAGCCTCCCAAAAAATGTATTTTTTTGTCTATTAGCATTTCTCAAAATTTCGTCTAGCGTCATAAATTAAAAAAATAACGGGCGTACCTTTGACTTTGGGACACCTGGTATGTAAAATGCTTTGCTGTTTATTGATAAAAATGTTTCAAATTTTTCAATAGTTATCGAGTCATACTTTTTTATGTACAAAACGAGTCTTTGGACATTGACTCTAATAATGTAGTAAATTTGATTCGCTGTATATGGTGTCGTTGAATCTTTTCCATTATTATAGGTTTCCTAGTGATATCTGTGTCGTAATCATTTGTCAACCTCGGCAAAGATTTTGGGCTGGATTTAAATTTATTTATTGGCCTAACCCGTTCATTACTTTGATGCTCTTGCAGTCAAACCATTCTTTTGTGAAGCGAGATTGTTGGAATATCCACTTTAGTAGTTTCTTCTTCTAGTAGTTTCAATTGAGTTAGCTGTTTTCTTGCAACAAAACAGAATTCTCTTTATTATGAGTAATATTTTTTTATCATTATTTCTATGCAATCGGATGCATTAAAATCGCAAATTTTGAGTAACACCTCTTTTTTTTTTAATTTCAGTTCGTAAGACTCTCGGATCTGGAGCGGCAAAGCCCCATAGTCGATCTGACAATACTGCCGAGGATGACGAGGTCGATTCCGGAAAGCTCATGGGTCGAAGAACCCTTACTCATGTCCCGCTCGATGGGTTATCGCAGCGCACCAAGGCCTCTAGCACCAGAACCATCAGAGATGAGCGACAGCTCGGGCAGTGACACAGGCCAATGCCAGAAACGCCTCGGCACCGACCTGCTGAAGATGTTCCTCGAGGAGATCGGCCCAGACGTCCACGTCAAAGTCGCAGGCCGCATCATCAAAGCACACAGGTGCATCCTAGTGTCTCGTTGTCAATACTTTGCCGGGTCACTCAGCGGTCACAACGAGGATGTGATCAACCTGCGTGGGTTTACTTATGAGGTAGTGCATTTCGCGATGTGTCACATCTACAGCGGGGCGTCCCACGTTCCAGACTCGATCTCATTAGAAGAATTAGCCGCGCTTGCTGATTTACTGGGTTTGGAAGGTTTGAAGGAGGTTGTGGCACATGCGTTGAAGAGCAGGCATTGCCACCATTTCCATAAGCCTTGCCCTGGGTGCCTGAGTGGCGTGCCAGAGGTTTTGCCGTTGGCTGCAACCCATGGTCTTGATGAGTTGTACCAGAGATGCTTGCAGTGGTTGACGCAGCATTATGAAAGGACTTGGCCAACCAGGGCTTTCGTTGCAATGAATCGGGAGCTTAGAGAGAAATGCCTTCAACAACACTTAGTTCATATGACATCGGATAACGTCCTCTCTTCTATCTTATCCTGCGACCGCTTGCTAGGAAATTTACCTCAGTTATCCTGGTGTGATCCGGTGGTACAATTAGGGTTACAGCTAGCTGATTCGTGCCAGTTGTTCTTAAGGCAACACCTAGCCGCTGTCTTATCTTCAAACACGTTCACGTCATTAGAGGGTGACACGTTGCAGAGGCTCGAGGAGCAGTTCTTATCTGCAGCTGAAGCTTTGGGACCAGAGCAAGCGTGTAGGAGTTACGGAAAGTGCCATAAAATGCTGGACCAACCACATAATCGGGAACACATAGAGTTATTACGTAAACTAGATAAGCAATTGGAGCAATCATTGGCCGCTAGGGCAGATAAAGCAACAAGATGTCCCGCTTGGCAGAGGCTGGAACCTGCTTTGAGGGCGAGAGTTCGGGAGGCTGCTAGGCCTAGTCGATTACCAAGGGCCTCTTCATCTGATTCTTCCAGAACTTCAAGTCCTGCGACCAGTAGAGCTCCGGCAGGGAGCCCTTCCTTAAGAAGGAGTCTCCTCTTAGCAGCTAGGGCTCCACAAATACCCCCTAGCCCTTCGACGACCAGGAGGAACACCAGTAGCTTAACCAGACCAACAGCAAGCAGTGCAGCGAAGAGCACCCCATCTAAGAACATCAAACCAAATATTAAACCCTCAGCAACGGCAACAACAAAAGAACCAGTCAAAACGCGACCATTGAAGAAAGAACCACCGCCAAAACGAGAACCCCTAAAGCCAAAACCAGTTCAAACACGCACGCCTCTCGTCACGAGGAAAATCATCGAGAAATCGACTAAATCACCATCTAAATCACCGATTAACGTATCAAAATCGCCGTCGAAAAGCAGCGTCTGCAAATCGCCTATAAAAGGAGCTTCTGGGTTAACGAAATCGCCATCTAAGATGGTAAAATCACCTGCTAAGACTTGTAGGGAGTTGCCGAAAGAGGTGACTCCGAAATCTCCTAGTAAACCTATTGCTAGTGGGATGACAAGGTCAGGAACGTTCTTGATGGATGAACCGACTGTGCTGGGAAAGGCGCATTAGGTGACTAATCTACGCTGCTCTAGTCTTCGTTCTCTGTGCAAAACTAGTCATAGGGGTGTGAAGGTATCGCCCCTAATTTTGAATTGCGTAGCCCGCGCAAAGGGGCTTTGTGATATCTGTTAGATATGTCCGTGTATTTAATAGTTATTATTATTATAATATTATTCTAAAATTTGATTATGATTAATAAAGTACATTATATTAGTGTATTAGATATGGCGTTTTATTTATTTATTTATTATTAAAGTAAGCGATTTCAGCAATGACTTGAAAGAATATCTATCCTTGATAGGACTGTCGGCATAAAATATTCCTCCGCATATTCCAAATAAAGAAATTTAATTATGTTAAAGAGCCCCTAGCTACTGTGCCACTTGATTACATGCTAATTATTGTTGCATCTTTTGTTTCTTCAATTTAAGAGAGCTCTCAAAAGAAATTAAACTATGGACGAATTTACGATTTCCGCTATGAAGTTATTTGAAGATACCTGGATATTAGAATATGTGACAAGCTAGATTTACGCATTGAAGAATTTGACAAATTAGTCCGGCGTAGATATATATGTAGCTCCTAACCTTGAAAAAGAATGAGTGCACTTCTAGAGACCCACTATATGATGGTATTTTAATGGCTTTTCTTTGTTAACGTATTGTGTAGGTATTGTGTCTAAAGCCGGCGCTACACGGTGGTGCAACCACCTCCCAACGTCGAACTTTTGATAGCTTGTCGCCTCTAGAACGCTGAAGGAAATGACTTGTTCGACGTTGGAAGGTTATCGTAGCATTGTGTAATGCTGGCTTAACTATAAAATTATTCCTAGGAGATAATATCGTTTTTTTTTTCATTTCTTTAATAGTACATATATTCAATGAGGATACATGGGAGGCGGGACAGAGGGGCAAGGGTACGCTGACTTAGAATTAATGTTAAATATTGAAACCTCGCATAGTAATAAAAATCTGATGCGGCCAGGCACATGACTTTATCATACTATATATAAAATTAATACTTTAGCTACGTGAGATTCTATTTGATCGAGATCGGCCATGTCTGCATTAAAATAAAACTAGTAGATCTAGACAGATATGTCGATTAAAGCTGCGTTCGGATATTGTACTCCGTTGACACCGGGTACACCGTCCAAATGACACGTGTTATTGGGTGTAAAAGGTGGAACTGTGTACAATATCCGAACGCAGCTTATATTGACAGTAGGTATTGTCAAAACATTAGCGTTTGACACTACCTACTGTCATTAGGATCAAAATATCCTGGCTACTTTTAATGCAGTGCGACCGATCTCGATGAAATAGAATTTGCTCATGCAGCTAAACTATCGATTGCACGAAAAAAATGCCATAGTCATAAATTATTTAAAATTCCCTCTACTTTAATTTATTATTTAACCATTTCGACGAAATTCCAGAAATGTCGGCTTATTTGCAAAATCTTTCAAAAATTCTAAGACTAAACCTCCAGTTCCTTTCGACACTTTTCAACAGAAAGCTTTTCAGCTCTAAGTTTGGTCATAAAACTTCTAAATATGAAGTTTCGTCCCGATACCTTTAGTAGTTTCTCCGGAATTGTCGCCACAAAAAACGGGTACACACAGACATTTTTTTGTACCTTGGTCAAAAATGTTCAGGGGACCCAAAAAGACATATTCCTGCTAAAATCTCAAATTGTTTTTGGCACGATTACAATACTTACATAATAATACATAATACGTATGATAAAGTAAAAATAAATATGTAGTTTGAAATGAACACAATAAAATATACACATGGGAGGGAGGATATAATAATATATGGAGGAAGAAGATAGGACGAGGACGATGAACGAGAAAATATGTCATGAAATACTGGCTGATTTGTAAATAGTGTTAAAAATGAAGCACAACGGAAAACTAATTCAAGTTCCAATAAAAGAAAGTTCATCCATAATTTGCTTCGGAATAAATGTACGGTAAAAAGTTACTAAGAAAAATTGTCCAGAATTGAAAAATAACTAACGTATTGAGTTTAATTGAAATATTAAAATGTTTACTTTTATTATGGACAGCTTTTGGGATTTTCGGTAATTTATTGTTATGGAGATACGGTAAAAATTTCCTGCCATCATTTTTTTTTGTTTTTTTTATGTCCTATATTATACTAGTTTCCGTTGAAAATAATTTTTCCTCACATTTAATTTTCAAAACACTTTTTATTTGTACGGTTTACTTGCCCCTTAAAAAGCAAATGTTTAATATGTTTTCTCAGCCACCTTTATATTCAAATAGTTTCCTCTTGAAAAGTGTCTCAAAAATTTTTGATTAGATTGTAAATGTGTACTTTTGGCTGGTCAAGGAAACGTTACTCCGTTAACTTTTTCGTTGACTATTTAACTTTTAAGTGAATATCAGAAACGAACTCATAACTGCCGCTACATTCATCTGCCTTATATTTTGCGCTGGAAATGTAACTTTGCTTCCAGATAACGGTTTTCTTCAATTGGAAAATCCATTCATTATGTATGTACCACTTCTATAAAATTTAAAGATTAACCTTGTAAAAAGGTCCGTTATATTTTTGACAGATTAACGGTTTCTTTGGTAAAGAATTCACAAGTTTCAGTATTTTGGTTAAATACCGTTATAAATAAAAATCTACATTTCGAGTACCTTGAGACGAGCGATCAGATCACAGCAAGCTGTATATATGACTCATAATCAACATCATAATTACAATTTGTTACGATCACTTTAGATGCGAATACGTAATAAATGGTTTCCTCCCAGACGGAACTTATGGTGCATCCTCGATATGCGCAATCGTTATTGATATTCCTGCCAACATCTGTCCATAAAAAATTACTGAACACGAATGCCGTAGTGTCGTACAAACAAAACTTGTTGAATTATGTGGCACTCATCATACATATTAATAGGATACCTATGGAGTAGAGGTGCGTGTCTGTCGATCACGCTTTGTCATGAAAGGTAAAGCTAAATTTAATAAGAAGGTAACCGGAAGTGTCCATAAACAAATTAATAAAAAATAATCCATTCTCTAGTATCTTTTTATGAAGAATATAATTTGTGTATATGCAGTATCTAACGCAGGCTAAAGCAATATGAAAATACATAATATAAATCGTATAAGGACGTACCAAAGAAATCTTTTAAATCTGTCAAATCTTAATAAATCAATTAGCAGTTAACTTGATGTATGAGCCTTTTCTTCTCGAAGCCAGAAGGCAAAAGAAATCCAGTGAAAGTTTTCTATGCAGCATAATACAAAAAAGTCGTTCTATTTATGTACTACAAGAGGTATGAAAAAAACGAATCGCGTAAAGATTAGCAATTGCCTTTTTTTTATAACTTTCCATCAATGATGTAATATAGAACCTACCAAAAAAGTTTAAATTACCTTCAAGTCATATTATTTTTACAAATCCACGGCAATCATTTCTGAATGGAATTTAAACGATTAAACTATAATTGGTTGTCAAATTGCGTGTAAAATTGGCTGTCAATAAAAAATTGTTGAACGTACACTATAATAGTAGATATATTATTTGACGAGCACATAACTTCGCCTCGCCATCATTGACAAATACATTTAAAATATTTGATATAAAGTGGAATTTATGAGTCGTAGATAAAACGTATTCAACTCGCACACAGCGGATATAAATCGCGAGCATGAAGTTTATACGCGAGCCGTAGGCGAGCGTGTAAACATGCCAGCGATTATACTATACAATTTACATTGCATCAGATAATCTACAACATTTGGAACAATATCTTGGATAGTTTCAGCTTTAAACCCCTCCTGGCCTTTGTGTAGCTACTCGCTTGATAACAAACGTTTTATATTTGAGCAAATATGAGCAAAATATCTCAAAATCTGTTGACAAGCCATATTATAAAACTCACGCGCACTCGTGACTATTTGTAAAAACAAAAACGGGAGCAAACTTCACACATGTATGGACAGAGAAATATTGCAACTCATTCAAAATCTGTCGCGAAATTTAAACAACATGCATTCCGCGGATTTAAATTAATTGTTACACAATCCATATTGGGTAATAAATACTTCACTATTTTACTGATTGGTGATCGATGCTATTACTCAATATACTACCCAGACAGTTGCAGAGTAGTTTATGCATATTGGAAGATTAAATTATGTATGAGTTTTATTCAAAATTGGGTCCACTTCGATTCGAAAATTGATATTGTTTTACGCAATGTATTGCGGCCTACATGGATCATGGCTGGCCCTTATTTGAATATCATCAAGGTAACCTAAATAATTTTAAACGTATACCTAAAAATCGCAGAATATTATAAATTATTCAATAATGATAAAGTTTGACTATAGGTATTATATTATGCATATACTTTTTTACATGTATTACGCTATTAAGTAGATAATTAATCGATCATATTCTTGTTACACATTGACAAATAAGGTCATCCGTGTAGTGATTGCGTATAATAATTGAATTTTGATTGTACCTACAACAAACGATTTTTTCAGCCATTGCGCATTTATCGCGCCAAGTTTTATACAGTCAATTTTGCTAATTTTAACTAGCCATTATAAAAGCAATTTTGATTTAAATATACTTAAATATACTTATATTATACCTACATATATATATATATATATATATATATATATATATATATATATATATATATATATATATATATATATATATATATATACAGGGTGTGTATAAATTGGCGGAAAAGCTATACGTGGCGATGTTCTTCGTAAAATTCTGAGTAAACAATCTTTATACTAAAATGTTGTAGCGTCATTATTGTGCCCTCAGGAGCCATTTGAAAGAAACATAGATTTGGCAACGCTGAATCCAACAGGTGTTCGTGTTACTATGCACTGTAAACAATGGGTCCGTATACCATATACATATCGGCATACTCATTAAACGTATATTCCATGTTGAACGAACGAAAAGATAACGTAAAATACAATAACTAATAAACTAATTATCTAATGAACTGTAGGAATAATCACGGTAGAACGGTAGAACTGACGAAATTAGCACAAACAAGTCAAATTATTTAATTTGATTATACAACTGTCAAAAGTGACAAATGCCAAAATTAAGTTACCCATGTTCTACAGTGTTGCCGAATATATTTTTATGACAAAATTAACGAAATACCGAAATTAAAAACAAACTTTTTAGGCAGAACGATAACATTTAGGAAAAGAAAAATTTTCGATATTGTTCTTTATTCTAAACTGCAGCTTCTCCATCAATAGATTTCAAATAATAACACCATTCAAGAGTTCGGATATCATGACTTTGGAGACCTCGTGAAGACTCAAGAAGCACGGTACAACATTTTAGATTATAGATTGTCTACTCAGAATTTTGCGAAGAACACCGCCACGTGTAGCTTTTCCGCCAATTTATACACACCCTGTATATATATATATAGATATATAGGAAAGCTGGTTAATCGACGGTGAGATATAAAGGAGAAAGGTATTTGTCGACAATTCCGTCATACGAAGATCGAAGAAGCAACCGTAGACACGTGTTTTCGATCTTCGTATGACGGAATTGCCCGACAAATACCTTTCTCCTTTATATATAGGAAAGTTGGTTAAAGGAAAGCTCCAATATATATATATATATATATATATAATGGATGTTAATTCTTTGCAGAACCCTGCATATATTGATATAAAACTTTGAAATAGTTAATACAAGATGGCGGTAATTTTTTAAGTTAAAAAACTACAGCCACGCATTAACTTCCATTAACTATATATATATATATATATATATATATATACAGGGTGAGTTATTAGTATCCCGGCGGTCGATAGTTAATAAATCGTTTGAGAAAGAAAAAATATTTTATACAAAAGTTGTTTGACCCTCCATTTTCTATAACGTAAAATTATTTTCATTTATACAGGGTGACGGAAAGTATGTACATTTTTTTAAATGGAACGCCATGTATATTTTATTATATTATAAACACTACTAAATTTGTTTATCCAACCGTGTATGTTTCTAAGTCACAGCGTTAATA
Source organism: Aphodius sticticus (assembly GCA_963966075.1). Lineage (NCBI taxonomy): Eukaryota > Metazoa > Arthropoda > Insecta > Coleoptera > Scarabaeidae > Aphodius > Aphodius sticticus. The sequence continues at coordinate 39,899,999 of OZ014506.1, read as the reverse complement.
GTTCCAGAGATATTCAACTGTTTTTCCAAAATATGCCAGTTGCAGGATCTTTTTAAAAACTATGTAAAAACGACATTTTTGCCGATTTTACCTTTAAACTATGTGAGACATTAGTCAATGCCAGTAGGTAGATGATAGTATCCAAAGATTTAGATACACTATACAGGCTGTTTATTGAACTTAGTAAATTTTAATGTTTTTCAAATGGCTTTTTCTCGAGTTTTTTAAATGGAACCTGTATAATATGTGTTGGCTGTAATAACCCTTTATTTCGCTCCAATTTACATCTAGTATGTCATACACCAAATGTTACTATTTTTGTGTTATTTGCAATTGAACGAAAATCTTATGCAATTGCAAATTTTATTATTGCTGTGAATAAGGTATTTGGTAGTTTGACGTAAAGTCTTCAAGTGGCGATAGAAGAGATAATTTAGAAACGATTTAACCAGCTTGATACTATAAAGTATTACCGTTATCAATATATTAATAATTTTATATGAAATTTTGTAAGTATATTTTGCCGTCTAGCGTAAGGCAACCAAACACGCGATTTAAAAATTTCTAATTATTGCTGAAGTAAACCCTAAACCCTGTACTTTTAGGTTATCCATCGTGAAAATTTGTTGACTTCTGAGTGTTGAAAATCAGATTTTCTTTGATGTGATTTATGTGCTCGCACTCAAAAACCAAATATGCAACAAAAACAAACTGATAGGCATCTTTAGATTCAGATTTTTATTCATAGCAAAAAATCTATTAAAAACACTTCCAAATAACCCACTTTCCATTCACATTATCAATATTACTCATACCTACTATCATTCATATTATCCCAAGTTTGAACTGTCTCTCCAGAAAAAAACCTATTTTAAACCAATTAACAATAGTAAGTAGATATTGTAGGTTGTTTTTTTGTACTGAATACAAATCCGTTCTCAAAGGTAGCTCATCAAGACAGGTTTTAGCGTTTCTGTTTGATTTTGTGTGTTAGCGTACATACTATTACAATGAAACGGAGGTGGCCTAGTGGATAAGGCGGATGCCTTCCACTATGAAGCCCAGGGTTCAAGCCCAGGTTAGGCAGGGATTTTAAAAATACTCCGTCTCCACGACCGCCGCACAGACAAGCCAACAGGCTTTGCGCACATGGCGACATCCCAAAAAAAAAAAAAACGTCTCCGCACAATTTCCACAAACGTGAACAATTTTTCACGATAGTCCCCCTAAAACTACACTGTTTTTGGTTTAGTTTGGAGCCCAACTGAAGTTACTAGGTCTTAAGGTTCGCTCGCTGTACGTATGCAAAAATTGCAAAACATACTTATAAAATTGTGTAATACCTTGATAACCGTAATACTTTTTCTATGACTAAAAGAAGTTAAATAAGTTTAAATAGGCGTCTTCTATAACGCTTTAAATATTTTAGATCATGCTACCCAGCACACTGTATACAAAGCAATATTAAGATACTAAATAGCATACTACTCTTTAAATTCCAAATATCACAAAAACTATTAGAAATTGATATACGATATAGTGAATATAAATTACAAAGAGCTTAAGGGACATTTCAATTAGCAAATAATATACAGGGTGTTCCATTTAAAAATTTCAAGAAAGAGCGATTTAAAAATGTTTAAAAACTAGTGCATGTGACGATCACCCTGTACAGCGCTTCAAATTTTTCATTACATCAGCATCTAGCTATGGGTTTAGTTATTATGTGACAAAATTTTCAGGACAATATGTGCAAAAATGTAGTATTAACGTAGCTTTTAAGAAAGGCCTGCAATTGTTGGAAAGACAACCTCCTTAGTATTCATAATATGACATGATATACAGGGCATTCCATTTAAAAAAAATTACTTACTTTCAATCACGCTTAAATGCAACACCCTGTACAAATGAAAATAATTTTACGTTATGGAAACTAATGAGTCAAACAACTCTTGTATAAAACATTTTTTTCTTTCTCAAACGATTTGATGTCTATCGGCCGCCGGGATACTATTAACTCACCCTGTATATATATAGGGTGTATATATATATATATATACAGGGTGTGTATAAATTGGCGGAAAAGCTATACGTGGCGATGTTCTTCGTAAAATTCTGAGTAGACAATCTATAATCTAAAATGTTGTACCGTGCTTCTTGAGTCTTCACGAGGACTCCAAAGTCATGATATCCGATCTCTTGAATGGTGTTATTATTTGAAATCTATTGATGGAGAAGCTGCAGTTTAGAATAAAGAACGATATTGAAAATTTTTCTTTTCCTAAATGTTATCTTTCTGCCTACAAAGTTTGTTTTTAATTTCGGTATTTCGTTAATTTTGTCATAAAAATACATTCGGCAACACTGTAGAACATGGGTAACTTAATTTTGGCATTTGTCACTTTTGACAGTTGTATAATCAAATTAAGTAATTCGACTTGTTTGTTTACAGTGCATAGTAACACGAACACCTGTTGGATTCAGCGCATAGTAACACGAACACCTGTTGGATTCAGCGTCTTTCGTTTTTTTTCGTTTTTTCCAAATCTATGTTTCTTTCAAATGGCTCCTGAGGGCACAATAATGACGCTACAACATTTTAGTATAAAGATTGTTGACTCAGAATTTTACGAAGAACATCGCCACGTATAGCTTTTCCGCCAATTTATACACACCCTGTATATATATATATATACACATACATTTATTATTATTTGCTCATCGCGGTTATACGAACTTGCATTGTTCACCACTTTTGGTAACCGCCATAGATAGAATTCGACTATCGTTCTGGAAGCCAGGAAGTGCCCCAACAATAGTCCGACAATTCGTGCCGTGATCACACGATAACCGGGTTTTTTGTTATGATTCCACGCAGGAGTGGTCACATATACCTAATTACTAACATATGTATATAGGTTTACAAGTAAACACATTGACGATGATGCAGTCATGACATTTATTTGTCCTATTTTACCTGCTAACCTTCCTCTTTATCTATAAATATGTTTTTACGGCAGAAGAAAAAAGCTCACGATATATTATGTGTTTTGCATACAATTGAAATGTGCATATAATAAATTATATAGGTGTACAGTACGAAGACAATGACCCCTATAATACGGCGAGAAAGAAGAAATATGCCTATGTAAAATACGTCTCTACTGCGCTGTCACACGTTTTCTTTTTTAAATGCACTCGAATGATTCTCGACATACATGGTGGGGCAAAACTCACTCCCTATTTCACATATCATTTCAGTAGTTTTTATTCATAGATTAGAAATCATATCTAACCAATATGAGCCAAATTTATGAGCAAAATTCGAAAGAAAAACAACTAAATTTACAAAATGTAGGTTTTCCTTTTTTTCCATCCACGAAGACGTGTTTGATGGTGTCAGATAGATTGTGAAACTGTTTTCAGTTTTATAATGAAATACGTCGTTTGACCATTTGGTTGACCATATTTGACATTTGTTTAGTATCGTTTGACCACCACCATTTTCAAGATATATGCATTTTTAAAATAGGGACTACTGTGGCACTCTTCATTTGAATTTACTCAATAAAGAAAGATTTTATTTCACTGACGACGGCGGAGAAAAACGTTGTCTACGCCGAACAATTCGACTCAAACCTATGGTATAGAGAGACGTTACAAAATCCCCCGTGGTGGGGCTAAAAAATTTTGAAAATTTTCGGATGTTGACACGCTCGCTTACGGGTCGCGTGTAAAGTTCATGCTCGCGATTTATATCCGTTGTGTGCGAGTCGAATACGACGTTTTACCTACGACTCATAAATTCTATTTTATATCAAACATTTTATAGTTATTTAACCAACAAGTATATTAAAAAGAGCGATTAATGATCGAGACAGTTTAATGCTCGAGCAATTAGCGAGTGCGTTAATTGTCGAGATCACTAATCGCCGTTTAATATTCGAGTTGGTTACAACATTCTTTCTTCGATTGTATTCTTCTGGCGGCGTGTACATAGATTTTATTCGTCGATGGCGTTTGAGGTTATATGACCATTTATGTAATTTGACACTGACAGATCTGGACTGTGTGCCTGGATAAGGGAATGTTTTGATTGGACGGTTTTATTTTGCGTATGTTCGATTGACTGTAATGAAGTCGTTTGAGTGGCTATAACAAATAATGCATTAATAGAAATCGTGCATTTATAGAGCTTTTTAATGAATGATTTTCTATTCAGTATACATACTCATAAATAAACGATCGACGGAAAAATGTATTTGTCAATGCTGGCGAGCCAAACTGTCAAATAACTGTCATTCACGTAGGTTTTGCCAGACTTGACACTCTTGACAGTTCAGTTTGATTGAATAATGAAGTCATTTTTCATACGACTGTCATTATTATACAAAGCTTCATAATCATAAGTCATCATAATAATCGGTGTGTACCATGGTATTGATTATGTCTTAGATACGTATGCAATGAACTTATTATATGTGAGTCGTAGACAAATAACTATTATTAAACAAATAATAAGTATATCCATCGTGCAGAGAGATGAGACTAAATTAAACAAAAACCTTTTCAGTTTCTATACATAAGAAACAGACTTTTTATTTAATTTAATATTGTTAAACAGTCCTATTATTGTCCGATTCCATTGTAGCGAATCAAAGATACCCACGTAAAATCAAATAATCCAATCAAATCTTTGTCATGATCAAATTGTTCTTTCATCCAGATCGGTTACTGTAAGACAATACTATATTGTCATATACGAATAATAAAATATATTAATAAGAATAAATATAATTGCACAAAACTGCAAATAGATGACATGTAATTCCTCTTTGGTATACTAAACGGTGCATTGTATGTATCGTTCACGGTTCACTACATTTTTTAACGTAAGTCGACACCGCTAACCGAAGTAACAAAAAATAATGCGAAATAGTCGCTACCATATCGGGCAGGCAGTGAATTTCACGCCGTACGCAGACTACCCATAAGTGAAGAACAAGGTCAAAGTAGTTTACGGACGTGCAATAGTCGGAAGATGGACGAGGACGATAATTACCCCGGACACTTCTGAGAACGGGTTGCCCCCGCGGCAACAAAATTTAAAAATAAGAAGAGGTGTGTGCAGACTAAAGAGTAGAATAAAAATCCAGAAACAGCGGCGTGCCGTTTACGGCCAACTTGAATCAAGTAGATGGCGCGCACGTTGCGCGTCTTTCGCTTCGTGTTTGATAGGGCGACGCAAGAGCGTAGGACGCATTTACGTTAACCTGTTCGTGAGTCATTATTGAAAATTTATTATGTATATGATAAGTAGTTTGTTCCGAGAAAAAATGCACGTGTTTTTGTATATTTGTTGCGGTTGGTGTTCAGGATGCGAGTTGGGATCCAGTCGTGGGCAGATTTGGGTGGAGAAATGTTTAGGCAATATTCAAACTCCAGCGCGCTGCGCCCGAGTCGCCAAATCCAAATGAATTTTACAAAATGGTATTCAGATTTTAGATCATTGACATTGAATACGTTAATCCCGTAGCGCTTCTAACATCGTGTGTTATCCGATATTCAGATCAGATTGAAAATAGCAACATATACACGATATACACGATTGATACGATCGAAACAAAAACAAAATAGATCAAATAAAAAACATTGCGAAATGGCAGTTATCTACCTAGAAAATAATTGTAATTACAACTTCTAGACCACAGGGCGAAACGTTTTTTAGAAACAATATATTAAGAGGAATCACTAGAGGTAGTAGCGTACTACAAAACAACACTACATAAAACCAAACATACTGAGCTTAATTGTGTGTTAATACTCACGTGTAATACATTAAATTATAGATAAAGGTGTATTACACCGGGTACGAATGCCACTTTTTTTCATTTGCGTTGTTGTTTTGTTTTTTACCCTTGCTAAAGAAGCCAATAATTGGTAATTTTTGCTATTTTTTTTTTCCAAATCAGAACCAAATATCAAAAAAGCAATATTACAACATTTTGTATTGAGCCTTCATGAACTTGTGTAAAAAAAAATGACAACAAAATATGAATGTTGTAATGATTTAACCTTTGGTTTTTTGAACATGTGAATGAGACGAGAATAACATATTTTATCGTCGTACGGTGCAGCCATCTGTTGGATAAACACCACATCATTTTCTTCGACCAATCAAATTCAAATGGTACAGTCTGAAGCAGCAGCGTGAATACGTCAGCCAGGGGAATCACAAATATTGAGCAATTTCGGCCTAACAAAAATATTGATCGCATGTTGACACGGGAGGTGTAGGGGCCCCGCGCCCGGCAAACGAAAGCCATACGAAAAATAAAAGAGCGAGTTATAAATTAGGAGCGCATGTTCCCGCGAGGATTTATAGTGCAGTCCCCGTACGACACACGGAACGAACAATAATTAACAACCGCAATACCTACTTACAATGTTACAACTACTAAATAATTAATAGGAGTTAAATAAATTATTAATAAGGACATACAAGTAATTTAATTTTTAATCAGTTTTTTATTTTTCGTCATAGAATTTCAAATATATTGGTATTTAGATTTAGAAAATAATCTTAATACCAAACACTTGTCGCTTGGCAATGCATTCAGGGCAATCGCAATCTATGTAGGATGGTTGGGTTTAGTTCGACTTGTTGTACAACATGTAGATATTATACGTGTAGTATAATTCTTCGCTAATTAACTTCGCTAGTTAATTTGGGCAATACTCTCTTATAGGCGTAAGCGTGCCGGATCATATATGCCAAAAAACGTTTATAAAGGTGTTACACATCCGTTAACCGAAACTCTTGCGCCTAATACGTCATGTCATGTAGTAAGTATGTAAATGTGACAAAAACGACTACACAGTATTGATTGATTGCTTGCGGTACATCATTTCCAAAGTATTTTTATGCGCTGAACCCAAATCTGACATCCGATTGACTAAATCAGGCTTTATTCACAAGATACTTCAACATATTTGAAGAGTAAAATTTAAATTGCACAACGTATGTACGCAGTACACTCTCCTACAACGCGGTTTAATATTACGCGTTTTATGAAAACGCGTTATAGGAATTTGAGGATCGCAAATTTAGACGCATGCGCATTGTACGATAATCGCGTTATATGAAGATGTAGTCGCAAAATTTTGATCGAGTTGGTAGAAATTCGCGTTGTAGGAACCGCGTTATAGGAGAGTTTCCTGTATGCGCAATCGTATTTATATAAAAATAATACAATAAAATAAATAAATATCAATTTTCTATAAAAAATATACCCAAAATATGTTTTTTCTTGTAAACTTTTAGCATTTACTTATAAGAATACTTCAGATTTTGTATAGTAATTTTTTATTCAATAAAAGTATCATTGTTGCATCTATTTATTAAAACAAAAGTATTGGAATGGAAATAGAAAACGTAAGTAAATATGTACCTACTGAAATGTATAATGACTAAAATATTCAAATTCATTTATATGTGGTATCATTACAGCCACCAATAATAGCGAATAGTTCAATAAAGCAATTAATTAATTTGTATCACTGTATTGTTTTGTGGAATTGTATTTGCATTTAAAATATACAAGAAAAGCATTTCAAAACATGCGATAGTCACATACACAAAATTATTAGGGACCGGTTCGGCGCCAGTCGACACCGCACGGCCCCTTTGATCTTTGCCTCAAACGAACGATACCGCCGGCGCCGTTCCCCTAATTAATCAGTGCGTGCGTTGCTTGCATTTTCTGCGGAGTGTACAGTGGGCGCGGCTTGTTCCCTCCTCTCGCGCCTCAGTTTCGTCGAACTTTTGAGGCCGGTGACTAACATTTACTCTTAACAGTGCTTTCCGATCTGCTGCTCCAATAACGGCGTGTTCACACGGGACACGGCGTCCGTGCGGATTCGACCGTCCACGGTCGTGTGTAGCCAAGGGCGCCGTTACAAAATGATCCAGGAGGGGGCAAGAATTTTTTAGTAGTAAATGGTGGCGTAATATTAAAACTATGCATACACTCTGAAAAATCTATCTCTTTTATGGTAGACATTTTTGTAGACATTCTTTTATGTTAATAGCCACGGTCGTGACCCTTGTATGATCGGCAACACTTACCAATTATATATTGATATTAATTTAATTTCAAGTCATTTTGCCGTATTTCTTCCGTTTATTAATGGGGGATTAATATAGTATTATTAATAATTATGGAGAGAATAAAAGCCTATTTTTCTTGCCCTATGCGTACCTCGCGATTTTTTGACTATTACTTACACTGATGATGGCAGCCATGCCGAAACATGTCTGTAGTACATAAATAAAACATTTTTAACTGCGAAGAAAAAGAGGCTTTTATTCTTTCCATATCCATATCACTTCGCTTTATGGACATCCACCAATTATTTATAATTGTTAGTAAATATATTTTTGTTCAAAATCATTGAACTCTTACTCTACAATTTAATATTTTGTATGATTTTCAACCAATATTGTTCAATAATTCAATGATTATAGAATTTGCAATGTTGTCAATTTGCCCTGTATTTTCGGTTCTAATGATTATTTCTCAATAACTCAAGTGAATGCTAACTTATATTGTCGCCATTCTACTGTTTTCGATGGACACGAACCAACCATTTTTACTTTATCATACGGAGTATGTACACCCGTTTTCACGCAGTGTGTGTACCCGTTTTTGTGGCGACGATTCCGGAGAAACTACGAAAGGTATCTGGACGAAACTTCATATTTAGAAGTTCATGACTAAACACTGTTATCCGCGTTATCCTATTGGCGCCGTGCGCGTACGATATGCCCATCTCTATTGCCGCCGGACGGGACTAAGATCGCCACGAGGTGGCGCTGTTCTATGCAGTTTCCTTCCTAGTAATCACCCACGTGGTAGTTACCTGTAGCGCGTCTACTAAGTAAACATAAACAAGAAAGCTGTTGCCGTACGTAAATGAGGTTAATTGGTAGAAGCAAGTAATTTATTTGTAGTGGTTTGTAGTGAATAAAGCGGCGTTTTCTTTCGTTGTACATTTCTTCCGCTGATTCAATTTCCAACTCACTGTTGAAAATCTGCAATTGCTGTTACTGCCAGTATTTTGACAATTCACCACACAGCACGAGTTAACCATATTTGTATACACAATGCTAGTCTGTGCACAACGCTATCAGCTGACAAGAAATAATAAATAAAGTCGACTACAGCGCTTTTGCGTGCAGCGGTGACCGAGAAAACTTCTGGCGGATACATATTCCGCCATGGGCGCATAAAGCGTTCCTCAATCCCCCACTCCGTACTGCGCACGGTGCCAATAGGCAAAATGGGCATTTGCCCTGAGCTCCCAACAACAGGGGGGGGGGGCAAACAAGTATTTTGGAAAGTCGTTTCTGTAATAGACAACCACACCATTCCAATCCTCATTACCGTTGCAAGCACATCTCAGCGAGACCGCAACTAATTTTTAACAAATTCACTACCGTGGCAAGAATATTGAATTTTAATTTTGCGCTTCTGCCATGCCGGTTGGAAACCAAAACAAATCTTTTATAAACTATAAATTAATTAATTAATAAGTTAACGTAGTAAGAATATAAAATTTGAACTTTAGCATAGTCCTAGAGGCAGTTTTAGCAGTTAAGCTCATTTTTTGCCATAAAAGAAACATCTAATTTTGATACTTTTTCTTTTGTTATGGAAATCTATTCTGCAAAAATGAATTCTCCAAAAATATCTGTAAAATAAAAACTCGATCTTCAGAATGCTTACCTTTAAAAATCTTTAGTAATGTAACTAGTCAATCATTTTCTTTCCCAAGAAGTTTACAAGGAAAAGATTCCAATAAAAGTTTTAGGTACAAACTTGCTTAAGGTACAAATTTGATATGCTTAGAAATGAATCATGCTATATATTCAAAAGTATTTTGTGTTTATAGCTTAAATCATTTTCAAAACATTTATTTTTTTTTGTAAACTTCTCAGATGTCGAGGTATTGACATGGTAGAAATCGTTTTAACATTTTGTAATTGCTTTCTTTTAACATTTAATCGTTTTGTATCATTCAAACGACTGATCTCAGGGACTTTTGGACAGGAAAAATATACAGGGTGCTATATTTAAAAAAAAATGAGTTTAGTCTGCTTCTTACAAATGCATAACCCTGTATAGGTATTCAAAAGTCATTCAAGTTTGTAGCTTAAGTCATTCCCTAAAATTTATATTTGGTTTCTCTCTTCTAAACTTTCAGGACCAGATATTGACGTTACGTTTCTTCTTGTTAACTTTTTGATGATATGGAATCGGAATCTTATGCGTTAACTAAGAATAAAGATTATGAAACCGACACTGTTAGCAAAAGAAAGAGGAAATTACAGTTTATTAAAAGAAACATCTCCAAAAGACTATGAAAAGTGCATTACAAATTTAATAAGTACATATCCAGAGGACATAGATAGTGATGATGGCGTATTTAAGGATGAACTATCGCACTGTTTGCAATATGCAAAATATTAAAAAAGCTGTTCAGGCAGGAATATATCTAGATTGTAATGTGATAAATTATTTATTTTTATTTGTTAAGAATACGCTTTTATTAATTAAGATAATATATAATATTTGTTACGAATTTTGATTTTTAAATTATTAAGCTATTTATTTTTCTATTTATTTGCTACATTTGTTACTTTAAATAACGATGTAGGTACTTATATTAAATGTTGTTGAAAAAAAATCAAATACCTTACTTATTATTTATGATTTTATTTAGTATTAGTACATAATATTTTTGTATAAAAAGTAATTCTTAATTCAACATATGGGGGCCCCCAAACTCAAAATTGCCCAGAGCCCATGAATCATGTTTGCATAACGCGCCTCTGTGACTAAACTTAGAGCTAAAAACGATTTTGTTCAAAAAGGTCCGAATTAACTGGATGTGTTCTAAGCATTTTTCAAGGATTTTGCAAATGACCCGCCATTTCTGTAATTTCGTCAAAATAGTTAAATAATAAATTAAGGTAGAGGAAATTTTGTGTAATTTATGTCTATGACATTTTTTGGTAAAATTAATAGTTTACCTGTATGAGAAAATTCTATTTCATCGAGATCGGTCGTGTCTGCATTAATGTAAAACTAGTTAGCCAGGATTTGACAGATATTTTCATTCTAATGACAGTAGGTAGTGTCAAACGTTGATGTTTTGACAATACCTACTGTCAATAGTATAAACATATCTGTCAAATCCTGGCTAACTACTTTTATTTTAATGCAGACACGACCGATCTCGATCAAATCTCATGCAGCTAAACTATTAATTTTATATACAATTTTATCAATATTTATCAAATTTACATACTACGTATGATAAAGTAAAAAGTATTCGATCAGATACGGCGTTTTCAACAGGTTCCTTATGAATGTTTCCACTGCTCGATCCTAGAGAACAACGCGGCATCTACACTTTTGCTATATTTTTTCTATTTCTATATAAAATCCGTTATTTATAATGTACTTATCCTAACCCACCGTATTAAATAAATGCTTATAAGTAATTAACGCTAATTTGTATGAAATTTATATCTAATAGAAAACTGCAAATATCTGATAACTACTGTGGATATAGATACGGCACTTTACCATTGGAGGACAGAGTAGGCCTCAATTTTGTGATTGTCTTTCTTCGATTTTCTTCATATTGCAATTCTTTTCAAGAACAACTAATAAAATATACTACTACTATTACTACAGTATATCAATTATAATGTTCGTCGTAGTTCACAGATAAGGCAAAGCCGGATTGTTTGAATTGCTAAATTGGCGATTGGTGCGATCATCACGCTAGGCCTAGCAATTCGCAAACCAACAATGGCACAAACAACAATGGCTCGCAAAGCAAGGCATCGAAGGTTGTACCACCAAATAATATGCCGCAATTACACGAACAAACGAGTTTCTTTTTCTATTACTGTATTACATAAAAGGCAATTCAGGATTTCAGACTCGTTGATTGATGGTTTTAATTTACGGAAGTTTGATAATTACAAGTGTGTATTTGATCTAAATATGTATGTTATGATCTAATGTCATGCTGTATTTGTAATGTGAGCGTTTTAATAGTCTTGTATTCCAAATACAAGCATAACTACCACTTAACCACATTGCTAGATAATTATGATACAAATTTACTTTCGGATTTTTTTTTGTGATAAGAAGTTATTCAAAATCTCAATTATTCCTAATACAGAAACAAAAAAATCTGATGTGGCCAGGCACATGACTTTATCATACTATATATAAAATTAATTGTTTAGCTGCATGAGACTATTTGATCGAGATCGGCCATGTCTGCATTAAAATAAAACTACTAGAACTAGACAGATATGTCGATTAAAGCTGCGTTCGGATATTGTACTCCGTTGACACCGGGTACACCGTCCAAATGACACTTACGTGTTATTGGGTGTAAAAAGTGTAATGCAATATGCGAACGCAGCTTATATTGACAGAAGTTATTGTCAAAACATTAGCGTTTGACACCAAGAGTACCTACTGTCATTAGAATCAAAAAAATCTGACGAATCCTGGCTACAAGTTTTCATACAGTACGACCGATCTCGTAGAAATAGAATTTGCTCATGCAGCTAAACTATTGATTGTACCAAAAAATGTTATAGTGATAAATTATTCAGAATTGCCTCATCTCTAATTTATTATTTAACTATTTCGACAAAATTCCAGAAATGGCGGCTTATTTGCAAAATCTTTCAAAAATGCTAAGACTAAACCTCCAGTTCCTTTGGACCCTCTTCAACAGAAAGCTATTCAGCTCTAAGTTTGGTTATAAAACTTCTAAATATGAATTTTCGTCCCGATGCCTTTAGTAGTTTCTCCGGAATCGTCGCCACAAAAAACGGGTACACACACACACACACACACACACACATACACACACACACACACACACAGACATTTTTTTGTACCTCGGTCAAAAATGTTCAGGGGACCCAAAAAGACGTATTTCCGCTAAAATCTCAAAAATTTTTTTTGGCACGATTACAATACTTTACATACTGCGTATGATAAAGTAAAAATACTATCTATGGTGTTCAATACCAAAAGAAAAACGAGCAAAATGTACATGGAAAGATGTACCTATGTTCCTATCGGCTATTGCTATCTCACAATTTTAGACGAGCTTGTCGGTTATATATTCGGGTAGGTACTAGTTTTTATTATTCTCACCTCGGATGCTATGTAAAAAATTGATACACCACAGATACAGTGGGGTTTTATTTGAGTTTTGCTACCATTTGGTTTGGTTATAAAAATTAAAAACAATTCTATAATTTTAGTTCTTTGTTGATAGACACCTTAAAAACTAAAATAAAACTTTTTTTTTATATTGCAAGGTAACCGCTGATATCTTTTTACGAAAAGTTTCCCACACATAAGCGGCTCACTTTGAGAGTCATATTGATAAGAAATTAGATTAAGAAATCATTTGATAAGAATTTTTACTTTGATTTCTTAAATGTTTGTAAAGTATGTTACATCAGCAACTGGCAGATGGAGCGCGTTTCAGAAATGGATAAGTATACTTGTAATTGTTACTGTAATAATCTTGATTTGAGTATCCAGATAAGAAGTGTGAATTAAAAAGTCTTTGTGTCTTACATGCCTGGTGTAAATTAACTCATGTTTACCGTACCCTAACTGCAATAGGACAACAACTCTACGAAATTTAATTGACAGCTTGATGTTTTATCGTTATAAGCAATGTTTATTACAAATACATATTATTTTATATGTTTATTACTAATGTTTATTACTGCCTTAAAACATGTTTTATTTTACATTATATATATATATATATATATTTATATACAGCTGTTGAATGGGAAAAAAATAAAATAAATTTAATGATTACAAATAAATAAAAGTAGGCAGATTTTTCGAAAATTGGTATTAGAGACTACCTTTTACTTTTTAACAACTTTTCCTAGTAACTTATTTCCTTATCTTCTCAAATTAAATGCACTTTACTCTTGTACCATTTAAAGTTTTTTCAATTTTCAGAACACCGCGTATAAAATATGTTAAATGTTTCTATCCCAATCTTACTCTAATAACTAGCAAATTTTTTTATCAAGAGTAACCTTTTTCGATAACCTTTCTCCTTATATATCTCACCGTCGTATATTTATACCGGGTGATTCAATTTCGAGGCTCACCATGGGGATCTCGCTTATTAGTGGAGATAGAGCTTATGTTTAAATTTGGCCAAGTTTCGTATTTTTGTGCTAATCAATTATCTGAAAAGAAATTTTACATATCATTTTTCATTTTAAAGATATCCACAAAAAACTGAAAGGTTAAGATATCGTTTTTAATTTTTTATTCAAAACCAAACGTAGCTAGACATTTGAAACAAAAGCATTCTACAGCGACTTTTTAACCAGGAATGCAGTGTTATTTTTTAATTTGAAATAACATCAAACATGGCTGCGTAACCATGGCCAACTTTTGTTTCTCTTATGGGCGCCATGTTGAATTTAGGCATTTTCAGATAGTCGTGTTTTTTCTCATTTCCGCAATGTATAACATGTTGGCACTATTTGTTAAAACGATGGTTTAATAATAAAACAACTTTCTTCTTTTTCTCGTTGTTTGTCGTGCTCATCAGGTACCCAACTGGTGCTTGCTTACAGAATGCCGGCGCCGAACTGACCAGAGTGCTTTAGATTAAAAACATTTAGATTGTAAAAGAAGCAAGTTTATACAACAAAAAGCTTATTTTTTAAATAATTGTTCCAATTGGTCGCCATTTTCTTGAAGGCATAAAACCGAGCCAGCTTTTCTACATGTTGTTATGCTCTTCTAACTGTTCTTCCCGGAATAGCATTGACCGCATTTGTAATTCGATTCCGCAGATCCTCGATATTTCTGCATCTTTATAAATTTCGTCGTTCACAGTTCCCCATAGAAAATAGTCCAGAGGACTTAAATCAGGGGACCAACCAAGCTCCAGTTAGGTACCTGAATAGGGTTGCCAACATTGTGCCTATGCTGACCCGGAGATAAATAATTATATTATGGAACATAAGTTTAAATTAATAACAGACGCCACAAAAATGTGAGGCTTCGACACATACTTTTTAGTAACGCTTTGGTGTGAAATTTAGATACCTATCGGTACTGTATAAAACGATGATGTCTAGATGCTAATTACTAAGTAAATTAATTTATTTCAATTAATGTCTACAAGTTTTCCCTGTTTTCTTTTATGCCTCTTATTGTCGATTTTTTACGACACAACCAACATAAGACAAAATGCCAATATTACCACCTAAACAAAGCATAATTGATGTACTGAGAGCATTTTTTTAAAAGGAATCATGTATTTTTGCTTGAAATAATTCTCTACACATTCCCTAATTTTAAATTTTCATTTTGTTCCGACAATATTGGCGGTTTGTATAAACCCCCATAATAAATGTGTCTCTACACACAGAAAAGTGATCTCTCGAACGCAGAGAGAATTACTTGGCTGAAGTAGGTTCGTATATACCGGAGAGATTATTGACTTCAACCAAGAAATTTTATTTCTTGGAATAATTACTAGATTTAAGAAAGTGGTTACTCTGGTGAAGTAAGTAAACAGTCTTCAATTAAGTGTATATTTTTATTCCCGGTAAATATTTTTAGCTACTTAATGTAAGAATTGTAAAGATTTGGCACAAATACGTTTTCTATTGCTAATTATAAACAAGATAGGTATGTTATATTTACTTACTCGTTCTAAACTGTTGCGTGCGTTACATCAAACTATTCCGTGTTGAAACGTTTATTGTACACTATAAATCACAATACACATCCCCAATAAATCACAAGGCACATCCCCTACGGGTAGTTCGTTGTTGTTTTGCGTACTAGGTTAGGCTCCTCGACGCCAGCACCACGCGCGGGCGCGCGAGCCTTGACAAAATCACGGTGCGCATATTTATTCCAGAGAAAGGGATTACTTGAAAGAAGTGAGAATCACTTCAGTTAAATAATTGGTGGGTTTTTATTAAGTAAACAATACTTACTTATATTAAATGTCTTTTATTTTCTTGGATCAAGTAACTACGCACTTGGTTGGATTTACTATTACTTCGTTTGAGAAATTAACATTTTTGGGACGAAAAATTCAGTTACTTCTTTCAATACAATATTGGCTCTTATAAAGAAAGAATTTATTTGTTGACAGCATTTATCTGAGAAATTATTTTACTTATACTGAGTATGTGGCATTTCTTGTATATACCTAACTTTCTACATCCAAGTAAATATGCACTTGAATCTAGTAAATAAATTCAAGAAATTATGTTTTCTCGTTCCAAATAATCACTTTTCTGTGTGTAGTCAAAATGATAACTAAATCTCTCAGTCTTTGTAAATATATAGCCCAACTAATAATAAAATTTTCAAATAAAAGTATCGCTGTCGTCTTCTCCATGATTTAAAAAATACTGTTTTATGGCAGACCAGTATAATACTATTCTGTGAACTGCCTTGGACAAACTCAATCATATTTTTGGGACATTTCTTATCATCTGAACAACATACATATTAAAATAATCAAGGAAAGTTCAAAACATATTTTGTTAATTAATGTATCATTATTGAATATTGATTTCCGACAAGTAAAATTCCTACCTTTAAGTAATACCCGTTCTTTGAAAGCCATTTTTGATATTAGATTTGTCGCAGTCTATGATCATCGAGGAAGGATACAATCTTCTACGTTCGTCGTACCGCTGCAAAATTCCTACTGTATTCACTAGACATGTGACAAAATCTAAAAATGCTACAATTGCTACTATCAAAGTTTCTCACATGCTCTCAAAAAGTAAAATTAAATTGTTGTGAAGATTGAGTAATAGAGTGCTTCTTAATCTGAGAAAAATTCCTTTTTTTCAAGGGAAATCGCTGCAAACTGTATGATTAGAATAACACTTACTGTATTATCATAATTTTTAAAAAATATTTAGGGGTCGCTACAGTTTCTCAAAAGATCGATGATTACCTTTAGTTAACCCCGAGAATTTAACTGAAAACCCGTAGCCCGGAGAATGGTCGCCAAACCCGAAGTCTCCGGGTCAAAATGCCCATGTTGGCAACCCTATACCTGAAGGTTTTTTTATTATTACATCATTATTTTAAAAAATAATGTTAATATGTTATACATTGCGGAAATGAGAAAAGATACGACTATCGGAAAATGCCAAAATACTTCATGGCGCCTATAAGAAAAACAAAAGTTGGCCATGGTTACGCCGCCATGTTATTTCAAATTAAAAAATGACACTGCATTCCTTGTTAAAAAGTAGCTCTAGAATGTTTTTGTTTTAAATGTCTAGCTACATTTGGGCTTGAATAAAAAAATAAAAACGATACCTTAACATTTGAGTTTCTTTTTGCGGATATCTTCAAAATGAAAAATGATAGTTTAAATTCTTTTTCAGATTATTGACCAACACAAAAATACTAAACTTTGCCAAATTTAAACATAGGCTCTATCTAAATTAATAAGCCAGAGGCCCATGGTGAGCCTCGAAATTGAATCACCCGGTATATATTTAAATTTAATTAGTGATATTTAAAATCAGTATAATTGCTTTAAATCTAGTGGGACGCTACTATTTCTATTGATTGTTATGGGACATTTTATTGATAGTTTTGAACAACATGTATATAATTCATATTTTGTTTTATGTAGCGGTCTGTAAAGAATGTTTTAGGGACATGATTAGCAAAATGTCAAACAATAGATTATAACAAAACCCGGAAATTCTTTATTTTGCCAATAATAATCTGACCATGAAAAGCTAATTTAAAAATTATTAAATTCAATTAATGTAAAATTGATGGATTACCAGCAACATTTATTTTTAATGACTGGCACTTTAATCTACCTGCCCATTAGTACAAACAGAGCGATCCAATCGACATCAAGGAAGACATTAGCAGCACGTTTGGTTGTTTTGTCCAATTTCATCACCGCATAAGATATGATTTTCCAAAACAAGCACGAATACGACTAATTGGTGAATCCGTTTCCCCTTGGCGTCCATTGACCAATGGATTCACATTAATTATGATATCCATCATCGAACGAGCTTGACGTGCAATTATTAAAGCACTTACATGTGCCATACATAACAGTATTATACTGACTTTTACGAGTCAAAAGTGAGAGTTTAAAAACCTTTAGATTTTGCGTTATGTCCTATCCTTACAAGCAGAGCACGTGAATAAAAAGCTAGACACAATTATAGTAATTAGGAGAACAGCGTTATTCATATATTAATTTTATTAAATCCATTGTTTCTATGCAGTACAAGGAGATTTTTCATGTAAATTGCATTGTATTGGAAATTATATAGGAAACATGACATGGTTATGTAGATAGAATGTTAATGAATAGAAGACGTAATCTGAAATATTAATCTGAAATTATTAATAGCATGCAGTATCTTCGTGTGGAAGAACAAAAGGTTTCTAAAATTGCAAACTTGACCCTCGGGTCCCCTAGTTGGTGCAATGGCTGCTTCTGCTTATATTATATAATTATTATATTACCTATAACATTAAAATTTAACAAAAATGGCTGCAGAACTTTCTTCCATACGTCAAATTGCAGGTAACCCACAATAGCTCAACATTGTTACTCGTGGCTAAGAACCCCTAAATGACGATGTGGCGCTTGACGCCTGAATATATTGTCTCCGCCATTTGTTAAATTATCTTTTTACAATATCCAATAGAATCGGTGACTTCTCAAACCGTACAAAACAAGTCCAAAAAGTGAGTTCTGGGAAATCTAAAAACAAAAAAAAGAAAGAAAAGAAGAAAAGGAAAGTGTTCATTAAAGGCATTCAAATAATTCTTTTAGTACACTTATATATAGGAGTTTTGAGGTCTCTTATTCTAAATCTGTTGTAAAAATTTTTAAAAATAGACAATTGCAGATTCATTATGTCGACCAAACAACGTCTGGTTTGCATGAAACTTATTTGCCTAATCTGAATCTGAACATCATAATCTGGCCCTGGATTTTGTAAATGTCGCCACCCATTTCTATTCGTATACCTACGTTGTGTTTTCTATGCGTCTATATCGAAGATAGGAATGGGTGGGGAAAGTGAAATTTTCCAGCCCTAACAAATTAGAATTTTAATTTAATGAAAATGTCCAGCCCAGCTGAGTTTTTGTATACATCTTTGGTTGGGCATTACAAATAACGTGTATAAAGTCCCCATCGATATCATCACCGATATGAGTTTTTTTAACAATATATCTTGATTCTTAATGTTCAGACGACAATGAGCGCTATTAGGAAATATGGAAATCTTTTAATTACCTACAAACATGCCTATACATAGTTCCACAACGAGTTGGCGTTTTCAAGTTATAGGTCTAGAAAAACGTCAAATCACACACGAGAAACAACGTACATATTTCTGTGCAGGATAAACCATTCATTGAAAACATGCAGAGCTTCATATTTTATATTAATAAAAACAATAGTATGCAGTTAAAACTTGACTATTTCCAAGATATACCCCTCAGAAGGTTTGTTTTTTTTTTGCGTAAATGTATTCAAGTATACGCTAATAAAGGATACTAGTGTTGGAAAAATTCCAATAAAACAACGGAGGTATTTATTTAAAACACTTTTGTCTTCAGAAGAACATATTTAAAAAGTCGTCAACTTTTGACTTCATGTTTATTGCTTTTTTTTTTTTCATAAAATAAATTTGCAGTTAAAATGAACCTACACATATGTGTTTGTTGCTACTTGTTGTTGACGCTTTCAGCGGTATAACGTATACAGGATGTCTCACGGAACTGATACATTAAAAGTTTCTCATGTTCTACTATTTCTGGAAACTTGAAACTTTGTAATTAGAATTTCTGAGCTCTTCAGCTCTAAATATTCTCAAAATTTATGACTATGGCATTTTTTGGTAAAATGAATAGCTTAGCTGCATGAGCAAATTCTATTTTATCGAGATCGCTGCATTGAAACTAGTTAGCCAGGATTTGTCAGATATTGTGATTCTAATGACAGTAGGTAGTGTCAAACGCTGATGTTTTGACAATACCTACTGTCAATATAATCAAAATATCCGTCTAGTTCCAGTAGTTTTATTTTAATGCAGACATGGCCGATCTCGATCAAATAGAATCTCATGCAGCTAAACTATTAATTTTATATATGGTATGATAAAGTAATGTGCCTGAACGCATCAGATTATTTTTTTTTATTTTTGTCTTCGTGTGTCACTGCCGTGCGTTCGTTCGATATCCAGCATGTTTATAGATGTATTGGGTCCTCATTGCTCGATTTTAATTAATTCCTTTCTAAATTGAAGTCCATAATTCACCGATGAGTTACCATGAGTTAGGTAATACATTTTTGTCAATTTACTATACAGTATGTATGTCACCCTGTTAAAAAGATTAAATATTATAACAGCAAGCGCGCTCTCTCTAACTTAAATCAATATATTTTCTTTTACCGCCTGGCGGCCGCCAGCCAGCTGTATGCAGTCCGGTATGCATATGCGACCGTGATGAGCGAGAACACTAATACATTGTAACTTGAGCGAAAGCGAAAGCACCGACGCGCGGCGACAAACTGGCTGAGTACTTCCCCTTCGAATGTACCCGCGTCGACTATGCTCCGCCTTTGCCTGCTTCCTCTAAACCCCCCAACTTCCCCTTATCATAAAACTGTGGCCTGGTTGACGTTGGTGGGGGCCAGGCAGACCACTCCCAGCAAAAAAAAACATCGCAACGAAATATTTCGTTTGGAAGTTGCGATGTTTTTAAAACGGAGCCTTAAAGAGCTTGACACCCTGATACATAACATGGCGCTGTGAAATGTCCAGCCTATGAAGAGGAATATCCAAGTTTTGGCCGGTTCTTGTGTCATGCTTGTGGATATCTTTCCTACGCTGAATGTTATTTGTATTCATTTTTATGAAAACCAGAGCATTGTAAATAAACAGTGACGGTATAGTTAATATCTTTAAATTTTTAAAAAGTGGTTTACAATGTTCTCTATAGTCTGCTCCTGCCAAAATGCGGATAGCTTTCTTCTGTAAAATAAAGATACGATGCCAAGAAGTGGAACTTCCCCACAAAATGATGGAATAGTTAATACTGCTATGGAAAGTTGCAAAATATAATGTTTTTGCTGTTTCTCTGTCTGCAAATTCCACAATTTTTCTTATTTGGTATATGTAGCTATTTAACTTGTTGGCCAATGAATCAATGTGATCTTTCCATTTTAGTGCAGAATCAATGTAAACACCCAGCAATTTGACTGTCTGGGGTGTTTCAGGCCTTGGTTTAAAATATATATTCTGTGTTTTGTTTTTATTCAGCTTGAGGCTATTACAATTAAACCAATTCTGAGCTTCCTCCAGACTACTGCGTTCCTTGACAAGTAACCCACACAAGTCCCCTGCTGTGTTGATGACAGTGGTGTCATCTGCAAAAAGAACTGTATGGCACTCTGCTAAACTTACAGGCAGGTCATTCAAATAAATTAAGAACAATATGGGTCCTAAAATTGATCCTTGCGGAACACCACAATCCAAAGACATGATATTTTGATATAGTATTTTAGTTTTAATAAACCTTTTTATTTTTCTGTTTTCCTGCTGTCCCAAAGTTGTTACATTCCTATAAATGAAGAATAAATCGTTTTGTATTTAGTTTGCATTCTTTTATACTGACAATATCTCAAAAACTATTAAAGATAGATATAGGTAACCCTAATATTGATTGATAGGGAATAAGATTTCCTATCGAATGGCGTATGGTTATACAGGGTGTTCCATTTGAAAAAAAATGAGTTTTTTACGTTTAAAAATTCAATTATTGTGTTGTAAATTTTGAACACCTGTATAAGATATCATGATGAACTAAACATCATCTTATTTGGTTATGTTTCTAGTTTTTGACCACCAATCATAAAAGTTCTATTTTCAATAATAACCGAGATATTCAATTTTAAAAAAATTTTTAGGTGATTTTCGCGGAATCACCTAAAATACTCAAAAATGGTGATATTTAGGTATAGGGAAACCTGACTAAAAATGATGTATTTTGATACGTAGAAACTAAAAATAAAATAAAAATTATATCATTCCATTAAAAATTGCCTATTTTGGCATTTTTCTGCTAGTATTTTGAGTAAATATTTAGAAACAAAAATTTAAAATGCCAGTTTGTTTATTATAGGTATTGAAAACTAAAATAAATAGATAAATAATCGGCATAATAGTAAAATATAGCATACATGAGGTCGCTTATATAGGTACATCAGTTTTTATATTGTGTAGTAGCAAACGATGAGAAATTAACTGTTTTATTTTTCGATTTTTGTTATCACAGTACGACATACAGATACAGGGTTGGATTTTTAAGGAACCCCACCAAAATGAACCAAAACAAACAAAAATAGAACAATATATTTAAAATAATACCGTACTGTTCAGTTGGGCACAAGTAAAACCAGCACCGCAGATAACACTTTTATTGAAATTAGGCGTGTAAAAAAAGTAAAATAGCTAATTCGATGTACTGTACTGGATTTATAATAATAAACACTCTGTACTGAAGTTTACATTTTTACAATGCAAAATCATGTCGTCAAGCTGAGATCCGGGGGTAGGGAATAAATACAATATTGTCAAATATTAAACATTTATCTTAAGAAGTGCAAGATTTTTTGTATTAGCGGCAGATATAAGGAAATAAAGTTAAAGCTAGGTTTCACAGCTAGGTCATTTTAAATTTTTAAGCTTATTTTAAAATTTTCTAAGAATACAGTTCAAAAGATTATAGGGACATACAGTAATGACTAAGTGAAATATGTATAAAGAACATAACATATCATAGCATCAATATTTGTGCTTTGTGGATTGTGCTGGATACAGAAAGGTGCCTCGTTCAAATCCAGATTGTGGCTTTAATTTTTAATTCAATTTAATTTAGAATTTACATTTTGCTGGTGTCATCTTTCGTTCTTTATATTTTTTAAGAAGTTTGATGAGCTAAACTATTATTCTGACATTGATTATTAGAAGAAAGTGTAGAATACCTACAATTTTTACAACATTTATTATAGAATTTGGTCAATCCTGACTGACAGAAATTTGTATATACAACAGTTCTGTTCTTCTAAGGACGATTCTTTAAATAAAATCATGGGCGCCGTTACATATGGGCATATGTAATATGTAATACATATGGGCCCTGGATTTCGAACCCAACTACCGCTACGCGAAAAACGAAAAAGATAGGAGTGGTCGAGAGATTTGTGATCAATCTTTGATCACAATTGAAGACAGAAATAGATCTGATCGATAAATCGGTTATCATATTAGATGGATATTTTGATCATAGATCAGGGGCCTATTTCATAAAAGTACTTTGCAACTTTTCACTTTTCAAAAGAAGTGCAAAGTAAAAACTTGAAAATTGGCAAAGCTCATCAAATATACTTATGAAACACTGAAAGTTGAAAAGTTGCAAAGTAGTTTTATGAAATAGGCCCCTGGTTGATCTTTTTGATCAGATGGATCTCACATATCAAACCGAATTGAAAGCTATGTATTTATTTAACAGACAGGTCAGTCGCCGCCCGGCCTGTGTGTAAAATATTTTCGCGGCTAGGCTTGAAAGTTATTAACTAAACGCCTAGCGGGCAATTAGCATCTTTCGTGTCCCCCACAAAAATGACATATACGTATAGTGAAGGATGAAAAAAAAATTACTAGATAAATGATGACTATTCCGACTATTATCGGCTATTGTCTCCAATGTCAGTTTTATTAGATATTGCGATATTGCCCTCTCGTAACAGTCGCGAAAGAGCCACAACATGTCAAGATACGGTATCCAAATTTTGCGCTGCAGTCCAAAAATAAGTATTGTTGTATGCACTTTTATTTGATCGTACTTATTAGTTTACATTACTTCGCAATTTTTTGCACTGCTGAGGAGTTTTACTTAATTACACTGGGTGTTAAACTAATAAACGTAGAATATATAGATAAGGTATAATAGTCAACTTTTTGTAGTAGACCAAATTATGATAACGAACTCATGTCCAGATAGACGCCGTTTAGGAACTGCAGAGAGCCGGAATATTGTACCAACTTTAGAAATTGCTTTAGTAAAATAGGTTGTATAAAGTATCATAGAATAACTATTTTAAAATCTAATAATTTAAAAAGATTTATAGATAACCAAGTATTGGCCAAAATTGGTACTAAAATTACAAAACTTTGGTAATGAAAAGGGAGTTTCAAAAACGTTAAATAATAAAAAATTTCAGACAAAAGTTATTTGGTATTAAAAGGGCCATCCTATGATACATGACAATTGATTCTCTATGCTGTTTGTAATATTTTTACCATTTTATGACACTCTCCAGCGTTAACACAATACATTTCCGTACATGAGTTCGTTCAAAAGTTAGTAGTTGACCTAACATTATCGCCTTACAAGGGTTCAAGTATAATAATAAAATAAAAAAATATTATTTCGTCGTCGATTATCCTAAACACGGAATTTTCAAATTAGTCCACTGTTCTCTACATTTAGTCATTATTTCTCGTTAACGGGGTAAATTTGAAAATAATATTGTTGCCTTTTTATTGTTTATCAATTTGTTATTAAGATATTGTATCAGATTCTCGATGACCACGAGCTAGAAGTTATTATAGGAAATTAACAACAGTGTCTCCTAACGTATTAAAAAGTAATAAAAACGCTACAATATTGGTTGAAAATTATACAAAATCTTAAATTCTAGAATAAGGGTTCAATGATTCAGAAACAAAATATATTTACAAACAATTATTAATTAAAAATATTAATCCCACATTAATAAACGATAGAAAGACGGCAAAATGACTGAGGAAATTCAACGAATATCAAAATATAATAAGTAAGTGTTGTCGAGCATACAGGGATCACGACCATGGATGGCTATTAACACGCAGAAATGTGAACAAAAACATTTCACTACCTTAAAGCGATAGAGATTCTTCAGAGTGTATGCAAAATAACACAAGACGAAAATGCCGCAAAACAGTTAATGGTATAGTACTTAATATAACCATTTATATCACCATTTAAGGGTCCCGTCTCCTACCCTCAAACCGCCAAAGTAACTCACGCTATTATTATTGCGCTAATCCTCAAATGCTTGCTACCATTCGATTCTGTAGGTCTTTATGCTACTGCCATCGGAATTTGCCCCCCCACCCCTGGAACATTTTCAAACGGCGCCCATGAATACACAGCAGATTTTTACTAACCTGTTACTTCACAGTTACCAACCGGAGTGATCTGCTGAATGCAACCATTACTAATTTTTGTATTTCCGCATAATAATCAAACAGTTTTTCAATGTTTACCCTATTAACTAAATACGTTAATGTTTTCAAACTTAGGATAGAAAATATCTGTTACTGTAACTGCTCGCTTAGTTTCTTGAGTAAAGTATGGTAAAATCTCTGGACATTACAATAACATTTTCAAACTCTGGGCAAAATTCGGAACGATTCATCTGGCGGGAGAAGTGATCAATATTGGGGACTGTCCCGCCCAAATCTGGACGGTTGGTCACCCTAACTTTAGGGTCACTGCTGCGTTTTTTTCTAGGGTCCCACAGCTTTTCTGCCCAGGGGCCCCCACAGTCGTAAATCCTGCGTTGACAACATACGATGGAAAAGCATGCGTAATCCCGCATTTAATATTTCCAGAGTTTTTAAATACATATTCGTAGCTTTGGAATTGGTGTACATACTTAAATGCTCACACAATGAAATGATGCAAACAAAGCAAATTAAATTCAATGTCGGCAGTAGCGACATCTCTTAGTTAAACTAAGAAACATTTTATTTTGGCCGGCTGCAGTGTCAATAAATAAAGACTGATTGAAGAGTTTTTATTTAATTTAAATTAAATTAATTCTACACATGATGTATAATGATGAAAGGCGCTTATAATCATTAATCTATATTATGTATTAGGAAGAGTAGTGGCCAATTCATTGTAACGTAACAGAAAAAGTAACTAGATCTCATAACATTTTGGATCATCAAAAATACAATTTTATTGTAATGTCACTTAATTTTTTGATTGTACAACAAAAGCAAGCACGTTTCTGAATTAAAGTTACACATTAAATACCATACATTTTATGTTTTAGCGGAAACAGAACAAATATTTAAATCTGGCGGGTAGGTGGCGCTTCGGGCACCAATCTTATGCTATGTTTCCGTTGTTCCGTCCATCTTTCTTTCATTCCGTCGCTGCCAAACGGTGAGTACTATTTCGTTCATTTCTCTTCGAATTATTGGTGAAGAAAGTTGAGTTATTGCCTAAAGAATCAATACTATCTAAATTATGGAGAAATCAATTCATTTTCTGCATTTGCAACATAAAACCGGTAAATTTAAATCACTTTTTCTGTCGGCCACGTGTTTCATTTTTGTAAGACCTAGCGTCTGTTGTTATACATGATGATTGTGATATCACACCACATCTATAGATGCCTCAGTGAAGACATAACTCACCACCCATCTTACTGATTTCATTTTTGATCAAATACCGTTGAAAATTTGGTTTGTATAGAGTTGTAACTTTGAGTATTTTCCAGGGAAAGATGTCTTCGCATTTAGTTTGGAGTATCATCCGCAACAACAATGCTTTCCTCCTTAAGAAGAGGAACATCAGCAAACCGTTCAGTACTGTAAGTACGTATTACAAATTTTTATTTTACTTTGTTTGCTCTTGATATGATGATTTTTTTATCACCAAGATCTCTGAATGCCGTGATTAGGAATTTGCTACTTCTGAAGTTGCAGTTTATATCGATAAAGCGCAAAATGTTTGTATTGTGATTTAACAGTGTTTTTTTCCGTAGGAACCCATGAATTTGACCAACCTGAACTCGTTCAGGTACAACGGACTTGTTCACAAAAAGGCAATTGGCATCATCCCAGCTGCTGATAAGAAAGGCTTCACCGTTACCTACAAGAAAGCCAGCAAATTGGTGAGTTTCATTTTATTTTGGAATTTTATGCTGTGGGGAATTTAAAATGATGAGTTTTAACGGCGAACTGTATGCCTAATATGGAGACATAACACACTACCCACTAGACTGATTTAGTGAGAATCCAAGAAATTTATTTGAAAAGTCTTTATTTGTATTATAATATAATGAAATTTCAGAACAAGCCAAGGAAGAGCGTAGCCAAGACCACAATGAAGGCTGGCCCGAGGCGTTCCTTGCATAAGTTGAAGAGGCTTATGCAGAAGAATAGGTACCGTACCGACTTGACCAAGGTATGTGTTTCACAAGAATTTTTATTCACCTTGCATAAAAATAAATGTAAATGATGATTTTTTACCACCAAGATCGATGAGTAACCATGACTTTACTTATTTAATGAGACTGAAGTTTAAATGTATTGCTTATTCGTTTTAAGAATCTTTAGCAATAGAAACTAACTATGATTTATTTTTTAGGCTGCTCTCCGCCGGGCTAGCGCCATCTGCAGGTCCCAGAAGGTAAAGAAGGACAGGAAGCAGAGGCGTGCTGCTGCCAAAAAAACTGAATAAATGACGTGTTGTAGATTTAATTACAATAAAATATAAAAAGATATTCTTTTAATTTTTTTTTAGTTTAGCCTTATACAGTAAAGCGTCAATAATCCGAACTAATTGTGACCGAAGGTGGTTAGGATTTTCGAAAATAACCTAGAAAATTACACTTTAGGCCTAAAAATGTACTTTATCGATTAAACATATTACATAATTATGTATTTAAACTCTTAAAACGCGTTCGGATGTTTGATGTTCTACTGTACATTATTTAAATTTTTTCCCCTCTATAGTATATTTGAACTAATATAAAACTAATAAATAGTCATTCTAGATTGTGTATTTTGAGATATAATGCAGTCGATGAAACTGATATTGATCGATAGCTTATGGCTGCTGTAGTAATATAATAAAATGTTTAGATCATGGTTAATAGGAAACTTTAATGAAAAACCAAACAATAGTACCTGACCGATTAAACTTGCATTCCTCAAAACTCATTCACTTAATCGTAAAGTAAAAATAAAGAAAAATCTGACGTGGCCAGGCACATGACTATCATACCATATATAAAATTAATAGTTTAGCTGCATGAGATTCTATTTGATCGAGATCGGTCATGTCTGCATTAAAATAAAACTAGTTAGCCAGGATTTTACAGATATTTTGACAAAATTTACCATTGAAACGATTCGGGACCTATATGAGAAAATGAACGGTTAATTTAGTATAATTGATTCAAGTAATTATTGTCTATTCCAAAGCAACAGATCGTGTGACATTAGACAAACATTTCTAATGTTACATTGGGAACCATTAGCTATCGATTGATATGTTTCATCGACAGCATGTAATCTTAATTTACACGTGTTTTAAGTTTTATTTTCCCTTAGTCATTTACGCGACGGGAAATTTAAAATGATGAGATTTACGGTGAACTGTGTGCCTAATATGGAAACATAACACACTACTCACTAGACTGATTTAATGTAGAATCCATATTTGAAAAGTCTTAATTTGTATTAATTATAATATACTGAGGAGAACAAGCCGTGGAAGACGCTGCCTAGACCACAATGAAGGCTGGCCCAAGGCGTTCCTTTTACAAGCTGAAGAGGCTCTGCAGAAGAATAGGTATCGTTGAAACTAGACAAAGGTATTTATTCCATAAGAATGTTTATTCACTAAATAATTAAAAATATGATCGATGAGTAACCATGACTTTACTTGTTTTATGAGACTGAAGTTTAGATGTGCTACTTGGTCTTTTTAATAAATAATCATTAGCTATATTGGGACTAATCCTCTGATTTAGTTTTCAGGCTCTCCACCTTATGTCATCTGCAGGTCTCAGAAGGTCAGGAAGGAGAAACAGGATGTCTCGCCAAGAAAACTGAATAAATGACGCTTTGTAGATTTAATTATAATAAATTATATAAAACGTTTTTTGTGAGCTTGTCGATGAAACTAAAATACTGTAAACTGCCTTTGTGCTGCAGGTTTTGCGGTATTCATTTGAATATAATACAATCTCTTGTAGGAAAAACGGAAATAGAGGGAAAATTCAAATAACTCCGCTGATTTTTTCAGTGAAACGATAGCTTCATAACACAGAAGAAACTTGTCACCGTTAATACTCGTATGAAACTTGGTACGTCTGGGTATTTTTTTAATTCTGAACAACTTTATAAATACAGATGGATTAAAAAAGATTGTTTCTTTACTACCTTCTTTAAAACTACAATAAGGATATATATATATATATATATATAACGAGAAAGGCAATTTGTCGGACAATTCCGTCATACGAAGAAGCAACCGTAGACACGTGTTTCGTCATCAGTACTCTACGGTACGGTTGCTTCTTCGTATGACAGAATTGCCTGACAAATTGCCTTTCTCCTTGAATATCTCACCGTCGATTAACCAGTTTTCCTATATA
Source organism: Aphodius sticticus (assembly GCA_963966075.1). Classification (NCBI taxonomy): domain Eukaryota; kingdom Metazoa; phylum Arthropoda; class Insecta; order Coleoptera; family Scarabaeidae; genus Aphodius; species Aphodius sticticus. The sequence continues at coordinate 39,870,359 of OZ014506.1, read as the reverse complement.
CATATATAAATTTAAATATTAAAAAAATAGGGAACATGCCCCTCAAGCAATTATTACTGAAGGGATTCAATTCGCAAATAATTCGTGCTCTACTGAATCAATTTTTTTCTTGGTTTAAGTACAACACACCCCTAGCAACCCAGTTTTCAGTCAGTGTATTCAAAATAACTAACATTTGGTATTTGAGTTCTACTAAAATTTTAGCAACATAAATTGTCCCTCTGTACAACTGAACGATCGCAACGGTACTGCAAAATTCTCTGGTCACTACATAGCTGAAATAATCATGAGTTTATAAAATTTTTTATTGCAAACCTGGCTTTTACATTTATAGCTTTTTATTTTAAGGACATACTGACACTGAAAGCAAAGCTGGTCCTATTTTTCGTGTGTATCCAACACTATGCAAAAGTACATTCTAGCGCATACCAAAAGAAAACGCTATTAATTTATCAAGGATAGCGTATGGTAAAACAAATTTTCATATCGACACTTGTTTTATTAATGTTGCTAACACTTGTGAATCTAGACCATAGCAAAAAAAGTTCTATAGCATTCAGGGCTGCGGAGTCGGTAAAAAAATTCTCGACTCCGACTCCAGATATTTTTCGTGGACCGACTCCGACTCCAGAAAAATTGCATATAAAAATATGTTCAAATAATTATTGTAATAAAAATCTTACATATGTAAATAATCACAAATTTGACACAGAGTAATACGACCGAGCAACATTAAACTTATGAAAACAAAAGCACTACCAGGAAAAAGAAACAAATTTAATCAATTAAATTTATATTCTAGTATTGTATCTGATTGTATTAAACATATGGCTTGTGCATATCCAATTACTCACAAACAAATGCTGAAACCATAAGCAAAACAGAAGTTTTATTTGTGTCCACTGTCCAGCGAATTTGTTGGCAAACATATTTAAACTGACAATCTAATTGTAAATAAAAAACGGCCTATAAGATGCAAAAAGGCCTACTGATCGGACAACAAATAAAAACGTTATGATCACATAATTATAATATGTAATTTCTTTACTCAAAATATCTCTGACATCATTAAGTATTTAACTGTTTTCTCTAGAGAACATACAAATCGGCAGTACTTTGTCCATTTAACCGACTTTCTATCTCTAATAATAACAAAATCACCCATAAGACATAGTGTATAATACAAAATAAAATTCATTTTAATAAAAATAGAATTAAATGCAAAATACGTTTATAGAATTGTTGTGAGGAACAGAATAGCTCCAATCCAACCATCCCGCAATGATAATTTTTAATTATTTTCAAAGCTAACATCAAAGCAGCATAATTATGGCTGCAACACGTAATCTGGATAAATGATTATTACTACATTGAACTACGGCCCTACTTTCTCAATCTCATTAAAATTTTTTGTTCAAATTACCTTTTAAAAATTTTCTGCCGGATTACTTTTGTTAATCGTCTTCACTTTCGTTTGAACAGTGTGTTTTGTAATTTTATTATTTACATATGTATGTAGGTAGGTACTTTGTCAAAGACCTAATAGAATGTTAAGTTTTATTTGTTTACTGTCTACTGAGGCAACGTCCATCGCGCATGTTTTCCGTTTTCTACAAAAATGTGAGTAATGGCACTCAAAGCACCGCACTGTCGATTAGTTATCATTACCTCGGTAACATGTTATGTTATGTCACTTCGTGTTACATTGTATTGTATTGATGTTATATAAAATAGGATTGTTTATTGGACTGGAACATTGTATTTGTGAACTTTCCACGTAGAATTCCCTCACAAAAAATTAAACCTGGACTCGGAGTCGGTACATTTTTTCCGACCCCGACTCCTCTGAAATTTGTCTGAACTCCGACTCCACAGCCCTGGTGGCATTCCTAATTGTCGTTCATACGTCAACACCAAAAACAATAAATAAAACTAAAATCACTGTAAATCTCAACCTTTATTCTTAAAAAATGAGAACGTACAGCGTAAGGATATTAAATATAAACAATAGTCTATTTCTTGTAACCACACGAACGCCTGCGGCCGCGCGCTCTTTCGAACTTGCGTCCCTTGGAACGAACAAACGGCTTGGTGTGTGAGTGAGGCACACCAGGAGCGGGGCCAAAGTGCTTTACCGCCTCGCGAGCGTTACGACGTCCTTGCATCAAAACAGTTTTGCGTCCTGTCGGGGCACGCAAAGCCAATTGGTCAAAAGTTAAAACTTCACCACCTACAAAACATAACCTATAAATAACAAAACCTAACCTGCGAACGCAATCGCATACCTGCAGCCAAAATCCTTGCCCTGGCCTTCTCGGTCATTCTCAAGGCACATACTGTCAACTTCGGTACATCCCAGATTCTAGCGTCATCTGTTACAGTTCCGACAACAACGGCTGTAAGACCCTCACGACCGGGTTTATTCATGAAACGAACAATTCTTGCCAGGGAGATTGGTGGCCTGTTGATCTTGCTCATAAAGAGACGTTTTAAGACGATTTTGTTGAACTTGGCATTCGTACGACGAGCCAAGTATCTGTATTGCTACAAGTTAAAAACAAACAATAAGTTATTCTCACTTCTGCGACAAATATTGTCACAGAAACTAGCGTAATTTACTCACTTTCACCAGAAGTCGTAAATACAAATCCTGGCTTTTAGGCTCTGTGCGCCTAACCTTGCGGTCGTGTTTATGGTTGATGTCGATACCCTAAAATCAAACACAATATCGGTAAATAACACAAAATAACGACGCATAATAATGCTATATATCCAGATTTCTACTATGATTTTGTGTTTAACAAAGGATGATTTAGATATTTGCAAATAAAATAGCTTATTACGAAAACTTACCATCTTTGCCAAGGGGACACGAAAAAGAAGAACGGTGCGGCGATTACAGCGCTTTCCAGCGGCGCACCGTGACAACAAAACCGCTCTGGCCAATCGCCGTCGAGAGCAAAAGCGCGCGACGGTGGCGCTGTATGAAAGCGTGAATTTGGATTTTAAATAATTACATATTCTCTATTATACAAAATATTTTGTAAATAATGGTAAGGCCACTTTAGTTTAATTATAGTAAATATACTAATTTTGAACTATTAACAAGAGGAATATACACAAGTAGAGTTGATTATATAGGTAAGTTGATCTTCGCAGTAGCAATGAACAGTATCAATTATGCATATCGTTGTACATCATAAAGATAGCAAAGTGTTATTTAGAAGATACAACAACAAAAAAGTTGTGCAGCTTGTGCGAAAGAAGGAAAGTTGTATAATTAATAGTAATGAAAAAATCGAAGAAAATAGTTTGTTTTAACTAGAGAACAGGTTTTCTCTTGCAAATAATTTTCTATCTCTTATATATTCCGTGAACTCCTTCCTTTTCATTCTATTTTATTTTCTGTTTCTATTTATTCTATTACAAGTATAAATAACCAGATAAATTATGACACGGTTGATATTGAGAAACCATATTACTTAAAACAAATTATTTTAACTGGGAATCCTGGAATTGAAAGTGCTTTTGACGTTTCTGTAAATATAACAAAATAATTTTCTAGCGAATTTTAAATAAGAATAGGTTAACAAGTAAAAAGCTTTTGTTTTTTTGGAGAATTCATACCCTAAATGTTAAAATTTTAGTAGATGATGCATTCAGAACGATTAGTTTACTTACAATCAATCATGCAAACAATAGAAAAAATAAGCTAAGTGAAAGTACACCCAGTGTTCGCAATAATAAAACAAAATATGCCAAAGTTTATAGGTACAGTTTTGAGGATAAACATACTTTGTGTGAAATTTTGTCCACATATTGAGAAATGTGTTTTCTAAATCTATATTCAATACAATTTTTACTCCCCCTTCCTAAAATACTTATAAACCAACAAAAGTACCTAATAGGAATCCAATATTAGGCAGAAAAATATTCTTTAACCATTGGTGTACTACTTAAAAGATTCTGTGAATGAAGAACAACCCTCCGAACTTTAAAGTGTTATGCGATAAAAATGCAGGGGGGCACTAAATCTCCCAAAAGCTAAAAGTTAGGCGCTAGTATTTGCCATAGAGGCTTCAAAAAAGGAAATTAGCAATAGAAAACTACTCGTGTCAAAAATAATATTTATTTAAACATCTTGAATACAATTAATTCAATTAGAACATTTGACATGGGAAATCCACCAAAACAGCTCTGTACAATGGTGCAGCGGGATAAAAACCAGTGTTAAATAAAAAATAGCTTTATTAATGTCCTAAAATACAGGGTTATCCTTGCCCCCGGAACTGAATTATAATACGTTTTAGAGTATGATGGATCAGTTTATTCCTTTCAAAAGCGGTTAGAAGTGACGAGGACAAGTGACGATGACCGTAGGTTTCCCGATGCCTGCTGCCTCCAACCATAATCACTATATTCTTAACTTAAAAATGTCCAATAGTTCAAAAGAGTAAGTGCGCCGCTCTAAGGTAAATTAACACAGTTCACTTAAGGCAACGGTCAAAGTACTGACCGCCAACCAATCCACCACGCATCGCCTTTTGCACGTTCTGCTCGAACAAACGCCTGTTATTGGTGAGGACGTCTGCGGCTTCCTTATTCAGCGGGTCCTCGGGGTTTGGCTCCAAAAATAAATACTGGAGCCCGTAAACTATACTGTTTATGGTCAGGACGGGCTTCCAGTCCTCGCGTAATATATTTAGGCACACGTTACCCTGGTGGTCTATATTCGGGTGGTAGACTTGCGTCTCGCACTTGACCTTGGGGGGCTCGTGGGGATAGTTGGGGCCGACCTTGAAGCTGAATACAAACCGTCCCGATCTGTAGAAGCCCTCGTCCGGACTAATCACCAGCTTAAATGTTAGTAGGTCGTCAGGGTCAGGGAACTCGGTCGCACATGTCCTCGGCAGGTTCAGCTCGTTTATGTCTAAAAATGAGGTTAGATATCAGGGATACATTTCGCCAGTTTGGTTTTCGTCTCTCGGGTACCTTTTGCTATACGCAATTGCGCAGCCGAGGGCTTCTTCTGGTTGCTTCCTCTTGGTGATGCCTCACCATCTTTCTTCTGTTGTTTCAGTGAGAATAATTTTATCATTGCGCCTACCGTGAATATCTACAAACTATAATCGGGGGATGGCGATTAAATGGTCTATCGCGTCTATCGGGAGCGCCGTCGAACTCTCCTCACGGCGACGACGAGATTGTTTTTATAAAATTACGAACTATCCTGCTGTCACTCAACATCTGTCAACACATCTCTCGGCACGGGGTGCGTTCCGATCTTTCAACATGTCCTGCGTCTCAGACAGCAGCCACATTTTAAATCGCTTTTGAGCTTTGCGTTTACTGCGCCGCTGCCCTTACTTTTTCCATTCATCCTCATCCATTTATCTTTTAACTTTAAATTTGCGCACTGTCAGAAAATTGAAATTTAAGACGGGGAACACGTTGTCTCGGTTACGCATCTTCTCGCTTTTTGCCACATTTCAAAACCGATTTTGACGCGCCAAATCCTAACAACAAACTGTCTATGCGGCAAACCATATTTACGTCAAAACATATTTTACAACATATTTTATGTTGTAAAAATACTTCTCAAAAATAACGTCGCTTAAATAAACTCTTTGCCAACAATAATTGATTCATAATAAATTAAAATAATTCATCTCTTTAGCTTGTATCTACAATAACACCAAAACTAGGTATGAAAAAATAACATTCTAAACACTCCATAAGTTTTCTGAACGCACTTTCTTTTGGCAACTACCCATCGCTTGCCTAACCTCACTTTTGCACCGCTGTCATTAATTCATTCGTGCAACTTTTCGGTTATTCATTTCACCTATAGCATAATGTCCGTCCTGGCAAGAATTCTGGATAAAAACATAATTAGACATACTATACCAAAGTCGTCCTCGTTGTATTGTACAACAACTGAACGTCGAAATGGTAATACCTTACCTAACCTCATAAATTTTGTATTACTTCAAAAACTATATTTTAGACGATTTTTTGCCTCTAAATTTGAAAAGTGGGAGGCCACAGGAAGCACTTCGCCGAAGGGCGAGAAGAGATGTCAATCAAACAGCAAGGTATATCTAAATTACTGTTAAATTTTTTTAGAAAAACTAATTTTTCTTTACAGAACGGAGCAAATGCCCGTGGACCAGGATTGGGGTGATGTGTGGCAGGGACCTCGTTCATTTCAGCCGGCGTCGGTGCCGCTCCCGATCAGGCAGGGCTATACAAAAAAGGGACCTTCACCTGGCAAGTACGCTAACGCGGAACTGATGAAAATACCGAATTTCTTGCATTTGACTCCACCGGCGGTAAAAAAGCAATGCGAGGCCTTGAAGAGATTTTGCACTCCGTTCCCTGAAGCTTTAAAAAAGGAAGAGGAGTGCCAGAAGCACTTTCCGATTGAAATAACTTCATCTAATTATTGTCATTCTTCTCCGACGATACGAGATCCACTGGCAAGGATTGTGACGCTTAAGATCAAGTTGTCCTCATTAAAGTTGGATAAGCATGCTAGCGATAAGTTTCGAAGGTTGGTTGGGGATAGATACGATGAAAAAATGGACGATGTTACCATAGTGATTGATAGGTGCCCCACCAGGCAGCAGAATTACGATTATGCAATGTATTTACTTACGGCTTTGTATCACGAATCTTGGGTATGTATTTATTATATTTAAGGTGGTAATACAGTGTACATCGCTTAACGTGATCACGGTCACTGGCCAGCAAGCTCAGAGATATACGGAATGTTGAACCTTCACCTAAAACACATGCATATTTTTGATACTTAAGCGTGTACTGATTTACTGAAACCTGTTTTTGCTAGCATTCTTGTTATTCATTGTTACCGTGTATCTAATTTATAACTCAGTTCTAAATTACCTATGTACAGATCAACACTAACCCGGGACAACCCCAGAATTAAGTAACATTTGATACGGTATGTTAATTTTTCTGAAAATTTTAGCTGTAAATTTTAGAATTTACCAATTTATGTTCAAATTATAAAGAAAAGTTTGTTGAAATAGATGACTTGTAACGTCCTACTGTTACAAGCCTGGTATCATCAAAAGTGTTTGTATTGCGAGACAGGTATTGTCACTCATATTCTCCACTCATATTTTTTCCACTCATTTTATATTCCTTATATTTTACCACCCATATTTTCATTATCTTATTTGCATACAATTTTGGGAAGTTGCGACGATAGTTAACAGAATCTTTAAACTGCAGAAGCACGTAGTCACTATCATGGGAAGTTTGGGATATCTTATGTATACAAATTGTGTTGCTTTGTTCACAAAATGTTTGATACCACAGACACACTCGAGTATGAAATGCAGCACAAATTATCAATAGGATGTTTATTTTAATGGTTGCAAGTATTAAAATTTAGTTAAAACATCGGCATGTTTAAGGATTTTCAAAGGTCCCTGGTCAATCCCAAGCTGTGTCATTTTCTGAACATTTATGCACAACATCCTGGATAAAATTATTCCCAGAACACAACAGGACAAACCCATTAACACGTTCCCGCAAAATAAAATACATTTTGAGAGAAAAAGGCAGTAAATTTTAAGAATACGAACTACATGTAACACCAACTATAAAATAAAGTTCAAATGCAAGTAAACTCACAACTAAAAAAAAACAAAAAAAAAACCACACAACACGTCAAATCTAACATATCAAAAAGTGTGGACAATATAATAAACGACACATGGAATGTGGCTCTATTTTACTATCTTCCACCAAGACTCTGTCCGCAGGTGGCAGTCACAAAAAAAGGCAATATTTATATTGCTTGGGGGAAACAAAACAGAAAACATTTCTAAATAAAAACTAATAAAAATAACAAATTTACCAAATTTAAATGTTTCCAATTAATAAATAAACTGTAATTATAAATACCTCAAACCACCTCAAGCTGCGTTACCAACCATAGATAAAATTAATAGCACACAAGATTTCCCGTTTTCAGTTTGTCTGACGCACTGATAGCTGTATTATTAAAAAGTGTATTATATCAGATCATTGATCTATTTAACCCTAGAATACCAGACTATTTTGATATCGCGTTGATAACCGGTTTCCAGGTCGTAAAATTTACGAATGTCTGGTGTTCTAGGATTAATGGGGAGTTGAAATAGGAATTCGTATCACAGTACGGCAGGTAGAATATAGCAGAACGGCGAATGTGATGTGAGGGAGCATGAAATTTGGCATGAACATGGCGGAGCTGTACCTACCAGTTTTATATGACATATATGTTTAATAGAAAATATATTTGTGCACTAAAAATGACTCATTCTTATTCATAAATACTATAATAATTTTAATTATCTTTGGCTGCTACGTCCCATGGGTCTTAAATCCCTGTTATTGTTTAGTACTATCTACGGTGTCCCACTTTTCTCCCGCAGAACTTTTTTTCAGATAGTAAATGTTCGTACTGAGTAAAAAGATTCATATGGACTTTACAGCTTTTTCAATTCATTAAAAAGTTACAGCCGTTTGAAATATTAACAAATCGATATTTTAAACTAACATCTTAATTCGGTCGGTTAAATGATTTAAATCTGCAACACCTGTTTTTGTCCACCGGTCATCGGCTCCAAACAATAGACAAGGAAAACAAAAAAAGCATTTTTGACGTCACACCCACAAATCTACTCATTTTTACTGTAAACATCAGCATTAAATGTCCTTGTAAATGACCAAGATTTGGTCGACACGCATTGTTTTATCACTAAATTAGGGATAGGCCTCCCAAGCCTTTTTATTTTGCTCTTATCGATGCTATTTAGAATGCTAAATGGTTGACCTAATAAACTCTGCACTGAATTCATCAATTGTTTTTAATTTTGTGTAATAAGCGCTTCACGGGAAACCAAACTACAGAGCGTACGATTGTCAACTGTCTACAACCAGAATGCAATAATGCACGTCGCCAGTCGAGTAAGCATGATGTCGCTTTGCTTCTAGACACCACTGGGAGCGTGGTCCAGTAGTTCTGGTGTACTGGATACGTGCAACCATTTCAGAGTAAACGAACCAATCGACACTGCCCAATTCGCTCGCTCGCGTGCTGTGATTCAGGCGTTGATGCGCAGTGTAGCGGTAGCAGACGGTTGCGGCCTTGCTGCAGCCCTGGGCCGTATAGCCGACTTGCGCTTGGAATTCTCGAGAGAATGCTTGATATTTTATTAAATTATATGTTATAAATCGTTGCGTATTGACTATTACACTATCATTTACATACAATTAAATTCTTTTTGTTTCCTTGCTATTTTTGGGGGTTGCGCAAACCTGCACTGCAATGCATGAGCCGCCACTGAAATCAAATCTGCATAAACTCAATATTTGTATAATTTTCTTAGATAATATTTATACATTGCAAAAGTTTAAATATATATTTAATAATAAAGATTATAAAAATGTGTTATTCAACATAAAATCTATGTTAGACATAGATGTTCATCATAAATAAAAATTCAACATAAATGTATGTTATCATTATTAAACATTCTTCGAAAACAAAATGCCAAAACCTAAACACTTGTAACTAATTAATGATGAATTTTTGATTTACAGGTTGTTGAACCCTGGGAAGAATATAAGACCGAAGCTGATATGGAATTTTACGATTGGGAAAAGAACGCATCAAAAATGATGGTAGAACAAATGTTTGGCAAGGAAATTGATAATATAGAAAATGGAAGGGAATATGCTTCTTCCGTTTCCGCTTTAATGAACGAAGGTAAATTTGTTAAAATTTATTTAACAATATTGTTTATTTTAAATTGATTCTTTTTGGTTATGTATATTTCTCTTATTTCTAGGCGAAAGCGAGTACACAGTAACAAATTATGAACAATCAGTTAGAAAGTTGTTGAATTTGCCAGGAAAAAGCCAAACAACCTTATAGTTTTTAATAGAGCTTAATAAAATAATATAAATTAAAATGTAAAATGTTTTTAGTGATTAAAATATTAAAATTCTATGTTCTCAGTGTGTATTAATTATGGAAATCAAACAATATATACAAGGTAAGGTTTATTATTTTCTTATTGGTCTCTATCAACAAAAGAAACTTTTACATTGCATCAACAAAAAACTATAATATGTATACTGAAGAGTAAAATAATACTCCTATTCAATACTATCCGGGCTATTCAATTCATTCTCTGTTTTTATATCTCTCTTGCTTACATATACATTATCTTTAATATAAAATCTATATGGTTTACTGGCCCACTCAAGCCCCGCTGAATCAATGCCAATTCTTGAAGTTCTAACAACGGAAAAATCATCTTTAAACGTCTCATCTTCTTCCAACCACATTTCGTCGCTATTCGCCATATCCAATTTATTGCAAGTTTCCTTCGTTATATGCATACAGGTGCATAAATTTGAGGGGCCTTTGCATAGGTCTTCCTTCTTGGTAGGTGTTTTCTTCCTAGCTGTTAGCATAATTATCAATTAATACAAATTTATAAAATTTTTGTAATTAAACTGCTACCGCTACGAAAAATTTGCATTTGTTCAAATCCTTCCAAAGGCTCCACAGCTCTTAGAAGCACCGCACCTCCTTCTTCAAGTGCGGAGATGTTAAAACAATGGTAAATTCCGTATGTTTTGTAAACAAATGCCGTACCAGATGTCATATACACTGGCTCGTTTGCAGGCGTTCGTCTAACAAAATAAAATGATAAATATTTGTTTTTATGGTTTCTTGCGTTTTACCGGCCATTATACGAACATGAAGCTTTATCTTCACTGCCAGGGTATAATTCTACTTCCACAATTCTACCCTTAAGTGTGATGCCATCAATGTTGCGAAACAATAACTTTCCTAGTAGAGAATTCGCTAATTCTCTGCATGGAACTGCAAAAAATTCTCTTGGTAATGCGCTACGGCTAAGCTTCGCCCGTTTTGCCTTAACTTCTGTCGGTAATACTTCCTTCGGTTTCAGTTTAACTGCTTTAGACAGTTTATTTCGTAAACTCATGATATCAAATTTTCTTAATATCTTTGGCGAACTATTTTAAAATATCTTGAATAAATGCAACTGGATAACGTTTTCTCGTTCATATACCTTTTAAAACTTTTGAGTAGTCTGTGCTTTTGAGCCAAATAAATGCATTGTTGAAAAAATAGGGTTAAGATTTCAGCCTTCTAATTGACGTTTATAGATGTCGGCACCAGTCTAGCACAACATGCAACCCGTTTTTCTAGTCATAGATGGCAGTGTAATATTATAACAGCCTAAATGTTGGATACATAAATTTACTTAACATATTTAATTACATAAGACAACATTAAAATTATTATCATATTGGAATTTCATTTAGCTGGAAGTTTATCTGAAGATCCATTATAAACGATAATATTCTTGAGGTACATAGATGACTGCGTTACCGACCAGTCCGACCACTTACCGACCGGGTCAACGAAAAGGTTTTGAATTTGTTAGACAGATTTGTCCGTTGGTGATTTTGAAAGCTTGTCAGTGTGCATATTATTTGCAATTGTTTGCCGTAAGTGTTTGGCGTTTTAGTTTACACTATAATATTTGATAAATTTTACATCACCTTATAGAGTCAGAAATAGCGGTTTTGCTATGTGAGAATAACTTTAGTGCACGCCCTTGATGTATAAATTTTTTACCAATACTTCATATCAGAACGGCAATTCAAAGATGGTAAAAAACAAGAGAGACCTAAAATCGCCTCGAAGGAGAAGTGTTCTGAGGGCAAACGTCCGCAAGCCACCTGCTGCTACAACGAGTGCAAATATTAAAGTAGTTGTTCGAGTAAGACCACCAAATGGAAGAGAACAAGGAGACAATAGGTAAGAAGGATAGACATGCTTTTGTTTCAAGTTTTTTTTTCATACAGTACTTATGCTGTATACTGAGTGTAGGTGAAATAACGAGACAAACTATAGAAGCGTGTTCATCACACCGAGATATAGTTCATATCAACATATTATGTCCATTATATGATATGTTATTTTATGTGAGTTATGCTGCCGTGCTAAGCAAAACGGCTAAGCAAAACGGAACGGCTCTATAGAGCCGTTTAAAATGGTGTGTTATTATTTCAAATGGCTGTAGGGAATAAAGAAAACAAATAAGTCCATAGGAAACGTTTTGTGCAATGAGACATTTTCTATTTGAAAAAAAGTTTTGCAAGGAAAAAAGTGGGACATCTGTATATGATAGCTCTGTTCACAGTAGTTTATTATGCCCGGGCTATACTAACGCCTAACGTGTAACACCTTTATGCGTTAACTAACGCGTAATCTTTTTCCGCGTTTGTGATTGGCCAGTTAACGCGTTAAGTTGTGGTCACACTCGATTTTAACGCATTAATTTGAACATTACGCGTTAGACATTAAACGTTAGACGTTAGTGTGACCCGGACTTTATACATAATATAGCAACTTATGACACTAGTTGTGAGTTGTAGATAAAAGAGTTCTTATATTGATGCAAATTTCAGCCTACCTAATAAGACACGGTACAAATTTGAACTTGATAGGAAAGTAACTTTTACCCCCTAAACAAAATATATTGTCCAATATGAAGTTTAAAGCTTAGAAGAACTGAATCTACAGCCTGTTTGCGCTTGGCACACGCGAAGTGAAACATCCTATATTATAGCCATTTTACACTATACAATTTATTGCGCCATTTAGTGCACAATTTGTGAAATTCGTAGGTACAACCACATCTTAAACAGATATTGTGATGAATTTTCTTATGCTAGACTAGTTTGTCTAGAAATAGAACCATTTTCGGGAAGCTCCATTTTCTGTTTGCAGTTTCGAGTTGCTTAACAACTTCTTGTGTAACGTCTTGCGCAAGAATTGTGTACTGTAAAACGGCTATTAGACTTGCAAAATTTGTGTTGTATTTCAGCAAAATATAAACTAACAATGAGAAATTGCTTAGCATTTAGGCTTGCCAGACCTTCCGATTTAGGAGTGCAGCCCCGATTGTAAAGTTTTCCTCCCCCTTCTGCTTTTGTAGAAAAACTCCTTCTTACTAAATAAACATGTGAACTCTAATAGAAATCAATACATCTCTTGTCAGTACATCTTTCACACCAATTTATTACTATGCAATAACAAAGTTAAAAGTTTTGCCAGTCCATATGAAACTACATATTTACTTATAGCTTTTTCAACTTACTGCAGTCGGCTGCACTTGCACCATGCTGGTGCGGGTTTTTATGTTCGGGTTATGCTTGACTCAAAAAAATATCCATACAAATGAAGTTTTGTTGATATATTAACAATTTTAAGTTATCATTTTATTTAGACTTTAAAATTCATGGCAACAAAAAACATCAAAAATTTTTATGAATGTCTGGATAACTTTTTATTTTGAACAGTTTTTTGTTACTTTTTACCATATTTCTATAACAAAGCAAATTACATACCTACAATTCCAAGTGTTTGATGATAAAGCTAAACATTTTAAATTTCAATGAAACTCTGAATGTTCAACAACTTTTCTTAGTAACTTTTGTGAAAAAAGCGGCAGTTTTTCTTACAAAAGCTGTAGGCGAGTAGAAACAAAAGAATAGCCATTAATGCCTCTTAAGATTTTTTTAGTACTGTTACAGTTTTTTAGTTACTTTTTACCGTATTTCTATAAAAAAGCAAATTACCTACAATTCCAAGTGTTTGATGATAAAGCTAAACATTTTAATTTTAAATTTCAATGAAACTCTGAATGTTCAACAACTTTTGTTAGTAACTATTGTGAAAAAAGCGGGAGTTTTTTTTACAAAAGCTGTAGGCGAGTAGAAACAAAAGAATAGCCATTAATGCCTCTTAAGATTTTTTTAGTACTGTTACAGTTTTTTAGTTACTTTTTACCGTATTTCTATAACAAAGCAAATTACCTACAATTCCAAGTGTTTGATGATAAAGCTAAACATTTTAATTTTGAATTTCAATGAAACTCTGAATGTTCAACAACTTTTGTTAGTAACTATTGTGAGTTTTTTTAACAAAAGCTGTAGGCGAGTAGAAACAAAAGAATAGCCATTAATGCCTCTTAAGATTTTTTAGTACTGTTGCATTACCTACTTTAGAAAAATCATGACACCTACCAACAAAACAAACTATCGCTGTTAATCGTTGGTTATATATTTTACCATTACCAATAAAATTTTCCCTACCATTACAGGAATGTGGTAAAAGTAATAAACGACCAGTTATTAGTCTTCGATCCCGAAGAAGATAACCAGCCGTTTTTCTATCATGGGGTGCAACAGAAGGGCAGGGACCTACTCAAGAAACAGCACAAAAATATGCAATTCCTGTTCGACCAGGTCTTTGGTTTCGAAGCGACAAATCACGATGTATTCGTTAAATCGACGGAGCAGCTCATTGGCAGCCTCATGGACGGATGCAACTGCTCCGTGTTCGTATATGGTGCGACTGGCGCCGGAAAAACACACACTATGCTCGGCCACTCGGAGAACCCAGGCATAACCTTCCTGACGATGAAGACTCTGTTCGATCGGAAGGAGGCTCTCTCGTCGGAGCGTGACTTTGAGCTGGGAGTCACGTACCTGGAGGTCTACAATGAAGTCGTGCAAGACCTGCTGAATCCGGGGGCCACGTTGCACCTACGCGAGGACGGAAAATACGGCGTCGTGGTGGCGGGTATTCAGGTGAAGAGGATCGATAATTCGGAGCAACTGTTTGATTTGTTGGAGCAAGGGAATCGGAATCGTACGCAACATCCTACGGACTCTAACGCTGAGAGTTCGCGGTCGCATGCCGTCTTTCAGGTAATTATTTTGATCTTCTTGGGGGGAATTACTCGGTATTTTTCACAAAAAGAGATAGTGCACATGTTAGTTTGCATGTCATCACGGTCGTAAACAACAACTACACTCAACATTTGCATTGTAGGGCAGGCACCAAAGCGTTAAAAAGTAGCTAAGGTGGAAATAAATACAATTAAGTCAAGAATTGATATTTTAGTACATTTCGCTGACCTCAACACGTGCCCTCCACCACCCTGGTCAGAAGATGCCTAAATTCAGTTTTTTCATAGTATTCTCCTTTCCACTAAATCCAAAACAAATTTTTTTTTATTAGAAACTCTACAAGTTTTTTTTCATCTAATGTGCTAACACTGTTGCTCTTGCAACCGTGGAAGCAATTTCATCCAAAGTTGGAATCTGACAATACACCCTCTTTATTGCATTAGTAAGATTTTTTTAGTCTACGCAATTGTGTAGACTAAAAGTTTTCAGTTTACAATAATTACTTGAGGATTTACCTGTTCGGATGTTTACTTTTTAAATAATGCAGATTTTCTAAATCTGTTATACTTTCTCTTAATGATCGTAAGGTAAACCAACTTTTCTAATAGGGTGTACTACCAATTCAGCATTTTTATTTATAGTTATGTGATGTTCTTTATTTTCTATATAGCCAATGCCTAGAGAAACGTCTTTATCTATATAAATTTGATAGTCATTCTTTTTTTAATTTAACAATGTTTTGAAACAATATTGGCTGGGTGTGCGGTACAGGGGTAAGCGGTAGTATGTCCACGAGGCGTAAATGGTGCAGATTGCTAATAAATGTTACAGTTATCTGTAGTGTATAAGTGGTCCGATCAAATTAATATTAGTTA
This sequence comes from Aphodius sticticus, assembly GCA_963966075.1. Lineage (NCBI taxonomy): Eukaryota > Metazoa > Arthropoda > Insecta > Coleoptera > Scarabaeidae > Aphodius > Aphodius sticticus. The sequence continues at coordinate 39,854,664 of OZ014506.1, read as the reverse complement.
TTACAATATTGTATTTGTTAATATTTCTTCCTGTATTATTACAGTTGATAACACATCACTTATTGTGTCCCATTATGATTATTTATACCAACGATATGTTATTAGTTCTGACAGAGTGGAACATAACATAATGCGCCGTCAACTACTGCACATAGTGTAGGCAGGTATTTCTCCGCTACGAGCGCTTAGATCGTTTCTCAAGTCCCCTCCACGGTGTATCCACAAGGCGATTATTAGGCCCATATATTGTAGCAACACCAGATGGACCTAACTATATATAAAATAGACCTTAAATTTTAATTTCATTATTCTTTATAGTTTTGGGGCTCTAAAAAGTCTATAGGCAAAGACAGGATTTTGTTTCAACCTACAGGGTGGTCATAAAACAAGAAATTCGTAAATTTGCTCAAGAGTACACTTGTTATCTAATTTTTAGTTTCTCGTACGTAGTATGACAAAGTATTGTAATCGTGTCAAAAAAGTTTTCCTCTTGGGTCCCCTGAACATTTTTGACCAAAGTACAAAAAAATGTCTGTGTGTGTGTGGATGTGTGTGCGTATGTGTGTTTGTATGTATGTACCCGTTTTTTGTGGCGACGATTCCGGAGAAACTACTAAAGATATCTGGATGAAACTTCATATTTAGAAGTTTCATGACCAAACTAGAGTTAAAAAGATTTTTGGTCAAAGGGTCCAAAGGAACTAGAGGTTTGCTCTTAGCATTTTTTAACGATTTTGCAAATGAGCCGCCATTTCTGTAATCTCGTCAAAATAGTTAAATAATAATTGAAGTAGAGGAAATTCATATTTCACATTTATTTTTCATGGTTTATATCTATGACTTTTTTGGTAAAATTAATAGTTTAGCTGCATAAGCAAATTCTATTTCATCGAGATTGCTCGTACCGCATTAAAGCTTAGAGTTAAAGCCAGGAGTTATTTTGATACTATTGACAGTATTGTCAGAACATCAGCGTTACTGCTATGTGGCATGATAAAGTTATGTGCCTACATCAGATTTTTTTATTAATTATTGTAATTTATTGATATTGTGAAGAATTAGAAAATATTGATATTGCTTAATAATGAAAAGTTGTTTTTTCTCCTATGAAAGGTATTTATTATTGTAAAAAAGCACATTTAGTCTCAAACCACAGAAAAGTTCCAAGGGGTTTCTCAGGTAATTTATTTACAGGATCCCGAAAGCAATACACCAAATAAAAGATAAAGAAAGTACAATCATTATATGTAGTGCATTTTTGATATTTTTGACAGTTTTTGCAAAATTAGCAAAGGAATGTGACAAAAGAATTTGCTGATTTTAATATTTTTCTTTTTATCCTATGTAACTTACGACTGTATGGATTGTGATTGTATAATGAATAAAATGCGCTTCTTTTCAGAGCGTAATTTGTTATTTCCCAACTATTTCAAAACAAATTCCAAACGAATGGGAAATAAACAAATTTTTCTTTTTCTTTAAATCACAGGTTGTGCCTCAGTTAACAATGGCTGTGGCGTTTCTAGGACATCCAAAACTCCTTATGAAGAACGACTTTTTCCTGAGAAAGGAAAATGTTAGTCCTTATAATATAGATATAGTTAGGTCTATATGGGGACATACTGTGTAACAATTTTAAGTTGGACCAACTATAAGTATAAAATAGATTAACAGAAGATAATAAATATTCTTCAATTCAACATTTGACAGAAAGCAAATGTTATAATCAAAAGGATATCACTTGCAGTATAATTGAGAGTAAGATTTTTTTTTCTCATTGGTACATGCATATATGTTAGTTATTTCAAACTTTTTAATTTCGACAGAGGTTCACATTCTCACGAATTCGTTATTATAAAACACTTTCAAAACTTTTACACATTTATGGTTGTAAATTTAAACTCCTAAGTTAAATTGATTCTCTACTGTTTTTATCAGGTGTACCTCAAGATGACAAACAAGGCCACATGTCAGATAAGTGTCTCAAAGCTCAGCATGATCGACCTGGCAGGGAGCGAACGGGGGGCTGCAACTGGCTGCGTGGGCCAGCGCTTCACGGAGGGCTCAAATATAAACAAGTCTCTGCTTGCCCTCGGCAATTGCATAAACAGCCTGGCCGACGGCAGGCTTCACGTACCATATCGGGACTCGAAACTGACCCGTCTCCTCAAGGACAGCCTCGGCGGTAATTGCCAGACTGTGATGATCGCCAACGTATCACCGAGCTCGGTAACGTACGAAGATACATACAACACCCTAAAATACGCAATGCGAGCGAAGAAAATCAAGACAAACGTCCGTAAGAACCTTGTCAATAAGGAGATTAACGTTGAACAGTTTGTGAAACTAAACGACGAACTCAAAGCTGAAAACGATAGATTATTAAAAAAGTTAAAGGAAATGGAAAAACCAGCCGTTCTTAGTGATTGCCAGTGTAAAGTAAACGTTGATAGTAAAAATCGGCTGCTTGAATTGTGCTCGGAACGGTATAAGCTACAAGACGGGATACATTTGTTAGAGACGAAAGAACACTTCTTGCAGTTGAGAAAGAAAGTTAAGGAGGAGGCTGACACTAGGTTAAGCGATTTGTGCACGAATAGTGCGGAGAAGGAGAAAGGGCGGAAACGGTTAGGTGGCACGGTTTATAGGATAACAGGACAGGCAACTGCTCTAAACGACGAGATTCAGCTTCTTCGTAAGAGGCTGGTTGAGCTCGGGCAGCATGTTGATGAGATTGGCTTGACAGAACCGGAACTTCTCGGTGTCATAGAATTGGAGAATACCAAGCTGCTACAGCTGCAGGCTCAACATAAGGTAAGCTTTTTTTATGATATTGTCCTTTTGGTGATCATTAGTTAATACAGTTGATTTGCTCCTTGGTGCTTTGAGTCATGTGAGAAATTGTATTCATGATTCTCAAGATTAGCTTGTATTGGGGTTATGTCTGTCTGTGCATCTATTACTAGGGGTGGACGATCTTGGAAATTTGTGATCGATCGATCATGATCGATCTAAAATTGTGATTGAAGATCGATCTCAAATTGTGATCGAAGTTCGATCTCAAATTGTGATTGAAGATTGATCTCAAATTGTGATCGAAAATCACAAATTTCCAAGATTTATTGTAATCCCAAATGCGCCCATCACTAGATCAGATCGATCTTTTTGATCAAAATCTCATCGATCTGACGATTGATCAATTTTTTGCCCAGCCCTATCTATTACCATGGATGCTGCTGACATGTTCAGCAAACGTAATTACAGCCACATTCCATATTAGGGTTATGTGCGTGATTATGACATGGAGGAAGATGGAAATGATATACTAATGTATTTCTTAGCGAGAAAATAACCCTGGGCGGCGGGGCTAACATGACACTTAGTGGCGTACCTACAATTTTTGGGCCTGTAGGCAAACATCAGGAAGGGCCCCCGGTCCCGCAAAACTACCCCCACCATATCCAGCAAAATCTGCAAAATGACATCGGTCTAATAGGATATTTGACTGTATTAAAAATATGGCATGTATTATAGTCATCCTAATAGATTACAGTTTATGAAAACTATTAGTTATTACATTTCAAAGAAAATATGCTTTATTTCTATGAAAAACCAAAATTAAAATTGAATTTTATTCACGTCCTATCACGTGATTGAAAACGTAATTGGCTCAGTCTCCAGTGATGTCATTCGTTAGTCTGCTTAGAGCGCGTTCGGTTTGTCAGGGTAGGGTATGGGGAGAGCAATGCTCAGACAACTTGGGTCGGCTGTCTCTCTCTTATATGCAGATAAACGCCGTATGACGTTAGTCCGTATGTAAGTATAACTTTGTAGGTTAGGATAGCCCTAACCTTAAGCTGTCAGATCAGATAATACCTGGTTCGAAAATACGATCCATAAATAACTTATTCTAGTCAGTTTTACTTATGTCGAAGTAATCTTCACAACAGAAAACACTTGTATTGGCGGCTATTTATTTCATTTGGATTTCTACAAGGCAACCACTTTCTTCGCAGTTTCAAATCTTGCGGAACAGCTACAAATAGTTTATCCGGAATTTTTCTTGACGTATCTCTGCATTGCGGATTTATACAGCATTTATAACCCATTTTTATGTAGAAATTGTGAAAACAACACACCATACAACACAATTACCAAACAGCGACGATGCCGATGCTGGCCGATGCTGACAGACCATATGGGCTGATTTGACATCTACTAACCGATGACGTCACACAACAGAAAGTATCGTTTTGGCGGGACTTTTTGTGATTCAATTTTCAACGCTGATTTTTATGAAATATTGAGGATATAATTACAAAAAATAATGCATTTACAATGTAGAGTGAAGGAATAAACACACTAAGATGGTTTTCCAATAATAGTCAAATACCCTGTTATAGAATTACGTTGGAATTATGTTTCTCGGTTAGTGATACGAAGTTAAAGGACCTGTCACTTGTCCTTTCCCATATTTTTATTTAAAAATAATTTAAACACATAGATATTTAAATATTATATTAATATAATCTTTATATAAAATAAAACTGATATCTGTAAATACATAAAACATGGTAAATCTTAAATCTACAGCCTAATACATAGAGTGGGGGATACTCCGAGAACTAGAAGTTGGTAGGGGACATATCGACGGGCGCAACACGGAATCCGTGTTATTATTACTGTTTTACGACAACGTTTATTACAATAGTAGTACAATATGAGTCATCTCGTGTTGATAAACGCTAGATTTAAGGTTCAAGTAAGTTCTTTGAAGTAAGCAAAAACGTTCCGCGCCCCAGTTTCTTGAGGGCCCGTAAGCTTTGCTTACACTGGCCTTGCTACGCCACTGATGACACTAACCTGCGCAGACAGTATGGCCGCCTGCCAGGTCCGTGTAATTACGAAATTGGCCAGAAATACATTATAAAAAATGCTATATGAACACTATATTAAGATTTTATTTAATCTAATTTTTAAAGAAATACGTAAAAACATTTAAAAAGATTTTTGTGTATGTGGCCTGTACGTTTTTGACATATTCCCCACTTACCGATCAAATGTTACGACAATCTATATCTTGTTGTTGGCTAACTTTCTGATGTTGCAGCCGCTGACAGCGCAACTGGACATTATTTTTTATATAACACTTGACATAAAATCACATACAAATTCACTTTGATCAGTTTAAACAGGCAAAATAAGTAAAATAACGGTACGCCAATGTCGCGAATGTCATTATGACATTATGTACCCTAAAGATTGGGGGAAGTGGTGCCATATCCGAGCGCTTATGTTCACTCCTCCTTCCTCCATGGATTATGACTATAGTCTCTACGGAAAAATGGGGCATGTGTCAGTTTGATGAAAGTGTTAAATTATTGCCATTTTTCGACGTATTTCAAATTTACTTTTCTCTCTGTGAACATGTGTCATAGTCCAGTAATTCTGATATCATAACTGATATCAATCGATAGCTTATGGTTCCCGTAGTAACATATTAAAATGTTTATAATCATAGTTAACAGGAAAATTCAGACTTTGCTTGTATCACCTGGTTGTACCACAAATTGATGTCTGATTCGTAGGTAAGATCTTATTAGGTTTAGACATGCTCCTCTGAAACCGTAGTGTTCAATTTTGTCGATAATAAGCTGTAGCGGCATGCAGTTAAATGCTTTTGTTAGATCAATGAAAAGACATTGATGTATTGATGTGGGTCGATAATTTCCCAGATCTCTCTGGTTTCTTTTCTTATAGATTGCTATTACCTTTCCAATTTTCAGGCTATCCGGGAAAACTCCATATACAAAACAAGCGATTTCGATGTTTGTTTTTCCTGTATTTGTTGGTAACAAACGATTGCGCTTTTCCTCATAGATAGTGCCTGCTTCTCAAAATAAAATAATTTCAAAATTTTCCAAAGATTTTCCGAATTTTTTAATGATTTATGCATTATAACCGGAAATCTGTCCACATGCTAAATTTCAACTCGATTGGACATTGGGAAGTAGGTAAAATATCGATTACAAGATTTGAATGTAACAAACAAAGTGAAGAGTTGAAGTAAATAATGAACTAAGAGCGAAAAATTCAAAAAATTGTGTTGGTTTTATTACATTAAAGTGGGCTGGGTACCATTGGCTTTAATGTAAATAACGGGCTACGCAAAAATATGTCGAGAAATGCCTAAAAAACATGACCGCTCGATCCCGCACGAGTTAACTTTCGGCGTATCTACGTAAATAGCGCGCTACGTACCTTTAATGCCAGCAGTTGCTTATAACTAAAAAATAATGCATTTTATAAAAAAATGATTCCTACGAAAATACCTTATAATTTAAAAAGGGTGTTATTAGAAAGAAAAGGTTTGCAAATTTCCATAATAAAATGAATGCTCTGCTTTTATACAGCAAACATACAGCCACCTTATTATCTTCATCACAAATCTCATATTCCCAAATAGGCGACCTTTTATTATTAACTGATGCCATTTTGTAAAGATTTTCAGTAGAACGTAATGAATGTGATTTTTGACATGATATACTCGCAAATGAGACTGCAAGGGATCTACCCCGGATGCACTGCACCGCAATGAGACTGGTTGTAATCTGTAGCGCATATTTGGCACTAAATAAAATATTGAATATTCGGTATTGGGAAAAATTACTATTCGCGGCATCACTAATCTATACCACCTCTCTAGATTAATTAGGTGAGTGATAATCGGCCCTTAAATATATCATGTCAGAATAATTTTAAAAATTTTGCATACCCATAATTCCAAAACGGGATAACATATTATCATAAAATTTGGTATTTTTCTATAACTACATGAAGACAATTCTACAAAATTTCATCCAAATCCAAGGTGATGAGGAATAAAATTGTGTTGATTTGACATGGAATTACCCCCCTTACAAATCTACGTACAGGATGACAAATATACAAGAATAATTTAAAGCTACTGCTATGTTTATACGAACTAAATGCAAATAGATCTGTTGATTTTATCTACTTAGAATTTTATCACAAATATTACTATTATATCACTATTTTACGAAATTGCAAAAGATCTCAGCAATCTCGGATAAAATGTGCAAATTTTTGGTTGAACTGATTAATTTAACTGAAATATAATGGAATATTTTTTGCTCCAATTTAACAGTTTTTTGTTTTTAATCCCAGTTTACACCTGCATAACTGTGTTAGCATATTTTTTTGTCAATAAAAAACCGGCGATTACCAAATGTTCATTTGAATTTTGATTTACAGGCGGACCAACAAATACAATTAAACGAAAGATTGAACGATGAGTATAAAACGCTCAGTGCCTTTGCTGGGAAGATGTCGACGTTGTTACGCTCCTGCTACCTGCAGCTTAAGGGGCACAATTTCATCTCTGACTCGACGGAACGCGATTACAAGACTCTGGTGAATAATATGCAGGGCATCCAAACTGTTACGTGGAATGAGACTGTCGCGGAACAAACCATTTGCGTAGACCACGAGGAGGAAAGTCGTAAAAGAAAGATCAACGACGGCTCCACTTGCTCCCTCGACAGTACCTTCACATTGGGCGGCAATCCTAGGCCTCCGTTGGCGGTGTGCGCTAAACAGCTGTTGACAAAAGGTGGGCCCCTGAATACGTCTCTGAGCGCAGTTGTTACGGAGATCTTCAGTTGTTCGTATGCGATGTTGCACAGAATGAAACAGTAAAACAAAAAAAAACAATAAATGAAATTGTTGTTTTATTTGTGTTTTTGTTTGTTTACAAATGATATTATGTCACTTGTTTTGCCTAACATGTGTATTGATATATAAGCTAATACCCTGATATATAACTATAAAACAAATTCTTTGTTTTTGTAAAATAATCTTTTTTTAAAATTTTTTTCTTTTGCTTTAGAGAGTTCTAAACCACCAAAAAAGTTGGCTAAGTTGACACCACGTAATGAGAACTCCCGACCTATAGCAGTTAGGAAGCCAACGGCTGCTATGGGCACAGCATCACGGTTTCTTTCAGCGCCACCAGAACGGATGCATAGGCCGACCCAACGTGTGAAGAAGTGAATGTATAATTATTGTATTTAAATTATTTAATGTCAGAAGTGTGTAACAAATTTTAATCTTGCTTATATATATTTTATTTTACAGTTTAAACTAGATTTTATATTATTATATTGTACATTTGTCACATGCAATTTTATTCTATTATATCCCTTTTCCAGTCTACTTACCATTTAACCTGTAAATAAATATAGAAATAAAATATTTTTGCGTATTGTATATCAAGTTTATTTAATTTTTCGATTTTATCGTTTTGTTTGGTTTGCCTCCCCCACAATACGAGGGGAGGCGCTCTGGGACAATAAAAAGCGTACACAGTCAGTTTTTTTTTGTTTTTTTTACTGTTGTGATTTAATTTAAATAATAATCATAATCAATTAATTAAAAAAGGCACTTATACAATTAAGAGTCACTTACAACAAAGAAATAATGAAGTTGTAATCGTACACAATTAGGCTACATATGATGTGTTTGTTTCCAACTGTACAATAATTAAAACCATGTGTAAATCACGATCTCACTGGCGAACAGTTAATTTCAGTCACTGTATGTAGTTATACATATATTTTCGTAGTTTTCATAAGTTAATGTTATGGTGCGGGCGCACAGCTTGTTCATGAGCCCAGAGAAGCGTTTCCAAAGTTAAATGACGTCGGTACTTGTTGTTGCGTAAAGCTATAACCTGAAACAATAAAAAAAACGATAAATTTTTGAAGATTTTATGTTTTGTGGTTATTCTTCTTAGAAATCGTGAAGGAAAGGTCTGTTATCTGCACAGTATTGGCAATTTTATACTTTGTTTTTTTGTTTGACATATAAAATATTTTACTTTACTTATTTTTATACAGTACAATACAGAAAGCTTTAAAAAGAAATTATCAGGTTCGCACTATCAAAATGACTCATTTTCGATTGCTCATTTTCAAGAAACCAATTTTTAATTTATGAAAACAATATTGAACAATCAATGCAAGTACAATGCAACCTCGTTAATTTGAACACACATTAATCCGGACAAACTCATAGCACCAATCAGACTTTTTTAACGTAAAAAGAAATACAATTTCTTAATATAATGTAACATTCCAATAATTGTAATTGACTTTTAACTGCAAAGTTAATAACTGTATTCTATTCTATCCTATACCTCAGCACAATTCTGGGCATTGTCACTAAAATTTTCACGGTGTTGAAATGAAAGATGCATTAAATGTTAATGTATGGTAGGGGTGCGGTTTTTTCCACGCAGCTCCTAGGCCACAATTGGCCCTTTGAGCTTTCCCCTCACTACCATACAGTAATATCGATAACCGCAGATGTTCAACTTGTTGCCCCACGGTTTTTCGTCACTTCCGAAAGAGGGCGGACGAAGAATTTTCGGCTAGTCGTGGGTGTGAACCCCGGACCTCCTAGTCAGTAGGCAAACGCTCTACCACTAGAGCCATTCGCCCTGCCAAAGATGCATTATCATATGGAATTGTTTATTTGTATCTCTTATCAATGCAATGTTTACTCAACTCAACCTAAAATTAATGTTATTTGACCATTTCAGAGCAGATATAATCCAGAAACCTGATAATTTTTTCTTATGAAAGTAAAAAAGATACTCTTGGATTTTGTTTTGTATTCTGGCACTTTGGAATACCGAAAATTATTTAAATAGCTTATGGTTTAGTGTACATACCTCCTTGTTTCTCTATTCTCTTGCTCTCCTTGGCAGCGCGCCTCTGATCTGCTAACATGCTAATCTCCATGAGGGCCTTCCTTTGGTCATCCGTGAGCGCTGCGGTCAGCGCCTTGTACCATTCCATCTCGGCGCTCTCGAGCCTTCCCATCACCTCCTTGAAGACGACGTACTCGTCTACGTCGCAGTCCTCCTCGTCGATGGGTGTCGTGTACGTCTCCAGCGCCATCTCCTCGTCTGCGTCGTAATCGGAGTCAGAATCCTCGGATCCAACGTCGATGTCCTGCGTAATAATTGTTAAAAATAGTTTTTCAAAACATTTTCATCTTTAGCTTATTTAAAATATAACATATCTACTCTGAAGAATCTACTCTGCAAATCGAGTGAACCAGTTTGTAGAGATTCTCAGCAACACTGATTGGACAACAGCACATAACACAGATCCAGAAATAATGTGCAGAAACTTGTTAAGCACTTTGGGATCTGCAATTAACCAAAGTTTCCCCCGGAGAGTGTGTAAACCGCTGGGGACTCAGCCAACATTCTCTCGCCACCTTTGTGAAATGAAAGAGAAGTTAAAATTCCTGTGCCGATTGCAGGCAGATAATGGAAGTGAAGACACGCAGAGAGCTCTAGATGAGATCAGACGCAACTATCTGGTAGCATCTGAGGCAGAAAGAAGGAAGAACAATCAGAAACGAATTGATAAGGCCGATGATAAAGCTAAGATAATATGGGACATTATCAACAAAGAAACTGGTAGGACAGCCAAAGGTTGTCAACAATCTTCACCAACCTGTGAGGAACTCAACAACTTCTTTGCCAATACCGGGACAATGATTACAAACCAACTTGACGTGACAAACCAAACCGTGAAGATAAATCGCATGCAGGTAAAACCTACTGTACGGTTTCATAGCTGGCAGGAACACAAAGGGGGCGTTTGACTTTGAAAAAAGACAGCATCCTACACGTGTGACCTAAGCAAGGCCTTTGATTCGATGTCGCACACAATCCTGCTAGAGAAACTTAGCCACTACGGAATATCGGGGAGAGCGCATGATATAGTCCAAAGCTATCTCCAAAATCGACAACAACTCACAATACTAGACGGCCAACAAAGTGCAACATGTCCTGTCACAAGGGGAATACCCCAGGGATCGATATTGGGCCCACTGTTCTTCGTGGTATTCATGAATGACCTTCCCGAAAACATACCAGCACATGTCACCATGTTTGCGGATGATACCGTTATAGAGCATGCGGAGGCCTGGTTCCTCACAAACGAACTACTGCTAAACAAAGAGAAGACAAATCGCATCAACTACACCATGAATCGCTGGGTGGGTACTGATGACCCGGTTCGACTTCTAGGCGTAATGGTGGACTCTCGACTCTCCTGGGGTGCTCAGGTTGAGGACCTTAGCCGCTCACTGTCAAGGGTGACCTTCGCAATCAAGCGAACTAGACAAACCTCGGGAGAGATTGCTGCCAAAACAGCATATCACTCGCTTTTCCATGGTAAGCTGAGCTACGCAATAGAAATAGGGGGCCACACGGCGTGCATGAATAAAATACTGGACATCCACAAAGAACACTAGAGGTCATGAACTGTTGGATGGAATCAACAGCAGACTTAGGACCACTAACTACCTAAATAGGGGCATTGACTGGTACAACTTGTGCCCCCGTCAGTGGAAAGATGATACTTTTGTTCCAAAACTGAAGGCTTTCATGACATCGAATATGTTCTACAGTGATTATGAGTTTGTAAGTCATATTACACAAAATAATGCAAACACTATGTAATCCTCTTGTAATTTGACAAATACTGAACAGTACAATAAACTTATTATTATTATTATCATATGTTTAAGAAAAGTGATAATGGGATATATTGATTCTATGTTTCTCTAAGGGCCAGTTTTTCAATTGCGGTTTAGCAGAGTTTAACTAAAGTATCGTTAGACTTAATCACCACAATTTATACATTTTTATGTATAAGTTGAGAAAACAACACATCATACAACACAATTACCGAACAGGGACGATGCCGATGATTATAGACCATATGGGCCGATTAAATATCTAGTATGGTGTGACGTCACAAGAATCACGTGATCTACGTACAACAGAAAGTATCGTTTTGCGGAACTTTTTGTGATTCAATTTTTAAGGCTGATCTTTATTAAAAATTCAGGAAATAATGACGAAAACAGTATTTACAGTAGAGTGAAGGAATATAAACACACTAAGATGGTTTTCCAATAATAGTCAAATACCCTATTATCCCTTTTTTCATAGTTTATACATGTACATATAGCGCGTAGTCGCATTGTGTATTTAGTGCTCTTTTTTTTGCTGTTTTTAAAGTGAAATTTCTATAGTCGCCTTAAGTGTGAATCGGAAACCACATTTTCGTATGCGAAGAATGAAAAGGAACACCATGACTCATCACTCATCACCGTTCTGATAGGATTTCTAGATTTCTCGACGCGTCAACTCCCAACCGAAGTCAACCCCCAACCGTCACTCTGGCAACCCTACCTAAGAAAAACTTGCCTTGTATAGTGCTTGCGTATCAGTCCTGGGAAATGAGGAAATTGTGGGGCTTGATCCTGCATTTGTGTCAAAATGCAGATTTGTCTGCAGAGCTGACTTTGCCCCTCAAAAATTTCGAGTAAGTGCTATTTTATTTATTTTTATTATAAAACAATAATTATTATTTTGAATTACTACATTTGTTATATATTCATTAATAATAATGTTAACAACCAATACTCAAGTATAATAATTATGAGGAATATGAGGATGCTGTCGCAGAAGTGAACCAACCATGCACCTACACTTTCGCTCAACTGAATTGCAAATCAGTACAGGAGATAAGTAACAAAAAAAATATAAAAATGCTATTTTGTGTATTATGTGAATCCAGTGAGGAAAAGTAAACGTAGTCCGAAAATTTAATTTTCTGCTATATTTATTTGTACATGTAAATCTTTGCTAATGTTTTAACAGACGCAGTATTACAACTACTCACAACTGTATCAGAGAGCCTAGAGGAGGGGTCTAAGTGCACAGCCCTCTTGTGTGACTTGACTAATGCCTTCGACTGTATGGACCACAACCAGCTACTTAAAAAACTCGACCATTACGGATTCAGGGGAATTTCACAGGATTTATTCAAATCCTACTTAACAAACCGAAATCAATTTTGTCAGCATTGGTGACACCACAAGTGATAGTAAAAGGGCAACAACTGGAATTCCACAAGCATCACTTGTTGGTCCCCTCCTATTCATCAACTACATTAATGATCTACCCCTTTCATTAAACTGTCAAACACTTATGTATGCAGACGACACGACGCTAATACTTAGGGATAATAGAAGCGCAAAGGTAGCAAAGGAAAATGCTGAGGAATGGTTTACGGCTAACAAGTTGACGTTGAACATCGATAAAACAACAGAACTGGAATTCACCAGTAATAGGAGAGAAATAAATTCGTCACCAACAAAGTTTCTAGGGATTTTCCTAGACCCACTTCTTACCTGGAAACCTCACCTTACCTGGAAACCTCATGGCCCAAAAAATTATCATCAGCCATCTATGCAGTGCGTCGAATACGTAATGTTCCCTCATCTCATATATGGTCTGCTACTTTGGTTCCAGCCACGCTCTGAAAGTGTTCACCCCCCAAAAGAAAGCCCTGCGTGCGATCAAGGGAGTCTAGCACCGCCTACTGTCGGCCTCTTTTCACCGAACTCCGCATACTCACCCTTCCTTCCTTATATATTCTACATATCCTTACGGAAACAAAACAGAAACTCCCATCCTACAAAGCAATACACCAGCGACACCAGTATCTTACCAGAAACAACCAAAACATTGACATTCCCTATGTTCGACTACGAACTAACGACTGGACCACACAAGGTAGACGCCTCTACAACTGCTTGCCGGAGGAGTGGAAATCCCTTTCAGCAAACCAATTCAGAAGCAAACTGAAAAATCACCTGCAGGAACGACCAAACTACACCCTGGAGGAGTTCATATTATCACTCGACATTACAATAGAAATCTAATATGATATATGTTCTAATATGTCTTGTCTAATATGTTCTTGACTTACTAATGTAAATCTTAGCGAATAAATGTATTCTATTCATAATATCGTTCAGTACCTGTATTACCTTCATTTTGATGCATTTTGAAGTATGGTTAAATGAAAACTTTCTCTTTGTTAACACTAAAAAGCCCAAAATTATGATATTTGGAAATTATGACGGTAGTTGGGAGGAGGTTAGGAGGGTGAAATTATTCAATGAAGAATTAGAGTATGTGTTGGAAGTCAAGTACTTAGGTTTGTTAATTGATGATAAATTAAGATTTGGTAAGCACGTTGATTTTATAACTCACAAAATAGCTAAGAGAGTGGGTATCATTTATCTATGTTTGCGAGGTCCATTTATAAGACAATCATTGCTCCTCTCTTTGAATATTGTCTCACTGTATTGTATTATTGTAATGAGACAGATAAAAAGAATTGAAAAACAGCAAAATCAAGCAATGCGAATTATTATTCTTGGTGTGAATAGACTATGTAAAATTCAATTACAAAGGAAATGTTAGATTGTCTACATTTTATGACCATAAATCAGAGGCTACTGTTCAATAATATGATATTTGTGTATAAAATGTTGCATGATATGCTACCAAAGTATATGTGAAGTAGAATTAGTAGATTTGTTAATGATGTCCATACCTACAACACATGTGCAGCAACAGTGTAATGTTGCAAAAACAACAAGAACAAAGAAATCATTTTTTCATAAATGTATGATCCTGCATAATAGCCTGCCATTGTGTATTAGGTCAATAACAAAAGAAAGGAATTTAAAAGAATACTCTGTTCCTATGTAAAAACACATTTTGGGTGAGAGGTTGTCAGTAGTTTATTGTATTACAGTTGTAGGTATTGGGTTGGAATGGTTGTTTTTGTTGGAACTGGTACGTAAAGAAATAAAGTGCTTAGTTATTAGGTTGTATTTTGGAAATTAAAGGTGTTATTGTTATTTTTAGTATTATTAGTGTTCTTATTATCTGTATTTGTGTACAGCAGAGAGTTGCTAATTAAATATACTATTATTATTACCAAGTTCCCCCACCGTTTGTTTTAGATTAAACCGTGAGATTGTCAAAACTGTTAAAGGTTCCTCTTGGATATCTTAGAAAGTATTTATTTCCATAAAATGTAAATAAATACATTACATATTATTCTATCATCGAGAAGTCTAAAAAGAAATCATAACTTTGGCGTTTAAAAGTAAAAGTACTGATGGTAAAACCAAAGCTGGGCAAAGTTAATCAGAAAGTTAACTTCGTCAATCATTAATCCGTTAATTTGTTACAAATGTAACGGAAGTTAACGTTAACCGTTAATCGTAAAATTTTTATAAAAAAAATATCAGTTATGTTGAGTGCCGATCTACCGTTGAGTATGCAACCCAAATAACTGCGGACCTTTCTTGCGCTTGCATATGTAAAAACTGCCTTAAGGTGCGTTTTCATTGCTAATGGCAGTGGTAGTAGACGCCATTATAGTATTTCTAATAGAAATTTGCAAGTGACTCATGTTTATGTACATGCAAACTAATATATGTCACTATCACGACATGTAAAAAAATACTATTCGTCTGCTACCACCACCATTACCTACCATTACCACCAATCGGAACGCACCTTTAGAAACTTTTCAAACTAGCTAGTTTTATATCTATGCAGTTCAAACTTGCACTTTCAACAATGCAGTTTTGAAAAATCGCGTGCAATATTATGACAATTTACATCTGTGCAAGGTTTAAACATCAGTTTTTTTTTATCTTTTGACAACAATAGTTGCTTTGGGTTGGTAGCAACATAACCTCCATGCTTTGCTATTAACTTATTGATTATAAGCGATTTCGCGTGGAACGGTTCGGTTGCGGTTCGACTACAGATTTGAACCAACCATTTTCACATGGCAATTGATGACGTTACGGTTGCAGTTGGTTCGATTCGGTCCGTCAAAATTTTGAACCCGCCTGGCAAAACGGTTTGAAATATCGGTTCGTTAGGGTTGTCATTTTTAGGTTATAAGTTGTAAAATGTTCGTAAAATGGATACATATGTCGTTGTCGGAATGCGCGGTAGACCACTGCGCATGTCATTACTGTCATATTTAACAGTAAGTGGAGCACCTAACCTATGAATCCAACCGGATTACTTTCCGTCGAGCGGTTACTGACGTTTTAAAAGTGATGACGATTTAGAACCGCTCTGTCAACCACATCCAACTGCCAACCGGAACCAAATCGAACCGTTCAACCACGTGAAATCGCCTTATGCTTTTCTTCGACACACAGTTTTTAAATCACAGCAAACAATAACGAAATGCGGAATGGGTTATGTTTCGCATCTATACACAGTGGTGTCACTAAATTTTCGTTTTAGACAAAAATTCCTAGAAATTCCTTACATATTTAGAACTAATTCCATGTAACTTAGTAATTTTAAAATCTTTCATAGAGTCAAACAAAATGGATGATGAAAATTTAACTTTGTTAATTAACGGATTTTATGCCCAGCTTTAGTAAAAACATTACACACCGAAACATAACATAATTCAATGTGATGCCAAAAATGTGTAAGATTTACCTGCAAGGCTGCTGAAATTGGCATGCCGGCAGCAACTCCAGATGCCAACGCCTTGCGGGACAAACTCTCCAGGTAGTCCTGAGACTGCTCGTCGATGTCATCCTCGTCGGTGCTGAGAACCTCCTCCACGTCATCGTCGTCATCTTCGTCGCTCTCCTCCTCCTCGCCCGAATCCTGCGCGCGCGCCGTGTACGCCCGCTTCAGGCCGTCAAAGAGCATGACGAGCGCCGGCATGACTTTCGGTGCCAGCTCCACCAGAACGTTCGGCTTCTGCGGTAGACTTATCAGTGTGCACAGGCCGAGGACGCACAGTTTCCGGTCGTGCACGCCTAGGAAGCAATCGACATCGTGGATCCACTGCTTGATAAAATTCACTGAGAAGTCGGGCATCTTCTCCAGTACGCCGAACAGTAGCGGGGGATTGTAGTACAGAGCGGCAATAAGAACCTGAAATAAAGAAATATTTCCAAGTTAGCCCAACCTATGAGAAAAATGGTTTTAGTAGGTGGCTTCTTGAGGAGGATATTTGGTGTTCAATGCTACTTTACTGATCAGAATGATGATGTAACCACAGTTGGAGACAACCAAATTTTTAACATTGGCTTGGTTCTAAGTTTTTGATTGCCAGCTAAAAAAATTCATCTTTTTGTAAAATCTTTCGAGAAAACCAATAATATATATGTAATATTCTTTATGGGCTAAAACAATATGGCGAGTCAAAAATATATTTACAGAAGAAACCGGATTTACTTATTTTAAACAAGCATTGCAAAGTATTTGCAAAACAACATGCTTGGAAATTCTAAGGATAAGAAACTAAACGACACAATCTTTTCAATGAAAAATTGAGGAACAGTTAAAAAATCTGGTTCTAAATTGGCCCATACATTTTTTTTCAAGCGACGTTTTCAACAATTATTCTAATTATTTGGTTAACTTTTGAGTGTAAATGCCAAAAGACAATTTGTAAAACAATTACTACTCTGTCTAATAACAAAAATTATCAAACAAATCAGAATCGATTGTGGTATGCTTTTTTCTATAGAATCTTAAGACAGAAAATCAAAATCAGCATAATACAGTATTTTTTCTACTGAGTCATTTCGTATTCAGAAATTACGGAAATTACAATGAGAACAATATGTAGCCGTACCCATGGTTACCGACGGCTTTTATTTTGTAACCGAAGCCAGTGTGATAATATGTTCATTATGAAACCAAAGTAGGAAAACTTTATTCTGGTTTTAATTTAGAACATAATTATCATTATTATTGAATTATATTGAATCGGAATTGTTGTCGTATTTAAGTAATCATTTGTTGCACACTCATATATAATACATTACTTTAACTGAATATATAAGAAATAAAACAGGATTTCTTCTGCAAACTATTTAATTTTATTTTAATCTTTGGTTATTAGTTTCGGGTTTTTACACCCATCTTCAGACCAGCGTTGTGTTAAGTTCGCCAACGTTTCAACACCTGTAGCTCTCGGGGAATCTTAGTTTTAATTTCATTTGACAAATCTTCACATTTAATCTTCATTTACAACGCTCATCATTTAAATATTTTTCATATAATATCACCTAAATCAAATAATTTCACATAATGTTTCAACATATCTCAATATTTCTTTAATGTCATTAACGCTGGTCTGTTTCAATCCGACTTTCGGAGAGAGTGCACGTGTTTACGAGTTGTGTCTGTTGCTTTCGAGATACCAGTACCCGCGATCTCGCCCCGGTAGTACCGGGGCAAACAATAAAGTGTAATCACATTAGTTAACCTTGTGACAACATAAAGGAAAATACCTGAAAGAAAACTGTAAGTACGAACTCAATAAGTTAGCGGCCCGCCGCGCCGCACCGCCAAATCAACAACGGTACGAATAAGCCATCTGCACGAGTTCGACCATCGTTGACCTTGAAAAGTACGCACTGCGTGATAACAACAACATGAGTTTTAATCAGCCCGTGGACGCGAACAACTCCAAGAACTCTTCTAACTCTATTAGTGACTTGTCACTTAAAAAAGTAAATGTAGAGGAAGATGATATCCAACAACGCGCACAAATAATTGCACAAGAGATGCTCGATAAATTTATTCAAGATCAAAACAATTCAAATAATTGGACTGAAGTTACCAGCCGAAAGAAGAAGAGACCCTCTCCAGATAACACACCAAGAAATGTACGACAAAAATTGATTACAGAATTTAACAAGCCCAAAATAAATCCAACAAATAAATTTCAATATTTGGAACAAATCACTGATGAAATGCCAACGGAAGAAAAACAAAACATAAAAAAGGAAAAAATGCCCCTGATATTTATCTCGGGAGTAGCTAACTTTCATAACCTAGTTGAACTTTTAAATGGAAATGAGAAGCTGAAAAACAAGTTCAGCTTAAAAGTCTTGTATAAGAATGAGATCAAATTAATAACATCTGACATTGAAGCTTACCGCGCCGCTGTTCGGGAATTAAAAGACAGAGATGTGAAACACCACACATACCAATTGAAACAAGACCGCAGCTTTAGAGTAGTAATTAAGGGGTTGCATCACTCAACAAACATAGAGGATATAAAAACAGACGTGGAAAGTCAAAAACATAAAGTTAGAAGTATTATTAACGCTAAAAGCAGAAGAACTGGTAATTCCTTGTCAATGTTTTTTGTCGAACTTGAGCCAAAAGAGAATAATAAAGCAATTTACGATTTGAAGGATATTCAACATTGCAACATACTTGTGGAACCGGTCAGACCAACCAGAACCATCCCCCAATGTGCCAATTGCCTTCGACTGGGTCATACAAAGACATATTGCACACACCATCAACGATGCATTAAATGCAGTGGATACCATGATAACAAGACCTGCAGTATACGTAAGCGCGAGGATCTGAAATGTGCTCTAGGTGACGGAAACCACCCGCCTAATTACAAAGGATGTGATACATACAAACAAACACAACAGAGACAATTTCCTGCTCTCCGACCAAAGAACGAACAAGACCGATTATTAACATATCCAAGAAACACAGAGAAATCACTAACATATGCCTCCGCAACCAAAAATAAAAAGAATGATGATCAAAACGATGATGATAATGCGCTTGAATTAAACAAAACCGCCAAACCCGAACAGCGCATTGATAGATTGGAAAAAATGATGGATCGTATGGACACAATGATGTCCATAGTTACAAAGCTCCTTAATAAACTGAACTAATGAACGGTAACTTAAAAATTGCTATATGGAATGCTAATGGTCTTGCAAATCACGGCCCTGAAGTCTTTAATTTCTTAAAAGAATTTAATATTGATATTATGCTAATTTCGGAGACTCATTTTACAAACCGTAGTCACCTGCGCTTCAACGGATATACAATCTATAATACCATGCATCCAAGTGGAAATGCTCATGGAGGTACAGCGGCCATTGTAAAAAACTCAATCAAACACTACGAAGCGCAACAATACCAGACAGAAGCAATTCAAGCAACTACCATTGGTATTGCAGATGAACAAGGGCGAATCTCGATATCAGCGATCTATTGTCCACCAAGACACACAATTAAAGAGAACACGTTCAGTGAGTTCTTTGCTACCCTTGGCAACAGATTCGTGGCTGGAGGCGACTACAACGCCAAGCATTCTAGGTGGGGCTCTCGCATAGCATCACCGAAAGGTCGAGAACTTGTCCAATCCCTGGAAAAAAAACAATTTAAGCACCCTTTCCACTGGCAAACCAACATATTGGCCTACCGATCTAAATAAAATTCCGGACGTCATCGACTTCTGTGTTGTAAAGGGTATTCCACAGAAACACCTACTAGCAGAACAAAACCTAGACCTTTCCTCAGATCATTCACCAATTCTAGTCACACTGAGTTCAAACATAATCTACACCGAAAAAACATGTACTCTAGTCAACAAAAAAACTAACTGGGGATTATTCAAAGAATTGCTTGAGACAAGGATAAACAATAACATATCGCTAAAAACTCCTAAAGAAACAGATGAAGCGGTGGAGAACTTAACCCCACAGAGTATTCCTTGTGGAAGGCGACGGCCAAACTTAACAAATCTCAAGACAATGTTCCTCCCATCAGAAAATGCAATAGGACATGGGCTCGCACTGACAAAGAGAAAACCGAAGCTTTCGCGGAACATTTGGCAAAAGTATTTCAACCTTTCCCATCACAAGTACCACAAGAAGAGGACTACGTCATTGCTTCAACACTAAATCATCCCCATCAGATGGCACCACCTATTAAAGCAATAAAAATAAATGAAGTGACAACCTTAATTAAAAAACTGAATGTGAAGAAAACACCTGGCTATGACCTTATAACCGGGGCTGTAGTAAAACAATTACCAGAAAAGGCTATAAAGACGGTAACACAAATATATAATTCGGTGCTAAGAATCGGACATTTTCCTGCTCAGTGGAAAGTAGCTCGGGTAATATTAATCCCTAAACCTGGTAAACCGGCAGAAGAAGTATCCTCTTATAGGCCGATTAGCCTATTGCCGGTATTCTCTAAAATGTTGGAAAAGTTATTCCTAAGGAGATTAAAACCCATTTTGAGTGAAAAGAACTTAATACCTGAGCACCAGTTTGGGTTTCGAGAGCAACATGCTACAATTGAGCAGGTGCACCAAGTGACAGAAACTATTAACCGATCATTTGAAGACAGACAATACTGCTCAGCCACCTTTTTAGATGTTGTTCAGGCATTTGATAAGGTCTGGCATGTAGGATTATTGTATAAGCTGAAAGTCAATCTACCTTGTACATATTATCAGGTTTTAATGTCATATTTGACAAATAGATACATGATGGTGAAATATAGGGAGGAACTAACGGAACTACATCCAATAAGATCAGGTGTTCCACAGGGCAGTGTGCTCGGGCCAATTTTGTACATAATATATACCGCCGACATTCCAGTCTCTCCAAACACCTTCACAGCGACGTTTGCCGATGACACCGCTATCCTAGCTACAAATGAAAACCCGAGAGTGGCATCCGGGAATCTCCAAACAGCGCTCAACAACATCCAAAGCTGGCTCAAGACCTGGAGGATAAAGGTAAATGAAACTAAGTCGCAACATGTAACGTTTACTCTGCGGAGAGGATCATGTCCTGGTGTCTTTCTTAACGGACAGCAATTACCGCAGACGGATAGTGCGAAATATCTGGGCATGCACATCGATAGACGGCTGACCTGGAGACAACACATCTTTACAAAGCGGAAACAACTGGGTTTAAAATACTTGAAACTTTACTGGCTACTAGGCAGAAGATCAAAGTTGGCCTTACAGAACAAACTGTTGATCTACAAAGTGATTTTAAAGCCCGTGTGGACCTATGGAGTGCAACTCTGGGGCACCGCGAGTGTTTCAAACATAGAAATCCTTCAACAGTTTCAATCGAAGACGCTCCGTATAATAGTTGACGCGCCGTGGTTCGTTAGTAATGACACTATACACAAAGACCTGTTGATCGCAAAAGTGCTACAAGAAGCCAAGTGCGCGAGTGGCAAATACATTTCGCGTCTTGAACAGCATCCAAACGCCCTTGCTGTTAACCTTCTGGACAACAGAAGAATGGTACACCGTCTAAAACGGCTAGATCCACTGGATATAACAAATAGACACTAAATGAACTTTTAAATCACAAATATCTAAAATACTTATTTAATTTCTTCTCTTTTAACAATGTTTCATGTAGTTGATAAATTCATGTGATAAAACTAACCTTAGGTTACATCGCGTTGGTTCTTTAATGTAAGATTCTAACATCATGCTTTTTTTTTCTTGTATAACAGTGTATATACCATTTGCTTATTGCCTCCGGGCAGCATTGTAAATTTATTGGAGATAATAAAAAAAAAAAAATTAACGCTGGTCTGAAGATGGGTGTAAAAACCCGAAATTAATAACCGAAATATTGAGATATGTTGAAACATTATGTGACATTATTTGATTTAGGTGATATTATATGAAAAATATTTAAATGATGAGCGTTGTAATTGAAGATTAAATGTGAAAATTTGTCAAATGAAATTAAAACTAAGATTCCCCGAGAGCTACAGGTGTTGAAACGTTGGCGAACTTAACACAACGCTGGTCTGAAGATGGGTGTAAAAACCCGAAATTAATAACCAAAGATTAAAATAAAATTAAATAGTTTGCAGAAGAAATCCTGTTTTATTTCTTATATATTCATCAACAACGGCAAACTAATGGATGCATTCATTGAGAATATTCATTACTTTAACTGTTGTAAGAGTTCATTTCACTTGCATCACATTTGAATAATATTAACCCCCGATTTCAACAACAAGAGATAAATAGCTATTGGTTGAATTACCCATATCTTCTGGATATGATCAACTTTTCCATTTCACCTACAGCAGATACCGCTATCTATAGAATAAATCTCAACATAAACTATTTTCTCAGTTTTAGGCATATAAAATGTTTATCGATAGTATTGCAACTTTAATGTAATTATTACTGCTATTCTTCAAAATAAAGTAGATAACAAATGGATTTTTGATAGGCTGTGCTTGAGGTCCAATTATTGAAATTACTTCCTCATCAAGTGGGTCAGACCTTTACCTGTTTTGTATTGCATACTTCTGCCTGTAAATTAAAAATTACATAAAACTTTAAATTGAAGTTTGTAGGTTAGGTAACTTCTCATCGGCTTTATGTTTTTTGCCTGTTTGTTTATTGTCTCATACAGGCCTTTAAATTGCGCATGTGGATGGTCAGTGATGTTAAATACCCGGGTATTTATTATCAATGGTAAATACCACGGGTAAATACCCGGGTATTTACCAAAAGTGGGTACGAAGCCTGTTGTTTTGTAAAGAAACATTATGATGAGTTCTTTAAACGGCATGAAGTTCATCACAGCCATTCTACCCGCACTTGTGACACAGGTCTACTCAAAATACCACAGTCTATCCTTCAGAAAATCCATCGAAGCACTTGGATACAACTCATAAACTATACAACCACATACCACAATCCATAAGAGCTGAGCCATACCGAAGATACCGAGTACAGCTTCAAAAATATCTGATCGAGAAGGATATATACGATTTGAATGAATATTATGTTTGATTTTTCGTACCATATTTCTTTTGTGTTACTCTTAACGATGGTCTATGATTTATAAATCTTTTAGATCAGAATAAAGTTTATTATTATTATTATAGGGGTATTTATAAACATAATATTGTTATTAAAAATAGCAGTAAAAGGAAATATTTAATTACTAAATAAAGGTTTTTCTTTTATCACAAAATGAAAAGATATTCTCTTATCACAAAATAAAGGTTATTCTTATAAAAATAAAAATATTTTTAAAATAAAGAATAATACTGACGATATATCAAGAGCAGACATTTCCTTGTCATTATCGTCTGTTCAATCCTGTGAATCTTCCATATTTTCTGATTCTGTTATCGAAGAAGATACACTAGGGCCTCGATTTGCGTTGTTTTCGAAAATATAGGACCGTAAATCTGGTTTGCGTTATGATTTGATATGCGTCCTTACAGACGAAATAAATCAGGGATTCCCTCGAACACACACTGCGTTGATTCGTCCGTTTGTTTACATCATCGGTTCCCAACCTGTTTCGGCTGTCGTTACTCGTTCTCCCGCTTACGGCAGTCTGAAGGGACGGACACACAATTAGCGACGCTGCTAGCTGTGCTGATAGCTGGCGCTGGTAGCGGAGCGTTTGAATACACAGGTGCTTATGGCCATGAGCGGTCGCATTTTCCCGGAACGTAACCCCGACGCAAATCGAGGCCCTAGTGTATAGCCGAAACTTATGATTATATGTTAAGTTTGTCAACTTAGCGGCTTGTCATTGTTAATCAATTTCTTATTTTGCTATGAATCCAACTAAATGTACTGAATGTTCTTATATAACTCAAATATTTTACATTATTTGCAATCAAGAGGACACATCTACAGAGTGTCCCATATTTTTCCCCGCATAACTTCTTTCCAGATAGTAAATGCCACACTGAGTAAAAAGTTTCATATGGACCTACTTGTTTTCTTTATTTCTTAAAAAATTACAACCGTTCGAAATAATTGTAAAATAATTGCAAAACTGTATATTAAATGACTTAACTTCTTTAGGAATTGATAAACCCAATAAGTCGGCATGAAAGAAACTTTATACTCAGAATGACAATTACTTGAAGAGAAACAAGTGTCTAGAAAGTTTCATATGTAGGTATTTTGTTTTCGTTCCTTTGTTTATTTAGTTAATTTTTTACATTTTCAATTTTAATTTATTTACTTTTAATTTTGTTATGGGTATTGATTATGCTCCTTCTTAGTTTTAGCCATTGTTTGATATGCAGTTTATTGTTTATTTTTCTTTATTTAGTTAATATTTAAAGCGGCTGTAACTTGGCGTTGAGAAAACCATTATGTCCGTATGAAAAGTCCATACAAAAGTTATACTCAGAATGACATTTACTATCTAAAAATAATTCTTGCGTGAAAAAAGTGTTACACCTTGTATACATATCTCTGAACTGTTGTTAAATGGTGTTAAGGATAAAAATGATAAATACCCAAAATTTAATTATTTACTAAATACCCATTTTATAAGTTCCCACCCGCCGGGTATTTACCCGGGCCACATCACTGTGTATGGTTACCCAACTTGGCTGATGTAGTAAATTCGGTTGCTATATTATCCCAGCAGAGTGTTTTCCTTTAAAAATATCGTATTTGTTGTTTTTATTTTCCACAATTACTTCACCATGTTTAAATAAGTTGTTTTTTATTCTTCAAGAAAATTTCTTTCTTGTTCACGTTCTTTGCACTTATTAGATTATTCATCTTATCGAAAATTCATCTTTTTAACAATTTTATTTTTATCCTACACAATGCGAAAATGTCATCTTCGCGTCTCTATGGAGACACGAAAGATGCTATTTACACGCTAGGCCCGTAATGAACACTTTTCAGCGCTAGCCACGAAAATAATTGTACACAATATACCCAGCAGATGGCGACCGAATGGCCTGTACAATCAAAACACAGCTCTCGATTCGGTTTGACGTTTGCAATTAAAACGTAAACGTTGTTTATTTGTCAGAAACCAATATGTCAGTGATTAGACTTTAGAAACGGGTGAATTTATTACGATATTGTTGCGTAGGATAAAAAAGTATGTGTGCACCACACCCAGAAAGTGATTTTCCGGGCCTCAAACAGTGCCCAGACCGCCTATGCTCGCCTGTGCATCTTTTTTTTTGACTCGGGAAATAAGCACTTTCTCGGCTTGGTACACAATATACTATTCCACGACATTTCTTAATACATGAGAACTTGACAAACCTGCAAGAGCATCGTGCGCAACTCAGAGGTTTTTACTTTCCGCAGCAACCTCCCCGCCGCCAGCTCTATGAGAAGTGGCGCGGCGCCGTCTATGCGTCCCCGGCACTGCAGTAGCAGCACCTCGAGCAATTTTGCTGCGTGCGCCTCTGGATCCTCTCCGAGGTCCCTAGAAAGTACCTCTTTACAGATGTTGAATATGGCTAAGAGCCTCTGCTCGTCCGATAGGAATGCGTCCGTATCTACAGTGATGTAGTTGTGGAGAGCTGGCATCATGTCCGTGAAGTGATCGGCACCGCTCTTCATGAACACCTGGAACCATATGGGGGGGTCACTTAGTACTATAAAATTTTCAAGGACGATTAGATTGGTTTGTTAAAAACTCGACAAATTCAGCACTTTAAGCTTATGTTACTACAATGTTCAATATTTACTTGTCTGTAACTTTGGCCATGGGTGCCGTTACATATAGGTACGATCTAGAAAAATATTTTTTATTTTTTTTTATTTATTTGATTGCCTGTCTCTAGTTTTTACCTTAACGTCCTCTCATAAAGCGTGAAAGTATTACAAGACACATTGCGTCAAGTTTATGTACATTATTTCATGTTTTTTTTCTCTTGACCTCTCTTGATGTTTATCTCAAATATGCAGGGTAAAAAATAAGAGTCAAATATTGAACAGTTCCAGTATAATATATAACAGTGCTCCGCAACCTTCTTCCGCTGTCCTTCACTCGCTCACGGCAGTCTCATAGCTTCGTTTCGCACAACTGTGCCGCGGCACAGTAATTGCGGAGCACTGATATATAACATAAACTCATGTCCGGAAAAGAAATGTTTAGAAGCTGTAGAAAGTTAAAGAGCACCGTAATATGACACCAACCAAATAGGTCTAAGTTTCATATGAGTGATTCCAATAACAACTTTTTCTGTAACTAAACAGTTTATGTCTCATGATATGGTGAAGAATCTTTTTTTACTAAAGGGGCCCTAATGTTTTATTTACTAGATTTATTAAGCTTTTTAAGCTTTTCTTAAAATCATGTTTGAAGTACAGGTAAACCTCGTTTTGCGCCGGTTTGATTTACGCCGGTTGGTGCCGGCGTGGAATTCCCCGGTTCGTTAGGCCGTGATTCCCCCGGTTTGGCCGACAGCAGGCGCCGCGATTCTAATTACCCTGTGGAAAAAAAACGACGTTTACCTGTACAAAATGTCTCTCGCCTGATAGAGATGTGACTTTTCGTTCTTTTTAATGAACTAGTTCTCGCGAACTAGTTCATAAAACTGAACTAGTTCATAAAACTGAACTAGTTCATAAAACTGAACTAGTTCAAGCGAACGAATTTTATTTCGCCAGCGCAGCGCAGGGTCATATCTCCCATCATGGCATGTAGCGACTTTTCGCTTTCAGTTCGCTTCGATATAGTACGTGACCTGTGGCAGTCGGTATACATTACTGGGATAGATAGTGTGGGATAGTGTGATAGATGTTTAGGTATTATTTACATTGCTATTTTGGGGGAAATTATCTGATATTAGGGGCATATCCAATTAAAAAAAAGTGTAATCTATATATTCTATTATTTACAATATTCTATTATCTATACATTGGCCGACGTCGTTTGTATAAGCGCGAAACACACCGACGTAACAAACAATCAATCGCCAGACGTCCGAGGTGCCAGCGGCTTTCTTTACCGTTCTTTGATCAACCATATCGCCGCTATGCATGCATGGTGCACGCCTGCAATACGTGTATCCACCCCATCCGGTCAGTCGCTTCGTGCTTCAGCTCAAATCAAATCGGTCACAGAATACATATTACCAAAGCAGTTCAGTTGAACTAGTTCTAGATAGATAGCTCACAAAGATCTCACAAAGCAGTTCAGGTGAACTAGTTCATTTTATAGTAACGAACTAGTTCTTTTGTTCGCAGGCAGGAATCGTTCTTTCTGAACAGTTCGTTCGCGAACTACCCACCTCTATCGCCTGGTCTGTGAAAATGCGTTTTTTTTTGCAAAGACATTAAAATAAAATACGTGACATTTCCTAATATTTGGTTGTATCCATATTGCAAAGTTTAGATTAATTTAAAATAAATAAAAACCTCTTCTTCTTTGCTTTTTTTAATTAATATATGTGGTATAGAGATCTTGGGGAACAAGATGATAGACATATGAACTTATATGCCATGCGGAATATTACCCTATTGAAAATATATTAATAGTGTATTAGGTAAATCATCTTTCCTACACCATCTTTCCGGGTTGTCTTTGTCTTATTTTATAACATTTATACTAACACACAGACAAGCACCTAGATAAAAAAATATTTTCAAATACAAAAATGATACAAAACAGTTATAATTCAAAATGCTATAGACTTAATTGCAATGATGACCGTTGTTACTAACTATGTTATTATCCAAACATTCCTGGTAGTAGAAAATGTTTAAACGACATGCTGTCAGAAAGTAATATTATAAGTTTTTGATATGCCATACAGGTGGGATGTAAATTTTAAATAAATTTTAAATTACAGCCACAACCTGGATTTGAACCAGGGACCATTTGCATCAATAACATATCAATAACAAATGTCATAGGCCTTAATAGGTCAGTCAGTAGACCATTGTGCTAGCGAAAGGTCCCTGGTTCAAATCCAGGCTGTGGCTGTAATTTTTAGTTTATTTAAAATATACATCCTGTATGTCACCATAATAACTTATAATGTTAATAGATTTTATATATGCAAAAATTTTTGTAAGTGCGTATTATTTCCCTTTAATAATTTGAAAGTATGAGTAGTAGGGTGAAACAATATTTTCTTTTTAATCATACCGTAAGAGAAAGTAGCCTCTATTGGAGATAATTAAAGGTTATAAATATTTTTAAATTTTGTTAAGCTCTACTGCTGCTACCAGTCCAGTTAAGATTTCAATAAACAGGCTGATTTTTATTCTGTTTTTTAATAGACACTAAAAAAATTCTTGCCACCCCTCCCTGGAACGTTTCGTAAAGGCACCCATGCCTTTAGCAAGAAAGTATTCACTTTTATACCTGATAAAGCAACTCCAAGACCCGCCACATGTCCGGAGAAATGTGTTTACTCGTGCAGTCGTAGATGAGCGACAGTATTTCCTCATAAAATTCTTGAACCTCGTTCTGGAGTACGTGGACGATCACCTGGAGTACTGTGGGCTCGAGCATGCGGAGGACCTCTGGCTGTTCCTCCATTACTGTAAGGAGAGTCTCGATCGTGTTCAGCAGGCCCATCGCAGTTATTGCCTTCTCATCCGAGCCCTCGTCGGTGTCGAGCACCTGACTGAACGTCGTTGCCAAGTGCTGGCATATCTCGACAGCTATAGGGGCAAGCTGCATCGTAAACACGCATACCAGCTTCTGCATTACACCTGTAAATAAGAAAATAGTATGATACTGAGAAGATTTGTTATTGTCCGATAGAGACAGTCCCCGCGAACTGTATTTATAAAAAACCAGTGCAAAAAAGAACAAATTCGGGCAGATATTTAAATTTTCATTCGAATCATCCTATTAACCAAAAGCTGAATATAGTCACTGCAATGCATAATAGGGTGATAAGGCTTTCACATCCAGTTTTTCACACTAAGAACAAGAATAAGATTTATAGATTGTTTCTTAATAATGGATACCCTAAACTTTTTTTGAAGAAATTAATTTTTGGCACCTCCTTAAGAAGAGTAGTACCGGATATGACTGCTCGTATTACACGTGATCCTGTTGTCTACAGGTTTCCCTTCATCCCTGGGTTGTCATACGTCCTCTCCTGTATTTTTTTGCATAGAGAACCTATGAATGGGTTATTATAACCTTCGCACAGTGGGAAACTTCTGTACAAAGTTAAAACAAAAGACTCCTTTGGAGTACATGTCCAATGTTGTTTACTGTGTACCGTGTGCTGGGTGTGAGGCGCGTTATGTGGGTCAAACGGGAAACTGGTTGAAGACCAGGTTAAGCCAACATAAGTTGGACATTCGTAACAAGAAATTAACGAGCGCCTTGTCCCAACATTCCATTAATGAAAGCCATACCATAGACTTCAACAACGTTGAAATATTATACAAGAAACGTAACCTCAGAGAAAGGCTTTTCTTTGAAATGATTCGGATAAAAGAAACTAATGCCGCCATGAATTTGCGATCGGACACTAAGTAAATCTAAGTAAAATCTACAGTTTCTTGCTTAATTTGGATTACGATCACTCGAGGGTTTTGAATGACACGACGGTTAATGTGGGGGATATTAGCGAGTTAATGTTTTGATTTTTTACTTGTGGTTTTTATTATATATGACGCAAATGTAGTGTTGTTTCGTCCACATTATTATTATTTTTACTTTTGTGAATTGCTAGCATATTACTATGTATTAGGGATGTTCGATACGATACGATATTTTTAAGTACCGGTATTTTACATTCCGATACCCGATATTTTGTACCGGTACTATAGCATCCAATACGGTACGATACGATACGTTTTTAGACGATATTGTATCGCAGTATTTGTTGTTGCCAACAACTAGCGTACTCTAGCGGCAAACCAATATAAGTTTATTTTGCAAGTGACACTGATTACAACGAAGGAATTTGTATTTTTGTTCTTTTACAGTGTCAGTAAACGATCAGGGAAATTCAGACTAAAATTTAACCTAACTTTGGTGTGCAAATCTTTGAGTGCGAAAGTCATTAAATCCATTAGCCATAGTGCATTCTACAAACAAAATAAATTAAAACATACAAACATGTTCGTCGAGTAGCGTATGGAAAGTGTTTATTAAAACAAGTTGGGTGGAAAATGCGAACTTTGTAACACTGACGTTAAAATTGCGGAATTTACGACAAACTTGAAAAAAAAAAACACCTCCAACGGTGGCATCCAACATACAGATTAGAAACAAAGAGAACACTGATGGTTCTGTGGTTCTGTGACAATATAGCAGTGTTTGATATTTTCTTCGGAAAAATACATTCATAATCCATTTATATATATCATAATTAACAAAATCATAATCAAAAAGCCCATTAATTTCTGGAAAACACTGGTGGTACCATGGTGAATCAAGTAGTTCGTATACCATGGGTGGTACGATACTTTACATATTCCTATACTTTTAAGACGAGGGTTGTCCAGTGTTATTTTGGCAATTGTATTTTGTTACGTTTTATATAGGAGGCAAAAAAGCAGGGACCAAAGCAATAGTGTATAATATGTATAATATGATAGCAAAAGATAATCTAACTTAAGCACCACAGATAAAGAAAGTTTCAAATATTTAATAAAAACCGCACACAGATAGAAATTTTTGACTCAAATGAATATTTGTTTGACGAGAGGCAAAAATATATTTATTTGCTACAAACAATTTTTATTTGAGTCAAAACAATATTACTTTACTCCAAACAAATGGTATTTGACTCTAATAAACATTCTTTGTAGCAAATAAATATATTTTTGCATCTATTTGCATTTATGCATTTATTTGAGTTAAAAAAATTTTTATCTGTGCATGAAATGAAATGAAATGAAGTGTTTAGGTACCTGCCGCTACGAAAAATATTTTTTTTATTCCGAATTACCTCTTGAAAAAATGTACCGGTACGGATGTACCGGTACTTTGTGGTCCGGTATGGTACAGAACCGGTACATGTGATACGATACAATACGATACGCGATACCGGTACAGCAAGGTGTATCGGAACATCCCTACTATGTATATTTTAAGGATTTCGTTGTAAATTTGCGTAAATTTTTTGTTGCTGCGATTTCTGGTTGGAAGGATGACCGGTTCCCGCCAGTATCAGCTGCACGCTCGCACTTAGATTTTGTGTGTTTGACATGCCGTCACCTGTGTTAAGTGTAGTTATGTTTTGAGACTATTATTTGGTAATTTATTAGGTTCTGTGCATTGTTGAAGTGTTGGTTAATATATTTGTATTTTTGTTTTATGTAGTCCCTGAGGAAGCCACAATTTTTGGCGAAATATTGGATAAAATTAAGAGGTCGAAAAAACAACATCTTTAAGTTAGCCCTGCAAACCCAAAATTTAATCAGCAATATGTATTTATAAAACTTGCTAAATTGCCAAGTTAAGGTAACGCCTAAGCCAAGCTTAGTCGAGCGTTACATTAAGGCAGAACACATAGCAACCACAAAACGAACTACTCCGATTTGATGATTTTTTGTCGGAGTTAAAATTTTTGGTTTTTGGTTTATTAACAATAAATTATTGCATAGCAGGTATTGTGGATAAAGTTTATAAATAGTTGCAAGTGTGGCCGCCAAAGTTCTTTGTAGATTTTACAGAAAAATGTAAAAACAGAATGCTTCAAACATTTAGATTATAATTAGTTAGCATATTCTGTATACCAAAAAAAGTTGTCATATCTCGAAGATTCTCACACATACCTGTTACATCTTCGTTCTCTGTTTCCCTAATGATCGTCAAGAGTTCCAAAGCAATCTGTTTGACTTGCGGCTCGACGTACTTGTGCGACCTATCCTGATAATTGAGCAGCGATTGCAGACCGATGGCGGCCTCGACCCGTACCGGCAGCTCCTTATCCTGAAGCAGCGCAGTGACAGTCAGCCGCACTGCTTCGGCCAGAACAGGCTCCTGATTAAACGAGAACTCGGCGAAATAATGCAACACCCAGCAGGCGCGAGCACGCATGTGCCCTCTAGGGCTCTGGAATTCGGGGAAGACAAACTTGAGGAACAACTGGTCGAGCTGCTCGCGGTATATCTTCTTCTTGAGAAGAACATCGGCCAAGGTGCCGACCATGTGAAGGGCGCCGTCTTTCTTAGCTGGCTCAGTGGTAGGATAGTTCAGGACTTCGGTGATGAAGTTCATCGTCTTCTGGAGCATATCCTTTCGTTTCTTACACGCCGAATGGAGGAGTGTCTGCGCCGCCGTAACGGGCGACACAAAGTCCTCGAAGACGTCAAACTTCACACGGATGTATTCGTGCGGGTCCGCGGTCCATAATTCCTCGTCCTCTTGCGAGTAACTGAGTAACGGGAAGAGGACATCTTGGATGATGGCGCCCATGTGCGGTTTTAGTAACCTGAAACAAATTGCTTTGTTATTGCGAGATGTTTTTGAAGTAAAAGTTTTTAAGGACGACACATTCGTTTACTGTTTAGAAATTGTATTCACAAATGATACTATTTGCTGATAGGATATGGAGGTTATGTCTGTCTGGTCATCTACTATTTGACATGCCCGCTCTCGACATATTTAGTCAATGGTTGCGTTCAGGTAAGCCCAGCGGAACTCGCCGCGGCTGCGGAAATCACTACCTGAACCGTACGCTGGATTGCAGCCGCTGGCCCAGCGCATGTCATTTCTCTCAGCGTACTTTTTTTACGCTGGATAGCCGTTTATCATGACGTCGTAAAGTCAAAACAAATTGTCGCTAATTGTCTACTATATACGCGATTACGAATAGAGAGGTTACATATAAAGTAGCAAAAACATAGGCAGTTAATAAAAAGCCATGCAGAAAGCACATTTAAATATTTACAAAACTCTAAAGATCCAATCATATACTTGTGGTATTATTATATAAATTGATAGACATCATTCAAAAATTAAAGAAAACTGACAAATCTCAGTTGTTCAGCATTCGCTGTCATATGCGTTCAGGTAAGCACAGCATGCTGGCAAAAAGCCGCTTGCGTTAAATTCCAGCCGCTGTGCAACCGCTAAGTTACCTGAACGCAACCACTGGTTGCGTTCACGTAAGCCCAGCGAAACTCAGCCGCTGTGCAGCGGTTGCGGATATCACTACCTGAACCGTACGCTGGATTGCAGCCGCTGGCCCAGCGCTTGTCATTCTTCTCAGCGTACTTTTTCCGTGCTGGATAGCAGCTTTTTACTGCTGAGGTGTTGGTTAGGTTACGTTTGACGTCTGTTTATCACGACATAGTAAAGTCAAAACGAAATGTCGCTAATCGTCTACTATAAAAGCTATTAAGAATAAAGAGGTTACATATAAAGTAGCAGAAACAAAGGAAGTTAATAAAAAGACATGCAGAAAGAATAGAAATAATTTATTAATTTCTTATGCAATAAGTCACAAAGCATTTGACAATAAATATTGTATTATTATACATCGCCTCCTATTGTCTGCAAAGAAGTGGCACATTCTTGCAACGTGTATGGTAGATAGTCTTTGAAATACAGTTTCTTAAGTTTCTCTTAAGAAATTGCGTTTTTGGAAGGTTTCTCGACGGATCTGGCACCATGTTAAAAAGATGTAGCCCCATTGTTGTTGGCGAGCTGGAACAAAGTCTTTTAAAAGGCACAGATAAGTTGTTGCTTTGACGGGTGCAGTGGTTACGAGTTTCTTCCCTCCGGCGTAGTGATGGCAGCTGTTCCTTGATATGAGCTAGATGGTTTATAGCTAATTGAGCATATATGGTTAGAATCCCCCATTTCTGGAAAAGTGGTGTCCACGATGTTCTAAATGACTCACCCTATATAGCCCATATTGCCCTCTTTTGTAATATTAGTATTTTGATGGCATGTGCTGATACTCCCAGACACCATCAGACCATAATTCATCTTTGCGTCAAAGAGAGCGTAGTAAGTCTACAGAGCTGCCTCCGGTCCAATTGCATGAGAAATTCTTCGTATTGCAAATATTGCACCCGCAAGACTCCCGCCTAGATTTTCCACATGTGTATCAATTTGTACCCCCACAAATTGGGCACATTTTAATTGTACCTGGTATCTCCTGCTGCTCGTAATATGCAAGGTCTCTGTCTTTAATAATAATAATAATATACTTTATTGTACCAAAAACACATATACATAGAAAATTACACAAGTATGCTTAAGAAAAGATGTACAGTGTGAAGGTAAAGTCAAAACAAGTCGTGAAGCGTTAAGTGGCACTTAAGAACTCTTGTGCTGAGTACAAGGGTCTGCGTAACAGCATCCTCTTCACTTCCCTCTTGAATGCAACCATAGGTAAATGTCTCCAGGCTTGTGGTATACTGTTCATTAGTTGGAGATGACGGTGTTGCACAGCTGAGGTTTCAGTTCTGTGCCTTGGGATGTCGATGTTGTTTTTATTCCTTGTATTGATAGAGGTCACCTCTCCTCTGGTTCGCAGGCTGGCAAGTTCTGATCGGGCTCTTACAAGCTGCCGGAGGATGTACGTTGCCGGGACTGTCATTATTCCGAGCCTGATGAAAAAAGGTCTGCAGTGAGTAGCTTGAGGCGCTTGTACAATAGTTCTGACAGCCTTTTTCTGTAACACAAGAATTTTTTTTTTTTTTTGTTTTCCAATGTTTAATATCAGCTGGGTAGAAAACCAACTCACAGCCTCTTCTCTGACAACCTCAGCCGCTGCCCGTCCTCCAATGACATCATCACTGCGGACCAAGATTTTGGTATCATCCGCGTAGAGTGTCACCTCACCGCTGATATGTCTTGGAAGATCATTGGTGTATATAATAAAAAAGAAGGGGCCAACTAAGCTTCCCTGGGCGATGCCAATGACCATATTCCTGACGCTGCTGGCTTGGTTTTTGCTGGTCACATATTGGCTT
This sequence comes from Aphodius sticticus, assembly GCA_963966075.1. NCBI lineage: Eukaryota > Metazoa > Arthropoda > Insecta > Coleoptera > Scarabaeidae > Aphodius > Aphodius sticticus. Next base: position 39,819,223 of record OZ014506.1, on the reverse strand, counting down.
CGATTGGTGATCTAAGGAAGTCCAGCGGAATACCCCGGAAACCATAGTACTCAAGTTTTTTCAGAAATTTTTGGTGGTACATGCTGTCAAATGCTTTTGAGATGTCGAGAAAGAGGGCATCGCATCCACTCCCGGATTTGAGAATGTCGGATATTTTCTCTATGAGAGACCATATTGCATTCTGTGTTCCCTACCTGCTCTGAAGCCATATTGTTCACTGCATAAATAACCGTTTTTGTTGAAAAAATTCACTATCCTTGAAGCAATGATTCCTTCAAGGATCTTCGAGAATGCAGGGAGCACCAATATTGGACGGAAACTACTCGGATCCATCCTACATCCCTTCTTATATATCTCTATCGACTCTATCGACAGCACATTTAAATATTTACAAAAGACTAAAGATCCAACAAAATACTTGATTTTTAAATATATATTGATAGATGTCATTCCAAAATTGAAGAAAACTGACAAAACTCAGCTTTTCAGCATTCCCTGTCATCTCATTGTCATATGCGTTCAGGTAAGCACAGCATGCTGGCAAAAAGCCGCTTGCGCTAAATTCCGCTGTGCAACCGCTAAGTTATCTGAACGCAACCAATGTCATATCCAGCAACAACACTGATCCGACACCAGTAAGTTACCAGTGGATCAGCAACAGACAACCTAGCAACATTTTGAGCTCTCTGAGCTCGTGCTAGTTTCAGTGCAATATGGCAGTAGTTGACGGACAAAAACGTAATGTCAAGTAGATTTGTTGACATTTTAGAGACAACTAACCGATTAATCATTACGGTATAATATACCAAAACCGAGCTTCTGTAACAATTAAAATTTGCACAAATTTACTCTACACTCGTAAACAATTGCACCAGTCCACCCATTCTACTGCGTACTGGTTTTACCAAAAGAAAATGCAATCCGTTAGATAAATAAACAACATGATCTTAGTTCTTTGGGTTCGCTAGATTAACATCAGAGCAGGATGCTTTTTTTAAAAGATAGTACAAACCTCCACGTGTGTGCATGTGATACGGCCTGATTAACATAGTTCAAGGACTGTTGAAGGACGCGAGGCGGTAACCACGAGCCTCCACGGTAAGCGTCGAGCAGCCTCAGGAGGACCTCTAGTACTCCGGTACTGAACGTTTGCAGGTACCACTCGGCGAATTCGCTGTACTCTTTCGTGACATTTCCGGGTGAACCATACCGCTCGAACATCCTGTATAAAATGTGTAACGCCCACTTCTTGCACTTCCACCATGGCATGTCGGCCCGTTCATCCTCATCTGGTTGGAGAGCTGCGGGAGGAACCGCCCTTTCCACCATCTGCCTGCGCAACAAACAAGAAAGTTTTTTTTTTTTAAATTAATAATAAAAAAATATTTGTACGACGCAAATGACAACTAAATATGACTGATTTAATTATTTTTTAAATCGGAAATGCAGTTATAATTTTCAATCGGCTATTACATATGCATGTTTAAGTTTGTGCATTAAAAATATACGTTCGACTGAACTTTGTATCTTTGCTAATAATTAAAAAAAAACCTGGCTCAATTCAGTCAAGTGTAGATGACGAATTCTTTGATTATCGTTGTTTCTTCCAAATAAATTTTAAGATTCAGTTTTGATTCCCGAAATATAACAGAAGTAGTTATAGCTTCACGGTCAAAATTTCAAATTTGTAATAATTAATTGGTTGATATTTTAAAACAAAACGATGTACAGTAGAACTCCAATTATCCGGACCTCGATTATCCGGATATCTGATTATCTGGATTAGAAAAATTTTAAAATTCTTTTAACTAAAACATTATTTTTTTTAATAGATTTTAGGTTAGAAGACCAAAAAATATTAACAACAAAAAATTCTTTGTACAGTATAAAAGCGACTATAGCTGATTAGTAACGATGGATTCCTGAAAGCCGCGATGTATCCGTGCGCCGTTATAAAGGTATAAGTATAACACATATACTTTACATATACCCTTACTTGTATATACCGGGTGGTCGTTTTAACTTGAGACTCCTAAATATCTCTACGTTTTACCATGAGTAGACATGACAGTCGTCGCTTTGACTGTCAGGCGGCAAGCGCATTATAGAGCGCATCCCATGCAGTGGCAGCGGTTGTAACTACCGCAGACGCCACAAACTTCCATCGTCAATAACTTTTGATAGATGCATCGTACGAAAAAAATGTTCAGACAAAAGATTCTTCTTATTTTGCGTAAAATCGCAATTTGATAAAAGATTTGGGTATTCCCATTTAAAAAAAATGAAGTTAACCTCATTTTCACCGATTGCAGCGCCATCTGCAATGAAACTGATATCGCCATCTCATTTCTCCTTTTGCGTTCTACAAGTTTATTTAAGACACTTTTGTCGTACCATGCATATTTCTTGAGATATTTATGAGTCTCAAGTTAAAACGACCACCCGGTATAATCGCAAACATTAGCTTTGTTCGCTGAGCGCGTTCGGAACGTGTTCGGGACGTAATTTATATTGGACCAGATGTGTTGTGTGATAATGGTAGGGAAATCATAGCGAGACATCGGATTGGTCCAATATAAAAGAGTACCTGAACTAGTTCGAGATTCGCTCAGCGTACAAAGCTATTATCAGATTCCCGTCGTCTACTTAAGCTTTTGTTGTGATCTGTAGTGCCGATTTGAAATTCTTTACTCATTAAATTGTAGAGTGATGGCACCAAAAAGAAAACGTCTGGTTTTAACCACGAAGGAGAAAATGATAATCGTTGACGGTCTAGCAAAAGGTGAATGCGCGAAAAAGTTTGCCGATGAGTATGGTGTCGGAGTTTTAACGATTTTAAACATAAAAGAAAATGCTGATTCGTTAAAAAATGTATTTCAAAATTGAGAATGAAGATAGAAATTCATGTAGAAAATCTATGAAATGGCCTGTAAATGAAAAGTTGCGAGCATGCGGTTTACACTTGGTTTGTACAAAACCGTTCTCGATGCTAGCCGTAGTTTCAGAAAATACATTGCTGTTTAATTAAAAAAAAATAGGAGGGGATTAGTAATTTCAGGCAAGGTAAGGTTGGCTTGGAAAATTTAAAGAAAGGCATCGTATTTGTTAACTCGAAATTCACGGCGAAAAAATGTCTTCCGGCAAGCATTCCGCAGATACGTTAGTTTCAGTATTTGCAACAAAGTTTTCAGGACAATTAGATAAAGATTTTATCTACAATGCGGACGTGGTTTGTACTGGGAAGCCCTGCCTAGAAGACTACTGGTTAAAAAAGAAACTTACTTCACCTGGGTATAAGAGCAAAGATTGTCTCACAATGAAAAATCCAGTTATCCGGATTTTTGATTATCCGGATCGGGTCTGGTCCCAATTAATCCGGATAATTGGAGTTCTACTGTACATTGAAAACAAATTTCTAGAAGACAATGGCTTGAAATACTTAAACCAAAGTAATGAATTACTGTATTGGTAGTAGTTTTTTGGGATGTAACAAAGTGTATTCGTGCTTACCATAATTTCTTTTATATTTTTAAGTCCAATGGACAAAAACTAATCTTAAAATATACGTAGCAATTAAACAACGAAAATGATTTGATCCCTACCTGCACACCTCCATCCACTGTGTGAACGAGTCGCGATTGATTAGATCTAAGGGTAGGATGTACTGCGTGAGGGCAAAGTACACCTTAAGGGACTCTTTCTCTAGCTGCACGGCTTGCTCAGAGGCATCCGGAAGGAGCCGAACTACGAGCTGGTATAGCTGCGGCAGGAGGAGATTCATCGCCTCGTGGAGGGGCCCGCGGTCCTCCGCCTTCTTGTATTCGAAGTTTTTGACCAGCTGATACAGACACAGGATGGCGCCGTGCCAACCTGTTGCTTCCGGATTGGATAGGTAAATACTAATCTGCAATGTTCAAGTAATTGTTTAGTTAACATTCAAAATATGTCCAACAATAATTAAAAATCTAATTCAGAATGTCTTAATTATTATAAATATCATCAGGGGAACGTGGTATAATAACGTGAGTAACTGTTCCGCTTTTTAATGACTTGTCCCACTTCATAAAGCACCCTAAATTTTGCCAAGAATTTTGAAAATTTATTAGAAATTAATAATTTGGTAGAATAGAAAACCAAACCAAGCACACTATAAACTCATGGTCGGCAAACTACTAAGTGTCTTTGGGGTGAGGATAACAGTGGAAGAATATAGATAGATAGATAGCTTTATTTCCATATGGTAAATATAATTACATGGACGTCATAAAACAATAGGCAATAATAATAATATTTTTAACAATAATAATAATAATCTTTCTTTAATAATAATAATACACACAAAAAATCAATCAATAACCCTAACATTCCCAATTAAATTGAGCAGAGTGGTACAACAGTTATCAAATTAATCAATTAACTTAATTAGGTAATCAGTTGGCTCTAAAACGGGTAGGGAACCCGGGACACACATTTCTTTAGGCCAAAAACAGAACTCAACGCAAACATGGCAGAACCGATTACTATTAGTGAACAACTACTCTCTAGTCCAAGTTTCTGCCGGGTCGCCTATCAAAATCTGGCCGCAAGTATTTTTAATTAAAATTAAATTAATCAATTTTTTCCAAACAATTTTACTTCAATTTCATTTTGTTTTTCGGATAATTTATAATTCATTGCAAAAAGAGACCCATAAAAAAATTGGAAAGTTTGGGTTGCCTTTGCTCACTTGGCCGCAACCCCTGGCAGCCAGGTGTAAACAGGTATTAGTCTGTTAAATGTATTCGTTCATAGCTAGGGTTGCTATCAGTCCCGATATACCGGGTCTGTCACCGTTATTGGCCTAGTTGTCCCGACGTCCCGATAAAGTCGTGTAAAGTCCCGACGCGTTTGATAATTATTTTATTTGTTTTGTCATGTCATTGCGGCAAATCCTTATTTTTGGACAAACCATATGGATACTTACTTAATAATTATTGTTATTTTCTTCACATCTCACTGTTATAATAACTTTTTAAGTTTTTTCAATATATTTTTATTTTTGTTCAGTAATGTGTCAGAAATTAAAGGCTACGCTCTATAACGCTATATAATGGCTACCAATGCCTCTGGGATATTAAAATAAATGAAGAAAAACGAAAAGGAACTTATACCTAAATTAAAACTTACATACAAAGTTTTACAAAAAAAAATTTCTGAATTTTTACTACACGGAAATGCTACAAAACAATTGCGTGTAATATTGCTCCTGAATTTTTTCTTGTCTCTTATAATAAAGTTAATGTTAGCTTAGACAAGTAAAATCACACCGTGTATTTCCCGGTCACCAATGTCCCCACAGTATCACCATAAAATATGGCAACCCTATTCATAGCGGATCTTCAAAATTATATTTTAAATTAAAGCTATTTTGTTTTCTACGCGAAGGAATACGGTTGGCTATGTAAAAGTGGCCGCAAATAGGGGTTGCTAACTATTAAGGTTAGATAAGAGCGAAAGAGCGTTAGCGCACTACTCCGTCCATCAGGCAAGGACACAGTGTTTTAGCTGTACGTCGTTTTGAGAACTATTGCACTATATACTGTGCTCAACTTAAGGTGCAAGCACTAGTAGGAATGACTTAAATACCCCCAAAAAAATAATTAATTTTTTTAAAAGTTGTTTCTAAATTATATAAAGTTAAAAAAACTGTTAAGTTAAATATTGTGTTGTCTTATTTTATACAAATATAACAAAAACGAGCTTCTATTAAAAAAAAATAAGGAAACTTGGTTATTTATGTAAGGGTTTCAATTTGCGTTCCAGGAAAGTGCACAACGCACATCAAAACAACCCAAATCGAATCACGTTTTGCCATAAGACACCATACAAATTTACGACACGCGTTCCGCAGACATCGTGTTTGATTCAAAATCATTCCTGGGATCAGTGTTGGGAAATATTTTAATAAACCATTCAACAACAAAGACAATTTTGCGAGTAGGTATGTAGTATGGACAATGGACATACATGTCATACATATGTTAAAAAATAAAACATTATATTGATAAAGTAATACAAACATTCTTATAAAAAAAAGTGAACTACATAAATCCTAACAAACGAAAATCCCGTGAAGATCAGTAATACCGTTTCACATTTTAGTTTTTAAAAAATCGTTTAAGGGTCGGTGCGAAACGAAAAAAACGCGTTTTTAAGAAGTTGGTAATATACTTCCAACTGCCCTATCCACGGCGACCTTGAAACGATTATCTTCCCTTTTTATCGTTCATTGTAATTGTTTATTCCCAAATCTTTTGTATTCACGTAATGAAACAAAAACGAACAAGATCACAACAGACAGAACCTATCTAAACTGTAAATACAGAACCAATTTGTAGTGAGAATTTGCACGACGAGATGGCGCCAAGTGTCAACAAGCACGATTACAGTACATTATTTATGTGATTAAAGTACAAGACGCGTTAATTACAATTTATTTTAGCATGGTTGTATATACCATTCGGTTTAGGAGAGCATGGGTGTTAAAATCTCTATTTTATCTCCATTGTATCTATTTTATGCGGTTATTTGATACTTAAAAATCATCAATAAATAGAGATAATTGAAATGAGATATTCATTAACAATCTTGCCAATTCAGATATTAATTTAAATGTCTCTTACGACCGCCTTGTACTTTTTTATTTTACATGTTTTCTGTGTGGTCAGCTTAATCGGGTGCCGACCGTTAAAGGTTGCTGTCTTGCATTCGTTTTACGCAACAACATTCACTATATTTCTGCTTCGACATACATCGTTATCATGGTCAATAAAAAGTTATTGTATTCTTCGTTTTCTTTGAGATTTGTCGCATCATTTACGCAAGATTGCATAATTGTTCAAAGTAATTTTGACTTTGGAATCTACAGAAACATATATCGCTACCCTTTTATTAGATGTAAATATATAAGCACGAATAATAAAGACATAATATTTTATATTTATTTCTTGATCCACCAATACCACCATAGACTACCACTTTTATGCATAAATACGGACGAATCAGCGCAGTGTATGCAAGGGAATCCCCGATTTATTTCGCCTGTAAGAACGCATATCCAATCATAACAACGCAAAACAAATTTACAGTCCCATATTTTCGATCAACGCAAACCAAGACCCTAGTAGATATTGTAATATATTAGATTTTATTTGAGTTTTCTATAGTGGGTTAGGTACTAATAAATTTAACATTTAGGAAATAGTACAGTAATATATATTTGTCTAATGTTTGAAAAATTGTGACTATTTCAACACAGACTTTTACTACCTATTGTAATTGTTGATTGTAACAATAAAACAACGCGCATTACCAGCTCCAAAAAGAGGGCTACAGTTTTTTTTTAATTGTTCATTATTAGTTCCATATTAAAGAAAAGAAAACAATGAAATCAAGTGAAAATAAAAAAAAGATACATATGAGTGTTACACACTTAGTGCGACACAGTGTACACTAGGGTGGTTCAAATTGGCTATTTTTATTTAGAAAGCAACGATCCCCCCAAATCGTTTCCAAATCCAAAAAAAGTGGACACGTTATTTTTTTTTTCGAAATATTTATTCTTAATGGTGCTGTCGAGGCATCAAATTTACATAAGAAAATGCATGGGAAAAAGACAATTTTTGATATTTTTCGAATAATTGTTCGGGGTTTGGGAAAACTTAAGACTAAAGTTATAGGACTTGTAGAGGACATTCCAAGGAAGAATTTGACCTATCATACATATGGATTTGATGCTCCCAACCCACCTCCACAGTGCCCTGAAAACTACCCTTAAATGAAAAAATGTAGATTCTTCAGAAAATTTACCCTTCTAATTATTTCATTCTCCTTTTTTCTCATAGAAGTCATTATTATAAGTCTAGTGGGATGCCTATAAACATTTGTCAGTTAATTTCCATTTTTTTAAACAAATTTTTAGGTGTTTCGTTTTTCTCGAAAATCCGTCTGAATTCTGTTTTCTGAATTCGAAATGGCAGTTTATTATCTTAGTGTGACATTATTCATTAAAAAAATTCCTCCTATTGTTTAAAATAATAAATTATTATTCATTTTCAACATTTTTCTAACTATGGTAGAAAATTTTATATTTCCCGAAAAAAGGATTTTCAATAAATTCAATTTTTTCGAATAAATGATATTAAAAACGAATAATATTTTACTTAATAATGATTTGAACCAGGTCCCTGGTTCAAATCCAGGTTGTGGCTGTAATTTTTAATTTATTTTAAAATTTACATACCACGTGTATATCACCATTATGCATTTGAATAATATTTTATTATTTAAACAATGGAAATTATTCCAAAATATAAAGATGTCACTTGACAATAACAGTTGGCCAACCGATCTAAAAAAATGAATGTTAGGAGAATGGCAAAAAAAATGTTTAAACAAATGGAATTTGTTTAAACAAATGGAATTTGTTTAAACAAATATGGGTTTATTAGCTAATAACATAGGCAAGGTACCTCGAACATGAAATTAATTAAGTTAATTTCACAAAAAACCTGACTTCTACCATAATTAGAACAACAGTTGAAAATTAATAATCATTGATAGTTTAAACAATAGGAAGAATTTGTTTAATGAATAATGTCACTCTAAGATAATGAACTGCCATTTCTAACTCGGAAAACAGATGTCCGACGGAGTTTCGAGAAAAGCGAATTATTTAAACAAATGGAAATTACCTCACAAATGTTTATAAACATTCAACTAGACTTATAGTAATGATTTCTATGAGAAAAAAGAGAATGAAGTGATTAGAACGGTAAATTTTCTGAAGAATGTACATTTTTCATTTAAGCATAGTTTTCAGGGCACTGTGGGGGTGGGTTGGCGGCGTCAAAGCCATATGTATAAAAGCTCAAATTCTTCATTGGAAAGTCCTCTACAAGTCCTATAACTTTAATCTTAAGTTTTCCCAAACCCCAAAGTATTATTCGAAATATACCAAAAAAAGTCTTTTTCCCATGCATTTTCTAATGTAAACTTGATGCATCGATAGGCACCATTAAAAATCAAAATTTCGAAGAAAAAATAAATACGTGTCCACTTTTTTTGGATTTGGAAACGATTTGGGGCGATCGTTGCTTTCTATCATCACAAACATTTTTGCAATGCATTTTTGAACCACCCTAGTGTACACTCATATCTATTTCGCCACGGTGCTATTTTCAACTAAATTTTACGTAATGTATGTCTGAATTGAGACAGCAAGATGATCTGTATTGTAGACCTCAGTCAAACTGACACAATTAGCAAACACAAAAATGTGGTCTAAGGCAGGTTCAAAAATTGGAATGACAAGAAGTGTGAAGCAGTTGAACGGGGACCAAAATAACAAAATGGATGTGTTAAAAACGTCCCTGCAAGGGAAGTTAGTACATCTTGCTGATAACCTAATAGCACAAAAAGTTAACATATGTCTGAAATAGGTTAAAAAACTGATGACGAAAGGTTTTCTTTCCACATACTATATATTTCATGAGCTGATTCACTGGGTTTTGTCAACACAATACACACATGAATCATTTACATATCTGCAATAAAAATTAAAACTTTCGCAAATTCTCAGAAAAAAAAAAACAAAAATAAATTTTAGTCACTATTGTGCAAACTTATTATTAATTTAACTTATATTAATTTATTTGATCATTTCCTTGTGTCCCACATTGTTTCGCAATATTATGCATATTATTATGCAATTTAAATCACAATTAAGAAATGTTTTTTTAAAAAACTTCACAAAAACCGAAAACTGTTAGAATACTGAGAAGATTAAAAGAATAATCTGAAAATAATTGACATCTGTATCTTTTCAAAGATTTATCTTTTCTACTCTCTCCTTTTTTCCATAAATTTTACTTAGGTAAATTCCTTCTCCTCTAGAAAATGCCACTGGTTGAACTTCATGGTATTAAAACTTTCTGAAAAATCCAATTACTTTCACAGCACTTCTTTCATCAATAAAAAAACAAAATCCAATTCAGGCGAATGACAAGCATGAAAAAAGTAGAGGCTATCTATCCTTTCTCCTCTCTTGTAAACACCTCTAAACAGCGAGTTAAAATTAGATTAGGACCACTCATGGTATGACCTAATACCACTGGAATGTAGGAAATTGGTCTAGTTATACTTTTTTTTGTTTAACTGTGATGTTCTGCAATGATGAACAAAATTTTCCCAGATATAATTTTTTTACAATCAAATTTGAAAACTGTTGTAGTATTATACGTTTGATTAACTGTATTATATTTGAGCAATTTATTATATTTTTGCACATAATGTAACGAAAGACGACACATTGAGATTGCAAAATTAATATGGTACTTAATTTGAATTGTAATGCTACTGTGACAATGCTTTTATTGATTTCAAGGTCCCCAGCTCCTATAAATAATGACCTTGATGAAATGCTTCTTTTAGATTTGCGATCTAAATTTTTAATTAATTGCAACAAAATATTTTATAGGAGCCAACAATGCAAGCTATGGTTTACATCTAAATTTGGCAATCACTGCAAATTTGTCTACATATTGTCTTGTGTACAGAGAGAAAAATATCTTAGTTGAAAAAGAACTAAAGGTTTTATTTTTACCCAATATGTTTGAGACAGTTAACAATTTATTTGTTAATAATACATATATTTTGAACCAAATAACAAATACATCTATTTGACTTGAAAAAATAAACAAAATCGGGAATGTAGGTGAGGCAACGTGTGAGATATCATAGGATAGCTCTTTTAAAACTATGTAACTAAGTTATGCCTGAAACTTTTTTTGTTTAAAGTCACTGAAGCAAAATTAGACGCAGTTTGGCTTTCTAAAATTGAGTACGAAATATCACCAAATTTCTATTATTTTATAACGTCCAGTGTTCTATTCTATTACTTCTACAACCTAACCAACAACTAATATTATTTAGGTCTACAAAGTCAGATGTTATAGCAAATATCTAGTATTTTATATTCAGTATTCAGCATTTTATTGTCTGGGTTAAAGAGGTTGTACTGTTGTAATTTATTAGTACCTTTTGTTTTTTATTTCTGTTCAGGTTCCCTAGCAAAGAGGGTTGCCCGCAATCGTCCCGGGGCTGTTATACCGTATGACTGCTTATTGTGTGCGGATTCATACCCTGCTCTCCTGTCCTGCTATTTCCTTTGTATATCTTAGGGTTTTAAGGTTTTCAGGATAATTTGCTCCATGTCAAAATTGTTTAATTTTAATTATCACTGTAGTTGTATGGTTTGAGAAATAATCTTTACTATCTGCTTATCACTTTCGCGGACAGTGTCTGCGAGTGTCTGTATATTCATTACAAAATTGACAGCATATGCCGTCTGGTCCGCGAACGTGTTAATACTTGAGTGTCACGGGCCACTATAGTTACCTTTTGAGACAAATTCACAAATTTAAGCTATCTACCCCAGAAAAAACAATATGTACTATCGTGAGCAAAAAAAAAACAGAGACAGCTAAGTGAAATTAGGCACTTTTATTCTCAACAATTTAAGTTGTGTGACATTTACTTTGACCATATTTGTTAATTTATGAAGCCTAAACTTTGACAGTATCTGTCAACGTACAAACTTGGTCCGGTTTCAACAATTTTATTCTTTGCGGTATTCTTGCCTACACTTATTCAGTAGCAATTTCTCGAATGCTGATTCCATCATGCAGTAGAGTTTGTAGTATTGCCTTCTGAAATTTATTCAATTGCGGCATTTGTGTTTCTTACGTAAAAATTCAAGATGACATTTATCTGACATGACAAATGTACTGGCATGACATTATGAAGCCCAGTTTAATTAGTGCAAATTTAAGTGTCCCCGTTTCTTATGCTCACGATAGTACTTTGATTTTACTTTACTTATTCATATTTCCGTACATATACGACAACTGATAAAGTATTTCACATATTCAGAAAAAAATTACCCAAATTAGCAACCAGAGATTACGTAAGATTCATACATGCATAAATAAAGTAGTAAAACCTATTTAACCCTATCAAAAAAGAACACATTCTAACCTCAAAGTAGCATGCTTTTTTGTCATGTCATGTAAATATTTGGTAAATGCCTTAGCAAGGCCATGATAATGCTTTGTAGGTGTTGATGTTTACTAACCTTATCTACAATTTGAGTCCACCGTCCCGGAAAATCATGCTTGACCATAATATTGACGCAGGTGCAAAGCTGCAGCCTTATAAGCTCTGGAGCGTGCACTACGGCGTCAACAATAGTTTCCCGTATGAGACTCCTGTCCTGCTCATGTATCGAGAATGGTAAAGGTTCGCCAGGTTCCGCTTCTCGCTCGTGCCAGTTCTGCGAGATGAAATTCTTGAGATAGATGGCCCCCGCTTGTCTTATAGGCATGTCGCACTCGTTCATCATCACCACTTGGAGTAAGGCGGGTGCAAATCCAATGATCTTGTGAATCTAAAATTTTTAACTCACGTTGTGTTATAATGAATGTGGTAATGTGCAACAAGCACATGTTTTCACGCACCTGTGTTAGCTGTTCCTCGGCATTCTGCCTTTGCGAGGGGTCTATGGTGCCCCTAAGAAGTTCAATCAGCCTCCTCGGCTCCATTTCCGTTCGTATCCGCAACGATCTTTCACTTAAATTTACCACGGTTTTCCGGTATGATAGTCTACGAACATCAGCCGAGTGCCGTTCACGTTACATTTGTCAAATTTTGTCACGTGACTAACGCATGGCCAACTCCGTAGAGCGCCAAAAACGAAATCACCACGTTTTGCGCTCAATTCGGACATATTCCGTCTACCCCCACCATACCGGCCAGCTGTCAAAAATGCAGACGTTTTTTATGAAATTATCCTTTACGTATCATTCAATCCTACTTATAACCATTCAATTACATCAAATGAATCCTAATTAACATAAAATATAACACATAATCACCTACAAATATATAGTTAACTTTATAATAAATCGATAATCGAAGGGGAATATGCGATATTTTTGACCCCCTCCAATTCGATCTGACATGCGCGCAGCCAACCGCACGCAATAAAATCTGGAATCGTAAATAAGAAAAAGAGGCGCTTCCGTTTATAGCGTGTGGCGGCAATTGAATTTGCGGTATTCGCTTGTTCTTTTACTCATTGAACTGCCATTTTCGTTGGTTTCTCATTTGAAACTGTTCGAAAGTTAGTTGTGGTTAGTTGATTTAGCTCAATTTTGCTAAAAGATGGCTACTGAAATACTGGTGGATAACAAAAATGTTATAAACGATGAAGTTATTGAGGATAGCACGACGGATAGTAGGACGAATGATTTAGAAGAAATTGACGAGGAGGAGGACATCTATTTTCACGATATTGAGATGTTGGTGAATCATGGGGTACAATCCGAAGATATACTTAAGCTGAAGAAGCATGGAATTAATACTATTAAAGGGATCCAAATGACGATGCGCAAGAAGCTTTTGGATATACCCGGTTTTTCTGACGAAAAGGTTGATTTTATCAAAGATGCTTGTTGCAAAATATCTTTATGTAATGCTTTTATGACCGCATCTGAGCTAGCATTTCAAAGACAACAGGTTTTTAAGTTGAGTACAGGAAGTAAAGCTTTTGAGTAAGTTTAATTATCACGAAATCTTCGTATTCTTTATTAAAATTATATTCTTTGCACTTTAGTAAACTTTTGGGCGGAGGAATTGAAGCTATGGCAATAACTGAAGTTTTTGGCGAATTTCGAACAGGAAAAACGCAATTGGGCCATACTTTGTGCGTTACTGCTCAAATGCCGGGACCAAACGGATATATTGGCGGCAAAGTAATATTTATAGATACAGAACACACATTGTATCCTTTTTATTCAGTTTTCACTTAACAATTATGAAGAAATTACGCCGACATTGCGAAACAATCAGGTCAGGTCGGTGATTACGAATGTGTTATTTTCAAAGAGAAAATAGCATATCCGATATCATTTTTTATTATTGTGACACATAATGGTCCAGTTAGTCGGTAATTTGGGTTTGCATAAGGTCGGACAGAGTTTTTTACTTGGCAATGTTTATTTTCGGGCCGTAATTAAAACCCTAAGTTTGCATCCCTGAGAACTTCTGAAAAAATTTTAGTTCTTGGGAAAAATGGTTGCCAAAACAGGAAGCGGAATATTTCATATTTCTCCTTTCCACTGTACATATACTGTATATTAAAGCAAATATACTCCCCATTAATGTTGTAGAGTATAAAATTTGCTACCACATTTGACTTATTTTTTTGTTAGATAAATAGTTTACTAGTTACATTAATTCATTGAAAAATTATTGATTAATACCCAAAACTGCTGACTAGAAGTCTCCGTCCCCAACGCACACTGCTCGTCATTTAGGGACGCGCACAGCGTGTACCGCAAAAATATTTTCGAGATAAAATCCGAAGCGCATTTCCGTCGATGCGCTGCCTCCGTGCCGCTAGGTACGCGATGTCATATTTAAATACAGGGAGAATTAAAATGCGCTGCGTGCCGTCCGTGCGCTGTTCGTAGATCTGCGCCTACCAGTGGCGGCTCGTGATCTAGAAAAATGGGGGTTGAAACTTTCTGGTACCTACCAGTTTTATATCCCACATATCTGTTTTATAGAAAAATATCTTTATTTGTGCACTAAAAGATGTCTCATTCTTATTCTTAAATACTCTAATTTTAATTATCTTTGGCAGCTACGGCCCATGGGTCTTAAATCCCTGTTATTGTTTAGTACTATACAGAGTATCAAATCAGTAAAAACTTTTATATATTTTAAAATTTTAATATATTAGTCATATGTTTTGCTGACAATGAGTGCTTCTTAATTCGATCGGTTAAATTTAAGTCT